>BTPG01000008.1:105775858-105963358 GCA_036245525.1 Semisulcospira habei
AACGTTTCATCATCATCATCATCATCATAATCATCATCATCATCATCTCTCTCTCTCTCTCTCTCTCTCTCTCTCTCTCTCTCTCTCTCTCTCTCTCTCTCTCTCTCTCTCTCTCTCTCTCCTCTCTCTCTCTCTCTCTCTCTCTCTCTCTCTCTCTCTCTCTCTCTCTCTCTCTCTCTCTCCTCTCTCTCTCTCTCTCTCTCTCTCTCTCTCTCTCTCTCTCTCTCTCTCCTCTCTCTCTCTCTCTCTCTCTCTCTCTCTCTCTCTCTCTCTCTCTCTCTCTCTCTCTCTCTCTCTCTCTCTCTCTCTCTCTCTCTCTCTCTCTCTCTCTCTCTCTCTCTCTCTCTCTCTCTCTCTCTCTCTCTCTCTCTCTCTCTCTCTCTCTCTCTCTCTCTCTCTCTCTCTCTCTCTCTCTCTCTCTCTCTCTCTCTCTCTCTCTCTCTCTCTCTCTCTCTCTCTCTCTCTCTCTCTCTCTCTCTCTCTCTCTCTCTCTCTCTCTCTCTCTCTCTCTCCTCTCTCTCTCTCTCTCTCTCTCTCTCTCTCTCTCTCTCTCTCTCTCTCTCTCTCTCTCTCTCTCTCTCTCTCCTCTCTCTCTCTCTCTCTCTCTCTCTCTCTCTCTCTCTCTCTCTCTCTCTCTCTCTCTCTCTCTCTCTCTCTCTCTCTCTCTCTCTCTCTCTCTCTCTCTCTCTCTCTCTCTCTCTCTCTCTCTCTCTCTCTCTCTCTCTCTCTCTCTCTCTCTCTCTGGTCTAAGTATGTATAGTCATGACCCTTTCCGTAATTTTTTTCCCTCGGATCCAGGGTGTTTTCCCCCTCCTATAACACCTTGTACCAGATGCCCCACAGCAATCACGCCAGATAAAATCCCGAATCAACCGCTTTCTCAGTTTTTCAAGAATACCCTTTATAAAAGGCGCAGGATCAATCCTAATGTCTTCCGCCATCCGAGGACCACAGACAGACATACTATTTGAGTCCAAGTCCCACCAGCAAAAACACACAGAGAGTCTCGACGAGGATGTTTTTTTGAAATCAGACTTTTAACCAGGTCCGGGTTTGAGGATCAGAGGAATGAATTTCTGTGAGGCCGAATCCTTCCACTCTGTTGAGATTCTTATTATTCGAGGCTGTAAGAGGCATAGATTCTCATGAGTCTCTGCAGCCCGCGCAGCTTTGCTTGATTCTTTACGGCTGTCCTTTCCAGATAGAAGAGTTCTGGCTGTGAGGCCAAAGCCTACAAAAAGCCATGTTTAAATTCTAATCAGGGAAAGCCGTCCGTGACGAGAGAGGGATCGACATCTTCTCGACCTTTGACATCAATCCGAGTTGGATTCCGTGTTCGCTATTTGTCAGGGGCCATCAAAAGTTCCTTCTGATGGACCGGAGCTAAATGCAGAGAGTTTCTAAAACGTACCGATTACGCAAACTCGCACTGAATGTATTTTTCATAACCTGTTATCTATATTTTATTATGACTTTCGTCCGGTAATCGCACACAGGCAATGGTAGCGCATGATTAACTAAGAATACAGACATCTATCGAACCAAGGCGACTTGGATACAAGTGCGCAAAATGCAGTTACAAGCATTTAAATTAAAAATAAATGTCTTTTATTTAAGATCACGTTATGGTCACATGAGGTTAAATTGGGAACACGCGCTACCGCGGTGCAGCGCCAACCGACCTATCTAGATTTTTGAAAGCTATTATTTTATCATTTTGAGGCTGGTTTGATATTACAATAAATTACATTCTCACAGTGTTAGTGTTTCTAATCCGATGCTTAACTTTTTTTTCTAGCCTGATGCCTGATTGTAATCTCTTGAGACATGCGATGCTGTAGTGTTGATCTGCATAACCATTCGCCTTAACAATCCGAATGATGTCGAAGTAATCAGTTGCTGTTCAATTTTCTGGTCTGGAAACTGCAAGAAAAAATATCACGGTTTGTCTGGACCGCTATGGCCAACTGTGTTCGAGACAGGAAATAAACTCCGCGTGTTCAAAAACTGGACCCGTCATGCAAATCTTCAGCCAGCCTCATCCACCTGCAAGATGCATGGATTCTCATGAGCCGCGGAGGCAGAAGAGGCTGATAAAAACTATGCATCTTGCCAGCACCATGTAGCCCCACTCTCCCTCTCCGGCATTTCTCGACTCCTTAGAAGGGGAAACACTTTACGGCCTGTTGCTGGATCTGAGGACGCCCATGTTTGCATCAACGGGCTTAACACGGCAAGACGCTTCAGAGGCCAAGGGACTCCTCTAATCCTTTCCACCTGCAAGAGGCATAGTTTATCATGTGCTGCAGGTTGCAGGGGTTTACGAGAATCTATGACTCTTGTTGGCAGGGACTGGTGCCACTTGTACCCTCAGACGCAGGCACGTTATGAGGGTGCAGTTTTCAGCTCTGGAGTAGAGACTGTTGACATATTGCTGTGTTCAATCTTACAGCTCTCTTGAGAGTAACCCCTTCACTGCCGAAAAAAAATGCAAAAACACCACCCAATTACAAGAGACAAAGAACCTCATGAGCCCCCACAGATGCGGGGGCTCATGAGGTTCTTTTGCCTCTGGCTGATCCTATTCATATCTTTGTTTTTTGGATTGATGGGATTATTCGGTCATTAATATTCCCTGCTTTCAAAGATATATTCTTTTTGCGTCCATTGGCAGCAATAGTGTTAATTCCTGTTAATAAAAATCCCCCAATGTCAGCCGAGCGGCACATTATTGTGGACAGCTTTCAGAAAGGTTCGGTGCGCTATTTGTACGAAAATCTGTGTGCAATTAGGATCGCCGTCATTTTGTCCAAACGAAAACCGCAAATTCTGATGGCGGCGCTGCAGCATATTTATGGCGAAAATAAAATAATGGCCAGAAACTGCACTTGAGGTATTTTTTTTTAACACTTTGATCATATCCAAAGATCACAGCTCGACGCCGTTTTGGAATTTGGGGATAACTCGTTTATTATTAGCGACAATTCGTTCGCAAAGAACGACTGCCAACAACGAATGAGAACTAAGTCACGGCGGATAGCATCTACCATAGGCACAGACACAGTTCCAGTCATCTTGTAGATCCTCATCCCCCCCATCCCCCAGTTTCATGAGGATCTGTGCCTCTTGGAGATGTTTGGAGTGTTGTCTGTGCGTATAGTACAAGTTAATTTTCCGCCGTGATTTCGCGGTCGTTTGCTGTTGGGAGCCTTCCGTTGCGAACGAAAACTCACTATTGTGTATTGAGTTAGGCCGCAGACACTACACGAGAACGTCACGTCAAATCAAGTGTATTCCTGGCCCGAATAATTAACCCTTTTTCTGCTAGATTGTTTTTGAAATCTGTGTTAATTCAACACCAATGACCCCCAGCCAACTGCAGTTGGCTCGTGTTCACTTTTTATCGAAGAAAAGAAGTACCCAACGGAGAAAGAAACCCGCTTAGAAAAGACAGTTACAACACAATTTATTAATATTTCGGGTAAATAACCTTTTTCAAAATAGAGAAACAAGTAGAGAGATCAGTCGCTACTTATCTTAATTTATCGCAGAAGGAATGTGACAACATTATTTTAGACTAATATATAGGTTAACTGTAAATCTGTATTCAGTAAACTCCAATAGACAATACTGTAGTTATGATTAATTATAATTACAATTATAAGGGGTTACAATCATAACTTCAGTAGTGATGATAGTTGTCCTATCTAAGGTAGACTTGTGCAATAGACAATGGGGCGGTCCGTGGCGCAGCGGTAAAAGCGCGTGCCATGCAAGAGGTGCAAGTTTCGGCGTCGGACTTTTCTCCTCTAGTAAGTGTCGCCATTAATTCTGGCGGACCGTCGGGGGATCTTTCTCCGGGTACTCCAGCTCTTTCCTCCCTCACGAATTCGGCATTAATTTCAGTCCACTGAATCAAATTTCAAAAATATAAAAAAACGATTTAAAATTTCAAAATTTCAGTAGCTCGCTTGAGCTTGCCCTTAGCACCACGTGAATGTTCTGTTTATGTACATTGTGTGAGGGAATGCGCGTGATTCACCTGAGCGTGCTTGTTGGGTTCAGTTCGCGGCTATGTCCTGCGCATTGAGTTATATTATAAATATGAGAAATGCGCCATATAAATACTATGTATTATTATTATTATTATTATTATTAAGACAAGTAAACTCCAATAGACAAGAAGCCATATTGATAATGTAACCTTGAAAGGGTTATTTTCGCTAACAATAAACGAGTTATCCCAATATTCCAGTTGCCACATTCCTTCTGCGATAAATAAAGATAAGTAGCGACTGATCTCTGTATGTGTTTGTTTGTCTATTTTGAAAAAGGGTATTTACCCGAAATATTAACTCATTCAGCCCGACGCACGTATTTACCAATTTTGGGAGGCGTCATCTAACGACTATGCACAAGTTGCAGGAGATAGATAGACCATGATAATTCAAGGGTAGTGCCAGATTACCTTGGCGCCGACAGGTGCCAAGCTAATCTGGCACTCCCCTTAAATTATCATGGTCAACCCATCTCTGGCTGTAGTGCGTCAGGGCTGAATGGGTTAATGCATTTAGTCCATAAGTTAGCCAAGTCTACCGTGCACCCCCCCCCCCTTCCTCCAGTACTCAATAAGATGGGTTTCAAAGTGTACTTTAGTATGTCATGAGATGTTTAAGCCATGTTCCCCGAAAATTCTTAGGAACACACCAGAGATGTAGCCGATGGCGCAAGGGTAACCCCATTCACGCTCTTCGCGGATGCTAAAATGAGGCTGAGAAATATTTTCCTCTAAATAAATCAGAACTCATTCCAGAAGCCCAAATCAGGGAAATATTATGTTAAGGCTCACCTTCTGCGTCTTCTGCAAAAAAAAAAAAAAAAACAGAATGAAAAAATATTTAATCTCTGGCTCACAGTAAAGGTATTTGTGCACCCAGTAAACGGCCATTTCCGCGAAATCGCAAAAAAAGACAATAATAATGTGCCAGATGCCTTCAGACATTATCTATAGCTTTCGCAGTCCATTTTCAGGCTTACATCATTAAAACAGGATGTCACAATTATTATAAACCTGACTGGGTGATGCTGTGATTACTGTAAGTGCCACAGTGGGTGATTTTGTATCCCTACCCCCACGTTGTAAAAGTAAAACAAAAATAATTTGACAAAATTACTAAAGTTATTCCATTTCATTTTGCCCTCTCATTACCTATTAAGTTTCAATAATGTGAGCATATAGTGCAAGAAAATAAGGAAAGTCGGCATCCTTGGTGAATGATAGCATTTTCCCATTGGAAAACGTACGTTGTTTCCGATGCTCTCCGAAATTCTGTATACGACTGATAGGTCTTTTTTAAAGATTTTATTGGTTAGGATAGAGTACCACGTTATGATGATGTGATGCATTTAGGGGCCACAGTGGCGAAATCTGCTGCCCTACCCCCATTTTACCAGTATTCAAAGAAATGCAAAATGATCATAACAATTGCTTATGTCATACTCCTTTGTTTAAATATTTTTGTTGCCAGTTTTCATAACAAAGTATGCATATTAAACATACAAATTTGTGATTATTTCAATATTTTCAATGTGACCCATTAATTTAATTGTAATTCTTTTTAGTTAAGGCATGTTTAACAGGGGCTGCCGCTGAAACTTCTACCGTCTGCACATTCAGCAGTCTTGTCAAAATCGGGGAAGGTGTACCTTAGGGAGATGTTGTGTCTGATGCTGTTCTTGGTCTGCATTAATGACATCAGTACAGCAGTACCAAGGTTCGTCTCGAACATCCTCCATGCGGATGACTTTGCAGTGTGGAGTGCAGCAGAACATAAAGAAATAGCATCCTGCAAAATCCAGGATGCTGCCAATAGTCAGCAGCTGGACTGAAAGATAGCCACTCAAACTGAGCTCTTTCAATCAGATGGAAGAAGTCACCTTGAAACTGGAGACCTTCCAGTACCAAAGAGAGACAGGCCAACTTTACTGGCAACAAATAAATTATAGGATTCACGTGGAGGCCTCACATCGAAGCCATGGAAGCTAGAGCTGCGAAAAAAAGTCTCTGATGAAGATACTGGAGGGGACCACATTGGCGCAAATGACAGCATCCTGGCGCAAGCAAACACCAGCTCGGTCAGACCAGTAGAGCGGTACCAAGATACATTGACAACATGAAACACTGTCTGCAAAACCAAAAAAAAAAAAAAAAACCAGGCTTGACAAGATGCAGAACATGGTTTATTCTCATGATGCAGTGACATTCTTAGAGCCATCTGGAGTACACCAATTTAGGAAATGGAGGACATTGAAGCCACTGGAACGCAGAACAGCACACACGATGACGAGACTTACCGACAGCACTGGAGACTACAGGCGCAGACCAAGAACCGTCAGAAACGCCCAAGTCTGAACCGCCAACTAAAGGTCCTGCAAAGGGCTAAAACTGACGTCCTGGAACCAAGCCCAAAGATGTGTGAAGAGTTCCCTTCAAATACCTGGACATCTCGAAAGGGCCTTCTAGATAACATAAACGATGTTCCAGGACTCTTTGCCAAAGGTCGCGGCACTGCACAAAGCCATATCGCACAAGCGCTACCCTCACAGCAGCTGTGCTCACATCTACACAAGACGCCATGCGGAATGAAGGAAGTGGCGTGTACGTCTGTTGTGCAGACTGCACTACTACCTCCCTCTCCTTACCAGCTGGCGACAGCAGCTCCAACTATCGTACAAATCTACAGGTGCTCAACACAGCAGCAGAGCACTAGCTAGGGTAAGGCAGCAGCTTGATCCACTGATCTCCTCACCAGGAAGCTTTAAGATAGACTGGATGCCATATCCACAAAATAGTGCTGCAGTGGATTCCAGGGCATTCTGGAGTAGCTGGGAATGAAGAGGCTGACAGCCTGGCCAAAGCAGGCGCCAGACTACCTCAAGATCACAACATCCTGTAAAGAAACCAAGACACTACAGCAACAAATTGGCAACAGCAAACTGGCGGCTGCAGCCCGTTAACAGACGACATCAACAAGCTGAACAGGGAGAGCCCTGCCACCATCTTTCATCTACGCACTGATCACTCTGGACTCACCTCGTGAGACTGGATCATGTGGAAACATCCCTATGTGAATGTGGCGTAGAAAATCAGTCTCCTTAGCACATTCTCAGAGCAAGTCAGAGAACAGCGCGTGCTTGGAATCAACTTAGACGACAAGTTGTGCTGGCAAGGCCACATTACTAAACTGTGTAAAATAGTATCTAAAAATGTATTCCTCCTGTCGAAATTGAGACATTTTGCTGATGAGCCAACAAGGAAACTCTTCTACTATGCCCATATTCAGTCACATTTGGATTATGCCTCATCTATTTGGGACGGTAGTAGCGATGCTAATTTAAAAAGTCTGAACTCGCTCCACAGAAGAGCCATTAAACTTATTGTTGACAGACCCTCAGAAGTCATTAATACTGACAATAAGTTCAAGCTGTTAGACATTTTGCCACTTGAAAAACAGTTTAAGTATAATAAGTTGGTGCTCATGCGCAAAATCACCCTCTCAGAAACACCAGCCTATCTCAATAGTTTGTTCCACTTTGCTCATACGAGGTCCAGTCGAACACCAGGGAACAATCTTGTTGTACCGATGCCTCGACTAGACATTTATAGGTCGTCGTTGTCCTATTCTGGTGCAAAGTTATGGAACTCCATTCCTGCGGATGTTAGAGCCGCGCCATCGCTTAAAACTTACAAGACCAAGCTGCTCAAACATCTAGACAAAACTTAATTTTTCTTTTATTTTGTATTTTTATTCTTATTTTTACATGTAGCACTCCATGCCTTATGCGGCATTTCCCGGATAGTCTGCATTCTCTTCTAACATTAAAAATTTATGAACGCATGTAATATACCGCTGGCATTCCAGCAAGCCGCATTATGTAATATCCATGACCCCATGGACTCGGCTGGCCAGACGGGATGCCGTCGATAGACACAGCATTGGGCGCTCGCGAGGCGTGGCAGTGCTGTGGTTTCTTCGCGTCGACCCGCGCGCGCGGTGGTTGCGGGATCGCTATACAAGTCTAGTCTAATTCCATGGCAGACTAGCATCTAGCTGTGCGCGGTTTAGTGGCGCGGGGAGGCCGCTATCGCATGTGTGTGTTTATCTGTGTCAGTGTGTGCAAGTGTATGTGTGTGCACGCGCGCATCCCTACGTGCTTGCGCACGCGCGCGCGCGCGCGCGCGCGCGTGTGTGTGTGTGTGTGTGTGTGTGTGTGTGCGAGTGTGTGTGTGCGTGTGTGTGTGTGTGTGTGTGTGTGTGTGTGTGTGTGTGTGTGTGTGTGTGTGTGTGTGTGTATGCCTGTTTATGTTTGTTGGAGTGAGCCGCCGTGTTGGTTTTTATGATGAGAACAATAGCGGTTTTATGTACAAAATCCATTATACTTTTTATATTTGCTGTAGTATAGTTTTAAGCGAAAGAATGTATGTGTACATGATATACTGATGTGTGTGTATGTGTGTGTCAGTGTGTGTGTGTGTGTGTGTGTGTGTGTGTGTGGAGGGTTGTGCAGGCTTGGCTTGGCGCCTGTAGGCTACAAGCTAATCTGGCACAAGCCTGTGCACGCGGCAATTGCACACCGGCGCGCGTGTGTGTGTGTGTACGTTATTTTGTTTTGTAGTGTGTAGCAAGGACAAGAATGAAAACAGGTCTGCGCACCTATTCTTTTATCCTTGGAAAATAAAGTTTCATTTCATTTCATTTCATTTCATTTCATTTCATTTCATTTCATTCTCCAGACCTGTCCATACAGAGAAGCGATCCGCTGGCAGTTCTGACCAGAAGACACGCCCCTGTACACCAAACTCTGAAAGCTGCTGCCGAGACCTTGACAGCTCACTTATTGGCAGCCAGAACAATATAAGATTTAAAGACGGCCATTAAGGAATTGAACGTTGCAGAAGAAAAGGGCAAAAAATGGGGGTGGAAGTGGTGATCTCGTGGTGGACATGTGGAAACTAAGTATTTTGATAACATTGTTTTGGCTGTTAGGAACCATGAAACTTTATTACGCATATTCATATTTACACATTTCTAGACGAAAATAAATGAAAAAAAGAGGGGCGACCTTACTAGACCCGTCTTACGCTAGGTAAAATATCACCTAAAAGACCAGCCAGTTAAAAATATTTACAATTAAATTGATGGGTCACATTGAAATTAATGAAATGATCAAATTTGTATGCTCAATATGTATACTTTGTTATGAAAACTGGCAACAAAAATATTTAAACAGAGGAGTATGACATAAGCAATTGTTGTAATGGTGTAACCCTGAAAATGGACTGCCAGTGCTATAGAAAATGTCTGAAGGCATCTGACACATTATTTTTGTCTTCTTTTTTTTGTGTTGCGATTTCTCGGAAATGGCTGTTTACTGGGTGCACAAATACCTTCACTGTGAGCCAGAGATTCAATATTGTTTCATTCTGTTTTTTGTGCAGATAATGCAGAAGGTGAGCCTGAACATAATATTGCCTGATTTGAGCTTCTGGAATGAATTTTGATTTATTTAGAGGAAAATGTTTCTCAACCTCATTTTAGCATCCGCGAAGAGTGTGAATGGGGGTACCTTTGCGCCATCGGCTATATCTATGGCGTGTTCCTAAGGATTTTCGGGAAACATGGCTTAGACATCTGAGGACATACTAATGTACACTTTGAAACCCATCTTATTGAGTACTGGAGGGGAGGTGGGGGGGTAGGGGGGGGGGCACGGTAGCCAGGACTGGCTTATGACTAATTGTGTTGTGTCTTTTCTATGCGTGTTTTTTTCTTCGTTGGGTACTTCTTTGCATTTTACAGTCTGTGTCAGTCACCTTTTGGTCTGGATTGCGTTTTTCACTTTTTCTCGGCAGTGAACAGGTTAAGGCTCTCTCTGACATACTTGAACTGACATATTATATAGGTTACTTGATTGTCGAGGGGAAAATCCCACAGCCGAGTGTCAAAAATGCCAGATGTTTCATATCCTGAATATGAACCGAACAATTATCAATGAGGCAAGATTTACTCATTCAGCCCGGTGCACGTATTTCCCAAAATTTGGAGGCGTCATCTAACGATTACGCACCCGTTGCAGGAGATGGATCGACCATAATAATTCAAGGGCAATGCCAGATTAGCTTGGCGCCGATAGGCGCCAAGCTAATTTGTCATTACCCTTGAATTATTATGGTCGACCCATCTCCTGCTGTAGTGCGTCAGGGCTGAATGGGTGAAGCATACTCTAGATACGCGCCTTTTCTGTTTGATATTCATAGTACTGTCGAAACGAAGGTTGTCAAAGCAGAACACCGGATGTAAAAGTACACTACATCCACAGGCTGCGGTAGGCATTATCGATGTACAGTCTACTTCGCTTATAACAAAGTCGGATATAACAAAAGTTTAGGAACACAAACTGCGATAAATAACTACAGTAGTGATGCTAGTTGTCATATGTAGTCTTATGCAATAGACAAGAGGCCGTGGTGATAATGTAACTGAAAAAGAGGCATAGATCATTATGAACACCCGCAACTGCGGGGGCTCATCAACTGAGGATCTATGTCTCTTGTATTTGGGTCATATTCAGTTCCCGACAGCGAAGGGGTTACAATCATAACTACAGTCGTGATGATAGTTGTCATATCTAAGGTAGTCTCGTGCAATAGACAAGAAGCCATGGTGTTAATGTAACTCAGGTCGGATAGAACAACACTTTATTATTAGCGAGTTCGAGACAGAACTCTTTCTATGGATGTTACTTGATTTTTATAACACACTTCTGATATAACAAACAAGAAAAATTGGGTCCCCTGGTGATTTGTTATAACAGGAGTTTACTGATTACAGATTTACAGTGCATATACAGTAACACGTGTTGCAAGAAAAAAAGAAAGGTTTTAAAAAACAGGTGCTGCCTCAAGAGAAGCCTGGAAGGACCCAAAAAAACGACACCTGTCATTAAAGACCATTAAAGACCATCATTTAGGTGGCTACAGCCACCTTAATGACGGTCTTTAATGACAGGTGAGATCTCATACGGGTGGTCGCTTAAAAAATGTTCTACAGTATCATTCTAGTAACCCCTTCACTGCCATTTGTCGCAGTTTGTGTTTATAAAAATCTGAATTCATTCAGCGACAAAGTGCCCCAGCCGTTCAAGATAAATGGAGACAAAGTGGTTTCAAGAAGAGGCATAGACCCTCATGAGTCCCCGCAAATGCGCGTGCTTATGAGGATCTATGTCTCTTGTAGTTGGGTCATATTCAGTTCCCGACAGCACAGGGGTTACAATCATAACTACAGAAATGATGCTAGTTGTCATATCTAAGGTAGTCTTGTGCAATAGACATGTTACGTGGCAGTCGTAGTCGTAGTAAGATACAATCACACCAGACGCACGCATGTAGGGTTCTTTTAAAGAAACTTCACTCAGCTGCGCTCGTCACACTTGGCATAAGGTTGTAGACCAACCAACACTGTCTCCTTAACAATGCATCAACACTTTTGACACACTGCGTCTCTCATACAATGTACACACATACTTCCTAACACGGTCTTTTATACTATTACCGATTTCTAGAACAATCCAGCAAATTCTCCCAACACAACCAATCAGAAAAGAAGACGTATCCAAAACTCATTAATATTCAGTACTTCAGTAAAAAAAAAAAAAAAAAAAAAAAACAAACAAAAAAAAACTCTCTAGAAGCTACTACAAAATCTCCACTACCCTCTAAGCGCCTTTGATACAATGTTACGAAAAGTTGCCGACAACTTTGACGTCATATCTGAGGTCACTAGAAAGATCGCGACCCTGCTCGAACCTTCCAGTCTAATGTAGCGAAAATACGCGTCACAACAAAAATCGATCGCAAGTCTCCGTGCAAAAGAAAATGAATCTTACTAAAAAGGTACGTAATTCTTATCCAAAATAACTTAAACGAATATCGGATCTTTCTTATGATTAACACACACACGCACTCAAAGAATAACACAACGACACACGTAACAAGACAAGAAGCCATGGTGATAATGTAATTCAAGTCACATCGTGAAAAAAGCCGTGTGTCTCGGCCGTAGCCCGTGACCCACACTATCCCGTAGGCCATGCATCTGCATGTATAGGTCCTCAGACGGTCGTAGGGGTTCGCGACATTAAACCCCGCCAATTGCCAAAGAGACACTAAACAGAGACTCAAGCGGGGCCCACAGAAGTCCCAGACAGACACAAACCGACCAATTAAACCTTGTCATTTCCCTTTCATCGCCGGCGCCAGCTGGCTCAACCGCGAAAGTTCAACAGTGGTGCCTCTTTTCAGCTGGTGTTGGCGCATCCATGCAGGAAATTATACGCAATAATAGAGGTTATCCCCTAGGTCAAATATTGCCCGGACTTCAAACATTTTTGTGCGTTCATCCAGACCGCTCCATCTGCAAGAGGCGTATATTCTCATGAGCCCCTGCAGCCGCATTGGTTAATGAGAATATACGCCTCTTGTTGGCAATGAGTTGCGTATCCAGTCTATGATGCGTATTAGGTATTAACAGTACGACTGATACGAAGAATCATGCCGCACAGACCGATCTCGGCGATCCTGCTGCCGAAACGGCCCCTTGTCCTCACTATAAACCAATGAAAACCCTGCTTTTTGTCTACCGTATTGAAAAATACGGTAAACTTTCAAATGGGGTTCTGTAGAATGCACACAATGTGCTGGGCGGGCGGATCCCGAATTCTGGCAAAGGCGGTAATAAGATAAAAATGGCGTCACGTCTAGCTACGCAAACCTTGCTAGAGAACGTACATTTGACGCGAAACACCGTGTGTGTGTGTGTGTGTGTGTGTGTGTGTGTGTGTGTGTGTGTGTGTGTGTGTGTGCGTGCGTGCGTGCGTGCGTGCGTGCGTGCGTGCGTGCGTGCGTGCGTGCGTGCGTGCGTGTGTGTGTGTGTGTGTGTGTGTGTGTGTGTGTGTGTGTGAGACAGCGACTATAGCCCGCATTTGTGGACAAACAAGCTTGAAACTTTAGGATATTTTACGTGAATTTTTCCGAAGCAGCTTTAAAAAAAAAAAAATTAATTACATTACACGTTGACAAGAAATGGCCGTTAAAAAACAAACAAACAAAAAAAAAACGGGTCCATATTATTTTTTAAATTAATTCTTACCAGATATTTTTCATACAGCTAGATTAAAGGTAGATATTGAATAAGTTGCTAATCCAGCGTTGTACCTCTTCAACTTTTTAAAATAATAATTAATTCATTTTTGCAAGTTTTTTGATCCACTATATACTCCCATCAAACAGTCAGCCCTGGAAGAGGCCGTGTGGAACAAAACAGTCAGCACTGGAAGAGGCTGCATGCCTTTCGGATGGGTGACATGAAACATCAAATTCGTCACTGTGTACACGGCGTCATGAGACTAGCGATGCCATGACGTAAAGCTTATAGTGACGTGATTATGCTGCTCGTGCTATTCTTCATCAGAATTCCTGTCGCACACGAACCCAAAGAGCGTACTAATGGCGGGAAACGCTGTGTGTCCGTCTTTATTTGTGTGCGCCGGCGTGTATGTTGATCAGAGGTTGGAATATGAACAACTCTGAATGTTGCTAAAAGAAAAACGAATGTGAGCTCCAAACAATACGGTAGACTTTGGGATGAAATCCGCATCTTGTTTGACCTGATTCCGTACAGGAATCACTCTACTGTGAGACAAAACAAACGCAGGGCCTGGTTAGCATGCTATGGTGTATCTGCAGCTCGAACACTGAGAAGAAAACGGATTGGGATTTCCAGCATAGCCTGATCAGCTTGATGTATGGCCTGGAGGTGCACCGACCGCATTACACATCCATAGTGCCTTAACAGCGACCAGATGACCAAGCACTACCCTTAAGAGGTCATAGTTCTTTTATTTTTAGCACCGGACTCGCTTGGACTTTGCGGCAGACTGGTCAAAAGAGCTCTTCGTCTGGCCCTGAAAAAAGTAAGGATGTCCCCTCTGCTACGTCGGAAAGAGGCACTAACGGATGGGTCTGAGCAAAGGTTTGTTGACGTGTACGTTTTTTTTGTTTGTTATTTTTTTACGTTGGCGAACTTCGAAAATGAATGACTCGAGACCATTCACTAAAATCCAGAGGCATATATTCGCATGAGACCCTGCTTCGCAGGGGCTCATGAGAATCTATGCCTCTTGCAGACAGAAAGGTATGGATGAGTACTAGTGCGGTTGGTTGGTTGGTTGGTCCAACTGACTTCGCGTTGACTGTCTGGTGTCATAGCCTTTCTTGCTGATGAAATTCACTCAGGAATCACGTCGATGGCAGAGTCTATGGCTATCCAAGGGGGGTCAAAAAGAACATCGACAGAGCAGATTGTCGATGGGTGAAAAAAATAAGAGAGAGAAAGACTGATGCCAATGTATTTGTGAAGGACACGCAAATATATATTTATGTACCCACTCCATGTGTTGACACATGTATTGATATAGTGTATAACAGGCAAATTAATATTTATGAATTTGCTCGATATACTTTCCTTTCCCAAATCCCTTGCGCGCCAAGAAGACTCGATCTTGATACTTGCATTTTCAAAACGGAAACGCGAAATATGCTCACACTGCAACATTTACAAGCTCCTTATGTGTAGTAGTAATGAACTACTGCTTAGTGTGTATGAATGCTCGAAATTTATATCCTAACGGAGAAAAGACGCCAGGAAACGTTTGAGTCTATGGAGAGACTAGTGAAATTGACGAGATATCATCTGGCGATATCCACAACCTGAGAAAAGTCCAAAGGTGCAAAGTCCAAACCACTCCCCCCCCCCCCCCCCCCCCCCCCCCGCGTTGCGGCGTGCCCCAGGGTTCTGTCTTGGGGCCTGTACTCTTTTCAATGTATACGCAACCCTTGTCATCTGTCGTGAGTCGGCATAGTTGTGGTTTCCACAAATATGCCGAAGACACACAGCTGCTCAGGGACTCCAAACCATGTGATGTCCCAATGCAATTAAGGAAGTCGAACTCTGTATATCATCTGTTAAAAAAATGGATGTTAATGAACAAGCTCATCCTGAATGATGGCAAAACTGAGTTAATGTGTGTTGCGTCATATCACGCTCTTTCCCAGGTCACTTGCAGCAGCTTGATTGTTGGTGAAGCTAGCATACCTTTCAAACGCTGTGTTCGTGACCTTGGTGTTCTTTTGGACTCTACTTTGTCTATGCATGACCATATCACTTCCATCTGTAGAGCAGCCTATTTCCAGTTGAAGAAAATCAGCTCTGTAAGATCTTTCCTGAATCAGTCTGCTTGTGTCTTTACTGATTTTGAGCCGCATTGACTATTGTAATTGTTTGTTTGCTGGCCTGCCATCTGAAGAACTGGCTCGACTTCAGAGAATAATAAAAAGTGCAGCTCGCGTCATTTTTTTCAGAAATCAAAAAAAGATCATGTGTCATCCTTGTTGTACCAACTTCACTGGCTTCCCATCAAAGCTAGGATTGAGTACAAGGTTGCTACTTTCGCCTTCCGTCATTTCGAAGATACACTGCCTCCCTACCTTTCCAGTATGATAACTACTTATCAAGCTTCCCGCACCTTACGTTCTAGCAGTGAGAAACTTTTGAAAGTACCGAAAATAAATACAAAGTCCTTTGGTCAAAGGTCCTTTTGTTTCCAGGCCCCAGTCATTTGGAATTCGCTTCCGAAGCACATTCGTAATGCCCCGACAGTAATTTCTTTCAAAAGTCAGTTTATAACACATCTTTTCCAGTCTTACTACTCTGTCTTACCAAATTCCCGTCTCTTTTCTGTTTCACAATAACATCATGATGATCCTGTGCCTGTCCTTGTTGCGATGGTTGTTTGTGCTTTGGGTGTGTTTATGTGCTGTTAATTTTAGAATTTGTATTGTAATATATGTATTTTGTGTTGTTGCTGTCTATTGATTTGTATTTAAGTTTTAACTTTGATTTTTAATTGTACAGCGCTTGGAGCCTGCACTGCAGGGAGTTTGCGCTTTACAAATATAATAATTATTATTTTTTATAAATATAATTATTATTAAAAGAACTAAATAAACAAACCTGCTGGCATTTTCCGCAATTATGCGTGATGTAATTACAAGTAGAATTATTAGCACGGTTATACAATGTACTGATGTCTTCATAGTCAGGCAAAATCAACACGGAGTCGACAGCGATATGCAGTCGTCTGCCATTTATGTGTTTTTTCTGAACACCGCAATCGGCCGGCACTATATCAAGCAAAATGCTGCTCAATATAATCTAATGTTTTCATCGTATTTGTATCCTTCATCTAATAAAGTATCTTAAACCGAATTATTTTTAAATTTATACTTGAAAAACATATACCGAGGGACAAAAGAAATGCGACATTTGAAAGAAATGTATGCTGTTGCTCGTTTCTATATATGTTGTATACTGATATATTCATGTATGTGTGCTTGTTTGGCTAAGCTGTTACTCGTAAAATCTTCTTCCTGTACTATCTGTTGTTTCCAAAAACAACAATAACAATAAGAGCAAAATTAAAAGCAGCAAAACAACATCAAGAAACATTCAAAAAGAAACTGTGCAATAAACACGCGCTCTTCGTCTTTTACGACAAGAAAGAGCGAATGAAAACAGCCGCACCATGCAAGAGAGCAAAGAAAACTGAGTAAGGGATAATATTTCTACGCAGTCTAGCACCCCTGCATGTAAATATGCAGTGGCCTGCAATTCAATTGCTGATTATTAGGTCTGCTTGGCTGCCCATCCGATCTCAGACGCATTCCCTTTTACTTTATTTCTTTTCATGTTACACTTGTGCTTTATCTCTGGCTGCTGCCAAACGAGTCATGTTTATCTCTCTTACTCGCCGAGTCCAATTGATTAAACGTTAGAATCCTTTACTAAGCAATATGAAACAGTGTCGGGAGAGGGTTCGACGGTGACGGCTCAAGGGTAGTGCTTGATTAGCTTGGCGCCTCCCAGGCGCCAAGATAATCAGGCACTGCCCTTGACCGATCCTGCATGATGCTGTTTGATACATTGCCTTATCTTATACTGATCTTAGTCTGTACTTATAGTGATCTTATTCTGTTGATCCATTTGTCGAGGCTGGTAGTGGAGAAGCTTTAAAGCAAATCAGGCGCAACACTTTAGCCGTCACACTCGACCCATCTCTTTTAACTGGCAAACAGCTATACTTTTCCTGCATTCAGTTGCTTTTCTCTAACTATTGCATTTCTGAGATTAGGGTAGCAGCATCAATTTCACACGAAGAGAAAAATCTTTACGCTTGTAAACAAGTCTGGCCTAACTTGAAAAGGATGTAATACCCCAAAATTGCACAAAATCGATTTGCAGCTGTTCTGAAGTTAAATACCGCAATTAAAATTTAAGCTTTCACGAGTGCGATGTGTATTTTCCAAATGCAAACAGGTCCCTCTCACTCTCACTCAGGGTAAGTTTTCGCAGAAGCGGAAAATAATCGTGTTCACGGCACTACTTTGAAGTAGTGAAAATGATTTCTTAACCCTTTGGCTGTCGGTAGCGCTTTTTGTCGCGATGATTCCTGTAGCGACAAAAAGCGCTCCGGCAGCCAATAGGTTAACACTGCGTAGTTGTCTTGGACGAAGTGTCCTTTCAAGCAATGGTGAACAGTTCTGTATTCAGGAAGAAGAGTATTTCGATCATGTCTGTGTAGTGAATTATTAAAGTTCATGTTTGTAAAGACGTCGTTGCAATACAAGAATTGGGCTTATTGAAAATCTAAATGAAAGAAGAAGGCTACCAAAAGGAGTGTAATATTAAATAAAATTCCCGATAGTTTTTTTTCCGTTTCTTTGTAGGAATATTGTTAGGGTTTATTCACATGTAATCAAACTGTGTACAAAGCGCCTGTAAGCAACATGCAAACATATGACTTCACACAAAAAACAAAAACAAACAAACAAACAAAAAACCCAAACAAACAAAGAAAAAAAGAAACAAACAAACAAACAAACAAACAAGTAAATTGAAGTGTAAAAAAAAAACATTATTTTTATTACTCCCACACTTCTGGTCTACCTGATCGGTGGTAGCGAATCGAGAGAGACAAGCAGTGTCAGTACCTGATCGCCTTCTGGGGTCTCCTTGAATGTCTGTAGCGGGCTATAGATAAGGCATTGTTATATTATGGTATGTCGGTACAGTAGATGATTACTTCTATTTTTGAGCAGTAATGTAATCCCGGCAAATGCATCGCTACCCTCATCGTTACTGAACCACTGCATTAGAACTACAAACATGCATCACTGTCAAGATAAGGGGCATTACTCCACGAAGGGAGACAATCAGAGATTAGTTATAGGCGCGGTTATTCCGCATGCCAGTGTTGTACAATTATCCATCCATCATGTTTCGTGTATAAGAGGCACAGGTTCTCATGGACCCCAGCAGATGCAGGGGCTCATGAGAATCCTAGCCTCTTGAAAAAAGGTTCTCCCATCACTGGTCCTCACGGAGAGTCAGAAGTGGGTTCTGAGCGTGTGACAGTTGCAGTAGCTATTTGACAAATTGATGGAGGTGGTTGTAATCTAAGCTAAGCGGACTGTCTGTATGGGTTGCTGGATGTATTCTTTTTCCACGGTAAACAACACGGGCAGTACGATGTATTCTGCATTAATCGAATAGCATAACCTTTTAAAAAGAAATCCGAGGAATACCCTTAAAAAGGACAAGTACAACACAATTTATTTGACGCTGGACAGTCACTTTAAAAAAAAAAAATCTGGATTTAGCATAATATTCTGAACTGCCGGGAAGCTAGATGACATAAAGTCACTAGTATTGTTCTTTTCTGACACTTCGAAACTAGGGCGCTGACACTTTGTGAGGCAATCCAGACCAAAAAGGTGACTGCCAAGCGCGTAAAATGCGGAGAAGAACCCAACGGCGAAAAAAAAACAAACAAACAAAAAAACAAACAAAAACACACGCTTAGAAAAGACAGTTACAACTGTCTTTTCTAAGCATGTTTCTTTCTGAGACATATTGAAATTGCACTTCCTGAGACGTATTGAAATTCCGTACATAATCATAATGCTTATACCTGGTGCTGCTCTAACACACTTCTCGTATAGATTATACTGAAACCTGAAATAATAATAATAATAATAATAATAATAATAATAATAATAATAATAATAATGAGTACTTGTCTAGCGCCTACCCTCGGATTAGAGCTCTAGGCGCTTAACAAAAGTTAATTGTACAAAAATAACTAAATTACAAAAACACAATTTACAAAAGGTATTTAAATAAAAGCAAAACAAACAAAGCACTCTATAAACAATCTATCAGTCATCATTCAAAAATGCTACGCTTATGGACTCATAGACATACTATAATTATATCTTGTATCACTGTGCTTTGATGTCCCTGTTTTATGTATATTTTGTACTTAGTTAATCGTAGTTGTAGCAACGGCAGGTACGAAAAATGACATAGTCATTGACTGTGTTAATATCTTCACCGTAGTAAAATAAAAATTCATTGATTCATTGATTCATTGATAATTGCACTCACGCACGCGCGCACACGCACGCACACACTACTACTAATAGAGATAGAGGTGATTTCAACATAGCAGGTCTGTGACAAAAGTCATTCGTCGGAGACAGAAAAAAGACGGGTCTTTAGGGCTCGTCTGAATGCCTCTCTCGAAACCACGTATCTCAGTTTGCGTGGGAGGTCATTCCAAACAACTGGGCTCTGGTACCTGAATGACCTCTTACCGAACGACTTTGTTTTGACGTGTTGGATGATACTGGAGTAGGCTGAAATGCATTGATTTGCAGGTTTCCTATTGACTTCCTTGTGATGCCGTGACAGCAACCCCCGTGCCCCTCTCTTGAAAAGAAAGATCGACCCGGAGAGAAATAGAGACAGATAGGCATTAATGATGTCACTAATCTGGGTGGATATACTCTACTTATCTAGGCTGGGATTGTGTTTCTCGTTATATTGATTTTTGTTCCTCATCGTGTGGCCTGATGCTACTCAGCGTTTTATCCCCTCTCGGGCATGCAGCCACCAGGGATTTAACCACGTTATTGCCCGCACTTTGGCGCCGAGTCCATTTACTTATTTTCATAGTACACGATGCGCACCTCGCGCCTCATGTATTTTCTATCATTTGTTTTTTTTAATTCTTCCTTCTTCTCAGCTCCATCTCAGTACGCAAGAGGCTATGGGGCTGACATCGGCCGCTGTTGGCCCGCGCACGGCTGTGCGCTGGCCAGCAACAACCGACATCGGCTCGAGGATCTTTTGCGCAATGCTCGGGGAACTTTATCCCCCCCCCCGCCCCCCCCCCACCGCCCCCCCCCCCCAACATTTTACATGGTCCGTGCCTCCTCTGTTTCACTGCCAGACGACATGAGTGAAATCTCGGTCTTGATTCTAAACCCAATTATCCACAAGGCCAAATTTCCTAAAGTTTAGAGGTGTCAGGATGTAGAATTTTATTTAACGTCTTTTCACACATTGGTGATATTAGACACACACACACACACACACACACACACACACACACACACACACACACACACACACACACACACACACACACACACACACACACACACACACACACACACACACAATCAACAACCAAGCACACAACTTGTTAATATCAAATAATAGCAATAATTAACATCCAAACCCACACACATATTACTTGTTATAATAGTTTACCCACCGGACTATAAATTATGATATTAACTATTTGAATAGCAATATTTCTATGTAAGGTGTCATATATAATTATTTTCTGCTAATTTTTCAACTGTTATGTTATTTTGTGTCAACAGATTCGTTGTAACAGGACATTCACTGATTATATCTTTAACAGAGATGGGGCTTAAACACTCGCATTTGATGTCTTTTGAGAATTTTGTTTTCTAAGAATTAAGTCTTAACTTGTATATCAACGAAGGTGTTTTTCTTGAACAAGGTGGAACATGAGGAATATATTTCATACCATCTTTGTGAAAAAAACTGTTTAGTACAGTGTACATTTCATGCAGAGATAATTGCATATTATTACAAACTGCTGCGTTTTCTCTTATTATAGCTCCCTTTTTATAGCTCCCTTTTTATAGCTCCCTTTTTATAGCTCCCTTTTTATAGCTCCCTTTTTTGCTTGTCTGTCACCAATTTCATTCCAATAAATTCCGCAGCGTGAGGGCATGCAAAGAAAATATATCCCTATTCCTCCGGACATAATACAGCTTATAATATGTTTTATTTGATATACTAAGTCTTTTCTTATTTTACAATCTCAGCTTTTTAGACTATATAGGGCAAATTTAGAATCGACACAAATCAAAATGTTAAATATATCATAAGGTATAAGTTGAATATAATTTAGTGCCATGAGAATCGCATACAGTTCAGACGTAAATATTTAGAGGTGTCACTTAACGATTATGTACCAGTTGCAGGAGATGGATGGACCATGATAATTCAAAGGTAGTGCCGGATTAGCTTGGCGCCTGAAGGCGCCAAGCTAATCTGGCACTACCCTTGAATTATCATGGTCCATCCAACTCCTGCGGTAGGGCACTGGGGCTAAATAGGTTAAACTATCGCAAATGCAAGCCGTATACCCAAACGTAGAATGTGACCGCAATGCGTGTAAAATACAAAGAAAGATAATAATTATGCTTTGAAATAAAAGTACAAACACCGTTTTCAGAAAGACTCTCTCATACAAGGAACAAGTACGACACGGCTTGTATGGATAGAGCCAGCAAGTTTAAGAGGCGTTGATCTATATGTGCACCTGGGAATGCCGGGTGTGGGGGTGGGGGGGGGGGGCTGGGGGGGGGGAGGGCATGGCTGAATTTTGCCTCTTGCATTTGGCTTGTAGTTATGCCACGGTTGGGCACGGTTTCACAGATGAAAAGCTTTTTTGCAAAATGAAGTACTGAGCACAGTACACATGGATTAAAAACGGGCCTGTTCCATAGCATATCTAATAATAAAACAAAATAATAATTACGGTATTTATAATGCGCTTATCTTATAATAATTATAACTCTAAGCGCGCACTCACAACTCGCGCACGCATGCGCACGCTTTAGACAACGACTCACGAACGACAAATAGTGAAATACATTACGACAGTTTGCTTAGGGTGGGGAGTGTGGTGGTATAGTGCTAGAACTGTTGAAAGAGGTGAGTTTTGAGGGCGGACTGGAAGGAGGAGAGAGAGAGAGAGTGTTTCTGACGGAGAGAGAGTGGGAGACTGCTCCAGATGGATGGACCGTATACTGAGAAGGAGCGGGGGCCGAAAGTGCTGAGTTTGGTGCGGGGGATGTGGAGGCAGAGAGGGTCGGAGGCGGAGCGGAGGGAACGGGGAGGAGTGTAAGGGTGAAGTAAGTTTGAGAGATAGGCGGGAGCGCAGTTGTTAAGGGATTTGTAGCAGAGAGACAGAATCTTGTATTGGATGCGTTAGGGGATGGGAAGCCAGTGAAGGAGTTTGAGAAGTCGTGGTTAATCAGTGACACATTTGCATTGGGCCTGAACCGATCAGTGTTCATGTCGCACTCCAAAGGCAATAGCTGTCCCTGACCCTCATAACCCGCCCCTTTAAGCGTGCATTATCACTCTCGTGGCGTGGACTTTAAGCATGGAATTAAGAAATCAGCCAACCAATAAAGTACTTAGCACAGAGAGCATAATGGACATGGCAAACAGAGGCGTGAGGCTACGGTCGGATAATGCATAGACACCACATACACAAATAAAGCAATGTCAATTAACTTATAATGATGATGTAAATTGTTATCTAACAGAAATCGGTCTGAAAAGGGAACGCGCTAACGCTCTTGTTTAATCGTGCATTTCAGCGTGTTTACTCCCATAAAATAGCCATTAACTCATTCTGCCCGCGACACACCACAGCAAGATATAGCTCAACCATGATAGTTCAAGGGTGGTGGCAGAATAGCTTGGCGCCTATAGGCGCCAAGCTATTCTGCCACCACCCTTGAACTAGCCTGGTCTATCTGTCTCATGAATCGTAATGCAGTCCCCAGAGGATAACTCCAAAATGTGGGTATTTCGTACCTCGGGCACAATGAGTTAAAGACATAGACAGCCTTCATGAAAATCATGCTCCACGCGTTAACTATTACCTATTCGGTCCTGGCACTCCGCAACGAGATATGGATCAACCATGATAGTTCAAGCTCGGTCGCGGAACAGCATGGCGCCCATAGGCACCGCCCTTGAACTATCATGGTCCCTCTGCCTCCTGACCAGAAATGGTGACTGCAAAATGTGTAAAATGCACAGAAATTCGTACGAAATATCTAAACAGGCTACATGTAATTATTATTTTCATTGAGGTGACGAAAACAGATAAGTGCGTGGAACCATTTCTGTCTGTTTGTTTATTTTGAAGATCAAATAGCGTGACCTTTCTAAACGTGTTTCCTTTTTTGTTGGAATTTCTTTGATCTGTCTCTCGAACTGTAATGTAGCTTTTTGAGGACAACGCTAAAATTAGGGGATTTTCTACCTCAGGGCTCAACAGTACCAATATACGTATACCTTGGGGACCAGCAAATTGGCCCTGGAGGCAACATTAGTTACAATACAATACAATACAATACAATACAATACAATACAATACAATACAATACAATACAATACAATACAATACAATACAATACAATACAATACAATACAATAATACTTTATTAATCCCTCACGGGGAAATTCACTGTCTGCCCATACAACACATGGCATCATCATTCACTCATAAAAATAATTAAATAACCCATAACTCTCAACTTAAGAAATGAACTGTAACAGACGTATTGCTTGCTACCTTTGTAACACACTTGGCATTTATAAAATAATAATAATAATAATAATAATAATAATAATAATAATAATAATACTGAGAGGGCTAGTACTAAGGAACGGAAGAATGTTGGCCGACACTATCTACTGATATTACTGTTGAAAAGAGTAACAGCCTGAGGGACAAAAGAGTTGGCATAACGTGATGTACGACTTTTGGGTACTCGGAGTCTGCCACTTCGTTCGATACGTCTGCTGTCAAATTCATATCTAAGTGGATGTGTTTTGTCATCAAGAATGTCAGCCAATTTGTTCGTAATCCGTCTGTTGTACAGTGTGTCCAAATTATCCTATGCCCTACCAATCACCCCGCCCCCTTTCCGGAACACTGTGTTAAGGCGATCTTGGTCTCTTTTACATAACATTCTCCCCCAGAACGTCAGACCAAAAGTTAGAATGCTAACAATACTGGAGCCTGCTCCATACCCAACCGACTCCCCTACCCCTGGCTCACTGACGACATAGCCGAGGCCAAGCGCGAGCGTCGACAAGCGGAACGCCGCTGGCGCTCATCCGACCTCACCGTTCACAGAGAGATCTTCCAAACCACCAGATCCAAAGTCTGCAGAATGATCTCCGACTCCAAACGCAAACACCTTCAAAACAAAATCCTGGAATCCACTTCTTCCAAAACCCTCTACGCTACCATGAACACACTCCTAGGCACTTCTAAAGACTCTCCTCTTCCCAACACACACAGCAAAGAAGAACTTCCGTCCGCCTTTTCCTCCTATTTCTCCGACAAAATCCAAACTCTGCGCAACACACTCGACACTCTGCCTTCTTCGCCTTGCCTCCCTGACACCCTCTTTTCCGGCACTCCCCTCTCGTCCTTCCGCCCCGTCTCTCAGGATGAAGTCCTCAAGACCATAAAGTCCATGCCTTTCAAAACCTGCGAACTAGACCCCCTCCCAGCTTCCCTCTACCAGGACGGCCTCCCAAAACTTTTGCCCTTCATTACGGACATCATCAACACATCTCTAGAAAATGGCTCCGTCCCCGATATCTTCAAGTCCGCCATCGTCCGTCCTCTCCTCAAAAAACACAACCTCGACCCAAACGAACTCAAGAACTACCGCCCAGTCTCCAATCTCTCTTTCCTGTCCAAGCTTCTTGAGAAGGTCGTCCTCAACCAACTCAACCTCCACCTCGCCGACAACAACCTCCTCAGTCCCTTCCAGTCTGCCTATCGCAAACATCACAGCACTGAAACTGCCCTTCTACATATCCTAAACGACCTGCTTCTCTCCACTGACTCGGGCAACATCTCCCTTCTTACGCTACTCGATCTCTCTGCCGCCTTCGACACCATAGACCACTCTATCCTCCTCCACCGCCTCCACCACTCCTTTGGCATCACTGACTCTGCTCACTCCTGGTTTCTCTCCTACCTCTCCGACAGACAGCAGTCCGTCACCATCGACGGCGTCTCCTCCAACCCAGTCAGGCTCTCCTGCGGCGTTCCTCAGGGGTCCGTCCTGGGCCCGGTCTTTTTTACACTCTACATCTCCCCACTGTCCAACATCATCCAGTCTCACCACATACACCACCACCTCTACGCTGACGACTCACAACTACTAGACAAAGACAAACTCGACAACACTCAGACACTACTGACTCGCACGGCTGACTGCTATGAGGACGTGAAAAACTGGATGACAGCAAACAAGCTCAAACTGAACGACGACAAAACGGAAGCCATGCTGGTAGGCACTCGCCATAAACTTTCCCAGCTCTCTCCCTCTCTCCACCTTCAACTCGACAGCACCCCCATCTCCCTCTCTGACTCGGTCAAGAACCTTGGCGTTATCCTCTACTCCTCTCTTTCCATGACCAGCTTCGTCTCCGCCACGGCCCAGGCATGTTATTTCCACCTCCGCCGCATCAGTCAGATCAGAAAATACCTCACTACCGAAGCTGCCACCAAACTCGCTGTCTCTCTCATCTTATCTCGCATCGACTACTGCAACTCTCTCCTTTCTGGCCTTCCTCACTCCACCACTCTCACTCTCCAGCGCGTCCAGAACAATGCTGCCCGCCTCGTCCTCAGAAAGAAAAAATCCGACCACATCACTCCCCTGCTCAAGCTCCTTCACTGGCTCCCCATCCCCCAACGCATCCAATACAAGATTCTGTCTCTCTGCTACAAATCCCTGAACAACTACGCTCCTGCGTATCTCTCCAACTTACTTCACCCCTACACTCCTCCCCGCTCCCTCCGCTCCGCCTCTGACCCTCTCCGCCTCCTCATCCCCCGCACCAAACTCAGCACTTTCGGCCCCCGCTCTTTCTCAGTATACGGTCCAACCACCTGGAACACTCTCCCACTCTCTCTCCGTCAGAAACACTCGCTCTCCTCCTTTCAGTCTGCCCTCAAAACTCATCTCTTTCAACAGTTCTAGCACTATATCACCACACTCCCCAGCCCAAGCTGACCGTCCTAATGTATCTTCACTATTTGTGTTACGTGAGTCATTGTCTAAAGCGTGCGCATGCGTGTGCGAGTTGTGAGTGCGCGCTTAGAGTTATAATTATTATAAGATAAGCGCATTATAAATACCGTAATTATTATTATTATTTAAAACATCTGTAAAAGCTGAGTGCTTACATGAAATGATCTGAGCTTTCTCAAACAGTAAAGACGGGTATGCGTTTTTTTCACAATAGCATCTGCGTTTTGTTTTCAGTTGAGCGCGTTGTCAAAAAGAACACCTAAATACTTGTAGGACTCTACACGCTCAACTTCTGTTCCCTTGATAACAACAGGACCGGGATACTGTTTGTTATTCCTGAAATCTATGACCATCTCTTTTGTTTTGCCAACATGTAATTCAAGATAGTTTCTATCGCACCACTCTACAAAGTCATCGATCTCCTGTCCATAGTGTCTGTCGTCCTCATCTGTACTCAGATCTGCCAGTGCCGTGTCGTCAGCGTATTTGTCCATGACACAGTCGTCATGAGTAGCTCTACAGTCTACTGTGTACAAAGAAAACAAAAAAGGCGACAGGACAGTCCCCTGTGGTGCACCGGTGTTGGTAAAAAGTACATCTGAGATTAGATCCGAACTAATTCTGACGTACTGTGAGCGGTTAGTGAGATAGTCCAAAACCCAAAGAATGGTAGAGGCATTTGTGTTCATGTGAACTAGTTTGGAGGCGAGTGTGTGGTTGAAGCAGATGATAAATCATAAAACATCAGTCAAATGGAGGCTCCTGGTTTCTCTAAATGAGAGTAGATGTTGTTTACAACATGCACAGTTGCATCATCAACACCTCTTTGCCTTCTGTAAGCAAACTGAAAGGGGTCCATAAAATCTGAAAACTGTATTTGAAAATGTGAAAGAACAGCCCTCTCAAAAACCTTCATGACACACGAGGTAAGAGCAACTGGTCTTAAATCATTCATCACAGATACAGTTTGCTTTTTTGGCACGGGGACAATACAAGAGGTCTTCCACGAACGGGGAACGACACACTGGGTAAGTGACACGTTAAAAATATAGCAAAGAATTCGGTACAGTTGTTCAGCGCATAATTTTAACACATTTGATCTAACACCATCTGGCCCATCCGCTTTGTTTGGGTTGGTATGGTTAAGTACGCTAAGCACCTCCTCCTCACTCACCACAATCACTTCACTTTGCATGTGTTTAGGTCCACTAACTAGCATTTCCTTGACCTGTTCCCTCTCATGCTCAAAATCATGACGATCAAATCTTATAACGAGATTGTCCGCAATACATTAATACGATTGTCAGCAGTTCTGTGAACTTACATTGGGGTCGAATTTTGCGAAGACAATCAAGTATCCCAATGCGAATTTCGAGTCGTCTGAATAAACTACATGAAATGTGAGTACTCGTAAGGGCCCGTATTGGCAAATTCAGCAGGGCCTGACTGAGTTCGACCTTAACCCTTTGTGGTCCCGAGGTTGAAATCCCCAAAGTTTGGAGATATCCTCTGAAGATTTAATTATAACTCAATTCTGATACTTCAAGGGTGGTACCTGAATAGCTTGGCGCCTATGGGCGCTAAGCTATTCAGGCACAACCCTTGAAATATCATTGCCGATCCGTATCTTGATGTGGTTTGTCGGGACTAAATGAGCTGAAAACATTCTGTGGCTATATTACTTGGCAAAGCTTACATCATACATAGACTCATCACAAGACAATTTCATATCCCCAAATTGGACAACATATAATACAAGTCTGCTTCATTTTTAACAAGATCAAAGATAAAAATCGAATATAAGCACACTGTCTTCAGCGGTCCCAACAGCAGGGGCGGACATGGGAGGGGTGGGGGGTCCAGAGGTTCCGGACAACCCCCTCCCCAGACCCATAATTCTTTAAAATGCTACAAGAAAGTCTCTTTTGGTGAGTTTGGAACCTCCCCCCCCCCCCCCCACCTCTTTCTCCCCCTAATATTTTAGCGAGTTTTGACACACATGGAACGTGTCAGGTTGAAGGTCCCCCCAAAAAAGTTGGAACGCCCCCCCTCCCCCATACCCCCCATAACCCCCCCCCCCACCACCACCACCCCCACCCCCTCGATGTATCTGACCCGCCTCTGGACAGCACTCCTTGGATGTAAGTTACTCGCTTATAACAAACTTCGGATATAATAAAAAATAAAATGGTGTCTCCCGGGGATTTGTTATCTCCAAAGTTTACTGCTTAAGAACGTTTCCTTGTACCTTCATGGCTGAACACAACTTTTTAGAATTATTTGTATGTGTGCTGATTTGTCAGTTAGGAACTAACCCATTCAGCTCTGACGCCCTACAGCAGGAGATGGGTCGACCATGATAATTCAAGGGTAGTGCCAGATAGCTTGGCGCCTGTCGGCGCCAAGCTAATCTGGCACTGCCCTTGAATTATCATGGTCGATCCATCTCCTGCAACTGGTGCATAGTCATTAGATGACGCCTCCAAAATTTTGGAAATACGGCCGTCGGGCTGAATGAGTTAAGGTGAAGCTGGTCGTTAAACGCTAAATCGGCTGACTAACTATGTTACTGAATTAAAAAAAAAAAAAAAAAATTATTTTTCTTTTAGCACCCCGAAAACCCTAAAAGAAAAAGAAAGAAAGAAAGAGAAGATGCCATTACAAATCAGTTGTAAAGTGTACTGTAAAATTACAAATAAATATAAATGAAGGATAAAT
The DNA here is from genome assembly GCA_036245525.1 of Semisulcospira habei. Classification (NCBI taxonomy): domain Eukaryota; kingdom Metazoa; phylum Mollusca; class Gastropoda; family Semisulcospiridae; genus Semisulcospira; species Semisulcospira habei. The sequence goes on from BTPG01000008.1 coordinate 105,805,005, forward strand.
TCACGAATATATCAATTACATAAATTGAACTCCATCATGACCAGTTATATTTTGAGCATAGTAACTCTGAATAGTAACTTTACATCGCAGTGAATTATGCGACATAATTGTCCATGGATGACAGTGTTTGCGTGCGTGTGTCTGTATGTGCGTTCGAGCGTGTGCGCGTGTGAGCATGTACAAGGTTATCATATTTACACGTATTCTTATTATTTTCATATGTTCCTATGTGTGTTTTAATGTCGAAGCCAAACGAAAACTTCCATCTCGTGGACAATAAAGTGAATTGTATTGTATTGTATTGTACTGTATTGTATAAATACACCGCATGTGCAATGTTAATGCAGTCTTCCCTCCCCCCCCCTCCCCCTTCCTCCTCACCCCCAGCCCCCCCCCCACACACACACACACACAATAAATAAATAAATAAATTTTTTATTTATTTATTTTTTTTAAAGAAAAGAGGTAAGACAACAACGGCACTGCATGGTCCTATTGTCGAATATTTAGACAAAGATGTGAATTACAAGCAGCATGACAGACAATGAAGACGAGAAAACGTCTGCTATATATTAGACTCATTTTGCATCCTCCGGACAGCTAATGAAAGGTACCAGCGTCTGTCCTTGCCTGCCACCATTAGATTATCTTGTCCTACACCGGCATTAGAGAAAACAAGCATAACTAGCCGAAATAATGCTAAGACATAGAACCTTATTGATCGTTTCCCCTAGTGAACAAAAGGTCATCGGGCAGACGGCCGGTATCCGTAAGCCCGCGAAGAACCGTGCGCGGGCCAACGGAGACCGATCTTCGGCTCGAAGACATTTTGCGCTGGGTTGATATCTGATGACTATGACAAAGCCACCGCTGTTGACCAAAGGACTAACATACACGATGCACACCCAAGACATGCAAGAGGCATAGATTCTCACGAGGCTCCTGCATGCTGCAGGGGCTCATGGGAATCTACGCCTCTTGCTGATCAGGATCGTAGAAAATATATATAGTCTAACGTCTCTGTCCCTTGGAGGCAGGAAGTTAAGAGAGTATAGGCTCGTGGCTCGTGGCTGATTAAGCCAGCCGTAGCAAGATTGCTCGTTCACCCATCCCGTGAGTTTCATATTTCCACGTAGATTGCCAGTCTTTGGCCTTGCATCCTTACACCATCCCCAAGCGGAGGCACGCACGCACACACGCACGCACGCACGCCCGCACGCACGCACACACACAAAGACAAACAAAGACACACACCCACACGCACACGCACGTACACACACAAGCCCACGCACGCACACACACACACACACACACACATGCACACGCACGTACACACAGACACCCACACACCCAAAGACACACAAACACACACATGACCACGCACACACACACACACACACACACACACACACACACACACACACACACACACACGCACACACAAACAAATACACACACATACATGCCCACGTACGTACACACGCACACGCACACACACATACACACACACACACAGACACACATGTACATGCGCGCACACAAAAACAAACACACACTCAAATACACACACACGTACACATACACTATTTCATAAAGTCGAGAAAACGAACTGATGTCCGTCTTATAGAAACCGATTTCACGACAAACAGAGTTACCCTAGCGCTTGCAGCATGACGAAAAAATAATATGCCACTTGGTGTTCGTATGCAACCCCGTACCTAATAGTTTTGTGTTTCCGAGGTCTTTTTGGTCTGATTATAATGATCCGAGGCTGTCTTCACAAGGCACTTATACCTTGTGAGCAAAAGGTCATCAGGCCGCAGTCCGCCGCTGTTGGTCCGACTGTGCGCGGACCAACAGCGGCCGACGGCGGCCTGGTGACCTTTTGCGCACCAGGTATGAGGTACAATTTGGAGATTTCAGAAAATGTGTACAAATCAGAAGAGGCAACCGCATCATAACTGACGCATGACCTCGCGCCAAAATGTCACTGACAAGGTAGCGTGCGAACACCATCGAGGAGCAGTCCAAGTGCGCGAAGGCCATCGGGCTGACGTCGGCCTGATGGTCTTTTGCGCATTGGGGTGTCGCCTCCGATTAGAAACAGTTTTGGTACAGCACTATATGATGACGCTTGACTGTGTAGGTTATTTGGCGGGAGCTCCAAGTCAGTGACAGAAATACCGGCAGCATTGCTGGCACTTTAATAGAATGTAAAACATGGAATATAGGCTAATAGTTCGCAATATTTCTTTTATAATGTTTTTATTACAATAAGCTACATTAAGGTTTAACTTAAGGATTAATTATCTACTCTGCAAAAAAGGTTAATATTTCGCACAAAATATATTTATGCCTGTTACAAATGTTCTTTGCCGAGTATGTCTCAACTAATGTTGGACAAAAAGGTTAACTTAAATCATTCTACCCCAGACACACCACAGCAAGATATGGATCGACCATAATAGTTCAAGGGTGATGCCAGAATAGCTTGGCGCCTATGGGCGCCAATCTATTCTGGCATCACCCTTGAACTATCATGGTCGATCTGTGTCCTGCACTGCAATGCAGTCTTCAGAGGATAACGGCAAAATTTGGGGATTTCGGTCTTGGGGTACAATGAGTTAACTTATAAAGTTTGAATGTTGTAAAATGAAAGAACCTCTTCTCCTTCCTACGTTGAACAGTTCTTCCGTTACTAACAATCGCCATGCGTCTGCCTACTCACGTGGACTAAAGACGGGCACGGAAGTCTTTAGTTCAGGCAAGACAACATTCATTACCCGTTGTGTCTGCGAATTTAAGTAATCTTTCAACCCACCATGTAGCAGATCACTTTAACTCATTCGCGGCCAGCCGCATCCGGATGCGCGGCTTATGCCGCGCATCCGGATGCGGCTGGCCGCGATTGAGTTAAAGGGGGTAACAGGCAATATAGGTTCACCGTTCATCTTTTCGCCGCTGGCGGGAAAGTGGTGAGATATTCCGAGAATGATTAAGTGACCCCTCTTGCACTCTTTGACAAGTCGCTGTCCGTTCTGTGGCTCCAAGCTATAGATGTGCTATCTCTACTAATGTCCTATCGGTAGGCACACAAGGGACTCTGCTAAATGCTGTTAACCATACCGACAACTAAACTAAACACGTAAATAGACTCGGGTCTCCAAGGAATTCTAGTCAAGTTCGTCACTACACAAGAAGAGCTCCTTATGACCCTTAGCATGAGCGAAGAAACGGTCAGTCGGTACATGGCATGTGTGCGGGCGAGTGTCTTGGAAAACGGCAAAATCCAGACCCGAAAGGTGACTCACCCATTCAGCTCTGACGCACTACAGCAGGAGATGGGTCGACCATGATAATTCAAGGGTAGTGCCAGATTAGCTTGGCAAGTTAATCTAGCACTGCCCTTGAATTATTATGTCGATCCATCTCCTGCAACTGGTGCATAGTCATTACATGACGCCTCCAAAATGTTGGAAATACGGCCGTCGGGCTGAATGATTTAACAAGCGTGTAAGATGCACAGAAAATCCCTAAAGGGAAAGAAACGCACTCGGAATGGACAAGTTCAATACAGCGAATAACTCAACAATACGTACTTTTTTGTTTCTGAAATCTGTGTTCCTTCAACGACTAAAAGCCACAACCGCCCAAGAAAAGATGAATACAAATTGGTCTCAACAAGAGGCAAAGATCATCATGAGCCCCCGCAGTCGTTAAAACCTGGCAATTTGTTCAAATGTCTTGTTCTGTCAAAAGATGAATTGTGTATTTCTTGTCCTTTCTAAGTGTATTTTATTTTTATTTACAGCGAATAAATTTCTTTTGTATGTTAACTGGCGAACCATTTCAGTTGATGCCGATCAAACGATTATTGGGGCTGGTCTCGGTCAGCTACATAAGAGTTCCTACGTTTAAGGATATCACGTGAATCTATGTCCGTTTCATCGCTATGTCTCTTATTCTGTATGTCGATTCTACTATAGTAACATCCACATCAAAAGGTAACTGCAACGAGTTTATAATGCATAGATAATTCCAACAAAGAAAGAAACACGCTCAAAAATTACAGATACAACGCAATTTATAAAGTTTTCAAAATGGACATACCGACAGATTACAGAGCAGTATTTACCTTTTCAGGACTTTTTTTATTGTGATTTTCTTCGACTCTCACATAAACAGGACATTACTTACACTTCATTACTTTTCACTTGAAGAGAAGTAGGTGACTCGGCGCCATATTGTCTAGCACTAGACGCCTTTATCTCTGTGAAGGGCATCTGCACATCTCCCCTAGGTAGGTTAATCCCTCCCCGCCTCAGCCATCCCCCCCACCCCCTCACACACACACACTCACACACACACACACACACACACACACACACACACACACACACACACACACACACACACACACACACACACACACACACACACACACACACACACGAGTGACGACACGGAGCAAGTAGGTGTCCCCAGTGACGGACAAAGACGCTATCATACATCTCACACCCAGACGGCGGCACACTAAAGTTAGCCTAAGGGATCCATTTCACTGTTTTATCTGGAAATGCTTGAGCAACCGTAGCAGACTTACAAACACATGGGCGTCTTTGTTTTTATGTAAAGTGATCTGGACACAGAAACATTAAAAAGACGACGACGAAGAAGAAGAAGAAGAAGAAGAAGAAGACGAAAAAGATTGTCAGGCGTTAAAAAGCAAAGAAATTCACAACAAATAAAGATATGCACATTACAACGGCCATTGGCGGATAGGGAGGGGGGGGGGGGGGGCTACGGCCCCTCCGTGAACCCTGACCCCCTCCCCCCAAAAAATTTTTTTGGGGGCTGTTTTTGAGTGGAAGTTGTGTTTTATCATTTGATGGTTTTTGTCTAACGTATTGAAAATACGATAGACTTTGAAATGGGGCTGGTCGGAGCGCATTCCGGAGCATGCACATGACGGTTTTGGCGTGCTGGGCAGAAATATTGGCAAAGAAGTAACGAGATAAAAATGATGTCACGTCTAGCTACGCAAAACTTGCTAGAGAACGTCTTTGTGGCGCCAAAGCGCCGCCGTATGCGTGTATGCGTGTGTGTGTGTGTGTGTGTGTGTGTGTGTGTGTGTGTGTGTGTGTGTGAGTAAGTGTGTGTGTGTGCGTGCGTGTGCGTATGTGACAGCCACTCGAGCCCGCGTTTGAGGACGGACACGCTTGAAACTTTAAGATATTGTTCCTAAATAAATTATTTCGATACCTTTTTTTCGATTTTGTTTATTAAGATACTCACTGGCGAGAAAATGGCCGTTTCACAAAAACCGGTTGAGCCACACTGGAGTCCGTAATTTTTCTTATTTGTACTAGATATTTTGTGAGAAGGCAAGGCATGTGGCAGATCCTGGAGCGACTTGGCTGTCCCCCAATGTTCTTCAACATGATCGTCCAGCTGCACGAGGACCAGCAAGGCCAAGTCAGACTCAACGCTGACCTCTCAGAACCATTTCCCATTCTCAACGGCGTGAAGCAGGGTTGCGTGCTGGCATCGACCCTCTTCACCAGCTTTTCTGGCATGATCTTGAAGCAGGCCACAGAGGACCTGGACGATGACGACGCCGTGTACATCAGGTACCGTCTCGATGGCAGCCTGTTTAACCTCAGATGACTGCAGGCCCACACCAAAATCATAGACCGACTGATTCGTGAGCTGCTCTTTGCTGATGATGCTGCCCTCGTTGCACACAGAGAGAGAGAGAGAGAGAGAGAGAGAGAGAGAGAGAGAGAGAGAGAGAGAGAGAGAGAGAGAGAGAGAGAGAGAGAGAGAGAGAGAGAGAGAGAGAGAGAGAGAGAGAGAGAGAGAGAGAGAACTCGAACTCGAAATGGTTTATTGCTTCAGGCATCAGCCCATCAGCAAAGTACAGCGACGATAATCACAGTAAAACAAAAAACGACAGGGGAGGGGTTGGGGTATAATGGGGATTTGGGGTAGGGTTGGGGAAGGGGTGGGGGTGTGCAATGACATGGAATCCATATCATTAAAGTTCATTTCGTCATATTCATGAATCCGCGACATGATGGGTCCAGTGAATACAACATCCTAGAATCTCGTACAGGTAGAAATCACAGTCCTGTAACTTGTCCGGGAGAAAGAAATGACAACTGATTAATCTGAACAAAAAAACTTTCTGTGCATACTAATGTTCAACAAGACTTGCCTGCCTTAGCCAGGTAGCACTGTCTAATCCTGGTCAAGGCAAGCAAGTCTTGCTGTATGCGTTGAATGTCCTGATTATACTCATTGTCACTGACAGCCGGCAGAAGACCAAGAGCAAACACCATCTCCAAAACTCTGCCGGTCACTGGGTCACACTTGACTTCATAACACACAGTCCCTGAGATACGAATGTCGTACATAAGCACAAAATCGTCACTCTCAGCCACTAAATAGTTCTTTCCATTCTTTTCGTGAGAAACTACTTTCTTTAGTCTTTGGTTCCTCGATGTGTCCATTAGTTTATGTTTTGTTGACTCGGTCTGAGAGGTGACAAACGTGTACACTTGTTTGGGATCAAAGCCACGTGATTCTGCATCTCTGATTTCTGTGTCACACACGCCCGTTTCAGGTCTAGCACAGTTAATATTGTCAACATCAGCGGTACATGCGTGCACTGTCTCTGTTGGTGTTCCAGTTTCCATGTATGCTGTGATGTGGTTCTCAGCTAACGGCGATGCTGTTGCACGTGCTGCATGGTCACTACACGGTGTGTTGTCTGGCTGGGTGATGGTTTTCGTGTACTGTAGTGTACTGCCATTTGTAGATTCTTGATTATAATTATCAGTGTCCGTGTAAACTTCACTCTCTTTTACGTTTGTGCCATCCAATAAATTGTCACTGCTAGGCACACTGCCTACCTTGTTTCTTGCCTGTGCCCTCCGTAAGTCTCTGCGCACCTGTGACGGTGGTTTTCGTCGCCAGTAGCCGGTCGGTGCAATGTCGGTTTGCTGTTGGTCTCTGTCCGCTGAACACAGCCGTAGTACGAACACCAGGTTGGTCCCTTCCCCGGTCAATTTCCATGACGTGGTGTGATGGCTGGACAGTACAGACTGCAGGACAGCTTCTGCAGCTGACGGGAGTCCGGTGACGGGCATTTTGTCGTTGTTTGACAGCAAAAATATCTCAATTTCTGGACGCCAGAAATTTCGTGTCGCCACCTTGCCAAGGGCAAGCAACTCCGAGAGAGAGAGAGAGAGAGAGAGAGAGAGAGAGAGAGAGAGAGAGAGAGAGAGAGAGAGAGAGAGAGAGAGAGAGAGAGAGAGAGAGAGAGAGAGAGAGAGAGTTGCAGCGCATCACGTCCTGCTTCGCAGACGCCACCCAGCTGTTCTGACTCGAGGTCAGTCAGACAGAGGTCCTCCACCAGCCGGCACCCAAGAAAGAGCATCGCCCTCCCCACATCACCATTGGCGAGTCTGAACTGAAGTCAGTGCACCTGTTTACCTGCCTTGGTTGCATCACCACGTCAGACGCCGAGCTGAACAAGGAGCTGGACAACAGGCTTGCAAAAGCGAACAACGCTTTCGGGCGACTATTCAAGCGGGTGTGGCACAATCAACAGCGGAAAAAAGGCAACAAGCTGTCGTCCTCACCACCCTGCTGTATGGTTTCCACCAGCGCTGCCTTCATACCATCCTCAGCATTCACTGGAGTGACTATGTCACCAACGTCCAGGTCCTTGAACAGGCAGAGACCGTAAGTATCGAGGCCCTGCTGCTGCGGACACAGCTCCGCTGGGTGGAGCACGTCTCCAGAATGGAGGACCATCGCCTGTTCGGCGAGCTCGCAACTGGACACCGAGACAGAGGGGCAAAAAGAAGAGATACAAAGACTGTCTCAAGACGTCACTCAGTGCCTGTCACATCGACACCGCCAGTGGTCTCGCCTTGCTGCGGACCGCGACACCTGGCGCTCCACTTTTCACAAGGCATCCATCTCCTTTGAGGACTCTCGCAGATCTAGCCTTAGGGACAAGCGGCGCAGGAGAAAACACAGAGACACCGCAACTCAGAACCCTGACCAGACCTCGCCCTGCAGCCACTGCGGTCGAACCTGCCTGTCCCGAAGAGCGTGCCTGCAGACGACTTGGACATCCCCAGTAGAATCTTCGTTCGCGAAGTCAAGCCAAGAGAGACTATATATTTTGTATATAGCTAGATAAAATGGAGATATTAGATGAGTTCGTTAACCAGCATTGTACCTCTAAAATGTTTTGAGTGATAATTAAATATTTTTGGAAAAAAATATATTTTCACGTTTTGGGGATAAATTTTACGAATTATATGGGTTAATCTTAAAAGAAATGGATCTTTTTTTACGAAAACAAATCTTCCCATTATTAATCGCATGGTTTTTTGTCTTTGGCAAAGGTACTATTTTTGCATGCTTGAAGTCTTGTGGAAACGTGTTGTGCTTGATGCACAAATTATAGATATATGTTAGAGATTCCACAACGTAAGAAAGAGCGATTATCAAAATCTTGGGACTGATTTCATCCGGGCCTGATGTCTTTTTGCTTTTCATTGACATAATTAGCTTACCAACCTCATGCACAGCCAATGGAGGAATAGAAAAATTGAGATTTGCCAGCTGTTTTCTGGTCACAAGAGTTCAGCAATATCTCAGGACACTAATACTGGTGATGATTTGAGCTTGAGGGGATTTCGGAGCCAACGACAGAAAGAAAGTGATTGTTAAAGGTATCAGCATTAAGGTTGGTAGGGATTACTGGTGATTTCTTATTACTGCCTCTAGTAACCATGTTTACTGCACTCCAGAGCGAAGATGTGTTTTTATTATCTTTGATCAAACGATCCCAGAGAGATTTCTTTGCTTTGATGACACATATTTTACTAGATTTCGCTGTTTCTTATATTCTTGGAAACGTGTTTGTTCTCTCAGCTTGTGTCGCAGTGACATGGCTTGAATAATTTCTTGTGTTTACCATTGGTGTAAACTTTGGTTTTTGACTCTTTTGTGTCGCAAAGGGGCATGTTTGTCTAGCACACTATTGAACAGTTTATACCACACAGACAAAGCTTTATCTGATCAGTTTCATTCTGGACGATTTCAAACTGAGCGTTGCGGAGATCAGCTAGAAAGGCAGCCTCGTCAAGTCGTTTAAATGAGCGGAACGTTATGACAGTGTGTGCATGCTTTTTCTGCACAGGAATTTTAGATGACCACTCACAGACAACGGGATAATGGTCACTAATACTGAGACCAGCAACACTAACATTAGACACGGTTTGGGGACGGTTAGAGTCGGGGCGGTTCATGGCGCAGCGGTAAAAGCGCCTGCCACCAATGCAAGAGGTGTGAGGTTCGATACCCGGTTCCGGCGTCGGACTTTTCTCCTCTAGTAAGTGTCACCATTAATTCGGGCGGACCGTCGGGGGTTCTTTATCCGGGTACTCTGGCTATTTCCTGCCCCACGAATTCGGTATTAATTTCAGTCCACTTAATCAAATTTCCAAACATATAAAAAACGATTTAAATTTCCAAAATTTCAGTAGCTGGCTTGAGCTTGCCCTTTGCACCACGTGAATGTTTTGTGTTTATGTAAAGTGTGCGAGAGAATGCGCGTGATTCACGTGCTTGTTGGGTTCAGTTCGCGGCTACGTCCTGCGCATTGAGTTATAAATATGAGAAATGCGCCATATAAATACTATGTATTATTATTATTATAGTAAATGTGGTCTAACAGTGTTGCCATTCCCGTGCCGCATGAGTTTTCAACATGTCGATATAAAAATTGCCTATCACCAACACGGCGTTGTCAGGCATACCAACGTTGTCAACGGTGTGCAAGAAGTTATCGTACCATTCGAATGTGGCTGACGGGTTACGATATTAAAAGCCAACAAAAGTTGGTCGGGCTTTGGGGCATCGTATCTCCATCCAGACACACTCGACCTCGGGGGTTTCTAGGTCTACACGTCTATAAGATGCTGGATGGAAGTGTGAACATAAACAGCAATGCCTGTTTGACCATTAAAGTCACGACGAAATATACAAACAAATAGAATACTAATTACTTCATCGCTCATGTTGGAATTTAAACGAGTGTCACAGAGACCAAACAGGTGGAATGGTTCAGGCTTGTTTAAATACAGGCTAAGGTCGGATACCATATTAAATAAGCGATATACATTCAAGTTCCCGATGCGCAGATTTGTGTACCTTTCCTTGGAATGATCCATCGTCACTTCGGAAAAGCAATATTCAGAGTTGAAATGTACCAGAAAGAAAAGTGTAACAATAACACAACACAGTCTAAAGTATGTGGTAAGAATATAAAAGAAAGAGTACTAACTGCAGCTCTTTAACGCCTTCAGCACACAGTATCGTTGTCAAGCGTAACACAGTCTCTCAGCGGACGACAGTTTTTTTTTTTTTTTTTTTTTTTTTTTTTTTTAAAGCGCACCAAGCAGTGGCGAGTTCAGGGCGTACCTGACAAGAGCTAATCACGTCAGTGTCTAATTTGGTAATCCTCTTAGAGTGGTGGGCACGCAGTCTAAGCACAAACGGTGCTTACTGAGAGAATCGAGTTGTGGTGAGTGGCTGTCACTTGAAACCCAATAAACAGCTGCTGAAGGGTAGCACTAACCAAAAGTTTTTAAAGCTTGTAGCGTGCTATTTTGAATATAACAGGCTGCGCGCTTTAAATTGTAGATTCAAAGCAGCAATATGAAGAGAGAAATACGGAAGATCAAATCACTGATCAAAAGCAGGCTCAACACACACTGGCAAACCACCAGTAACAACCAACAGTGTTAACGCTTGTAGTGTGCTATATTGAATATAGCAGGCCGCACGCTTTAAATAGTAGAATCAAATCAGCACCACGAACATAGCACAAATGAGAATAGTAAAGTTCCGGGAATCCTAATACAGAAGACCAAAGCACCGCTTTCTCAACACATACACTGACAAAACGATGCCTGGATATAAAACTAAGCACAAATGCTGGAATTGTCACAGATCGAGACGAGCATTATCGAATAATCAATTTAACGGATGTACGAACCCAGCAGAATGAACACAGGCACGCACAGCACTGGCTTACCACACACTGCCTCACACATGCACAGTGGTGGGCAGAGTGGTAAGTCGTCACTAAAACGCAACACTCAATTACCGAATTAAGAGGCTGGTATATCCAATGGCACCATTCACTTTGGGCCCTTGGTAGATCGGTTGGTATGGTGGAACACTATATAATTTATTTCAAAGACAAGCGACCTAGATACTTTTTCAAGCTAATTATTTTCTTTCAGGCTAATTTGGTTTTGGGAAGTCTAATTATGTCCTTCCAGAAGTGCACGGTAAAAACACACACCATTTTCAAGAAAGCAAGAAAACAAAAAAGAAACCTTATGTTGACGTGACAATCAGACATCGTTTCAAACTCAGTAACGTGACAACGGGGACTTTGAGAGGTCCAAAAGTTAATTCCTTTCAATGCTTCGCCGGGAACTTGCTCTCGCTATTTCCGGCCTCGTTCACTGCAAAACCATCCCTCTGCACGAGACATAGATTCACATGAGCTCCTGCATCTGCAGGAGCTCATGTGAATCTATGACTCTTGCTGACGAAGACTGGATTCAGCTATCTCAAAACTGAGGGTGCCACTCCAGGCATTGTGTTCGAATGTTCCGCGACACTACAAACTTTGAAGGATTCTCCGTCCAGCCATTGAGGTGGCTTCACGCGTGACGTCAGAGAATGTTTAAACAGTTCCAATCAGCGCTCAGACCCCCATGAAATGTGTTAAGGTTGTAGAGTCCAAAAAGATTAAACTATTTTCCATGAATTGCCTCTTTGAAGTCATCATGAATTCAATTCCTGAAACCCCCATTAACCCGAAGAACGCGGATGTTGTCAGATTAACCCATTCAGTCCAGACACACCTCAAAAATATATCTCGACCGTGATAGTTCAATGGTGGTGCCAGAATGGCTTGGCGCCTCTTGGCGCCAAACTATTCCGGCACTACCCTTGAACTACGATGATCGAGCTAACTCTTTAATAAAGGACAACTTTCAAGTGTGTGACATGCGACCCTAGGGCTCAATGTGTAAGGACCAGCAAAGGACATGGTTACTCGAATGCTCTTGCGTCTGCAAGAGATTATGCTTCTTGCAGTAATCTGTGCTATCTTTCGTCTGTCAGTGAAACGAATTATCTCCAATGAGATCCATTCTACCGCAGCTGTCTGAAATATTCGTGAACACTTTATGAAACTGAATTGTGACATCTCTTTTTTAAAGCTACAAGTGACAGACAACATTTATTTAGTGCTGTGATTTGGATAAAAATGTTTCTACGTGTCCAGCAGGATATTTGAGGGCTTCCTAGAAATTTCATTTGGAGAAGATTTAATTCTTATCTCCAATTCAACAACTATAAATGGTGTTTTCTGTATAACGCTGGATTACTGTAGCTTTATTTCGCTCCAGAAAACGTCTGGTGTGCATTGTGATTGTTGTTGATTTGCTGTTTTGTATGTCACATCTTATGTTTTCATTTCTGCTGTGATCACTAGTTGTGTGCGTGATACTTGTCTAAATATTTTTTTAGTTTTTCATGCGTATTGGTTTAGATAGCTATTTTATCTAATGTCTGTGCAGGTTGACTGACATCAAACAAAATACCAATGTTTTTATTGTACTTGTACATAAAAATATAAGGCAAAGATTATAATTATCCTATATTGTCTTGTCCTGTCTGGCATTGTCCTGTCTTGCCCCGTGTTTCCTGTTCTGTCTTGTCTTAACTTGTCCTGTCTTGTCTTGCCATGTCTTGCCCTGTCTTGCCCCGTCTTTCCTGACTTGTCTTCTTCACTTGTCCTGTCATGCCGCGCCTTGTGTTTCCCCGTCCTTTCCTGATTTGTCTTGTTTTTAACCCTTTTCTTTCTGACACACTACTGCTTTAAATTAATTTGACTATGGTAGTTCAAGGATGGTACCAGAATAGCTTGGCGCCTGAGGCGCCAAGCTATTCTGGCGTTAGCCTTGAACTGAAATGGTTGCTCCATCTCCTAATCTGCAATGTAGCCTTCAAAGGTCAAAAAGCAAATTTAAACAAATCAGCCTCAGGATGTAATGGGATAATGTTCTGTCCCGTTATGTCCTGTTCTGTTCTTTCCTGTCACGTCATACCCTACCTTGCCTTGCCTTGCCTTGCCTTGTATTGTCTTGTCTTTTTTGAGTGTTACGTGAACGTTTAGGAACAGTTAGGATTTTAACGTTAGAATATTTTCTTCTTTTCGTATTTGTCTCAACGTTTGTCTATCAAATAAACCCTTTCTCAGCTATTCTGCTGATTTGCTTCACTGCTGTTGCGTAAAATGGGCACAGCAGACCAGTCTCCAACTCGGCGACCGACATTACAGTAAGGCTTCCCAATGATGGTAGCAGAAAATGGCTACTTTGTTCTGAGTGGAGGAAATGAAGAGACCTTACAAAGTACTTTACGGTCACCGACGGCAATTTCACGGCAGCAGGGTTAATGGTGTCTTTAGGTCTGAAACCAGTGTCGGTGGTATGTGTGTTAGTACGCCTACATATAAAATCTCGAGTATACTGGTGTCTTTTACTCAAGAGCGCCAACTGCTGAAACCCGTTCCCTCGCGTAAAGGTCAGCCTCACGCCGCGATACCTGAGAGCCATGAAAACGGGCCGTGTTATTGGTATTCGCGTTAACTTCGTGCTAAAATTACATAGGCTTATGAACAAAATACGCACAGTAAGCAAAAGATATTCTGGCCGACTCTAGTTTTAGTTGGGCCGCGCACTGCCGTGCGCAGGCCAAATAAGGCTGGAGTCGACCAGAGGACCTTTTGCTCATTGGGGATCTACTTGAGAGTCTCAGAGACTTATCCGAGTTAAATCCAATTTTGCGATATTCTGATGTACGTAATACTGAGGCTATATATATATATATATATATATATATATATATATAATATATATATATAATATATATATATATATATATATATATATATATATATAAATATATATATATATATATATAATATATATATATATATATATATATATATATATATGTTTTCCTCCCTACGTCACACGACCAGTCACTTTAGCGCAAACCGTACCATGTGGCCGTGATATAAAAATCCCTGTAGCGAAAAATGTCGGGCGTTGTGTAGTCCTCTGGATGACGCATCTTGGATGCCAGATTTGTTCTGTAAAAGATCGCCAAACGTTCTAAAGTTCAAAGTTACTTAGTGTTGTTCGAAACAACAAGCACACTCAGTACTGGAGACGGCAACGTCATGACATATTTTAAAATACGTCATAAGTCTATTATGTATAAATGTATATTCCTTTGACGTCAGTCATGTCTGGCGTGATCCAGGTCGCAAGATGTCGTCTTGATTTCTTTTACGAAAATAGAGGAGGAATGAAAACAAATACGTTATTGGTCAGAGGGGTTTGCTGCACGGACTCTTGTAGGCCTTCGGGAGGTCAAAGGAATCATTTTGCACCCCTCAGGCCTTCGGCCTTCGGGGTACAATGATTCCTTTGATGACCTCCCTCAGGCCTACAAAGGTCTGTGTAGCGAATCCCTCCGACCAATAACTTATATATATATATATATATATATATATATATATAATATATATATATATATATATATATATATATATATATATATATATATATATATATATATATATATATATATATATATATATATAATATATATATATATATATATAGAAACACTTGAGAGAGAGAGAGAGAGAGAGAGAGAGAGAGAGAGAGAGATAGAGAGAGAGAGAGAGACAATGACAATGACAATGACAATGACAATGATTCTTTATTTTACAACGGTGAAAGTTTTGGTGAAACCATTTTTCGAACTTGCCGTTGCTAATCTACTTTACATATAATGCACAAATCACAAAATACTATCATTAAATTGGGAAAAACTAAATATATAACTAACAAAAAACTGAAATATAAAGTTTTAAAAAAGAAGAAGAAATCATTGAAAAAGTAGAAATAAACATAGAAAATCCCACACATACACACAATTGTAAAGGTATAAATCTCCATACATACATTCATAAACACAAGCACGAGCACAAAACACACACACACACACAAACACACACACACACACACACACACACACACACACACACACACACACGCGCGCGCACGCACTCGCGCACGCACACACACACACACACACACACACACACACACACACACACACAATACATGCAGCATTAGCATCTTGTATTAACTGAAAATATAACTGAATTGAAGAGTTAGAAAGGGGAAAATCGTACACTGCAAGTGCAGATTGATGTGAAAATCTTACGATGCTGAGGTGAGGTACTTGAAGAGAGCAGTTTTAAAAGACGAAAGCGTTGTTGATGTTGTAACATGTTTGGGCAATGTGTTCCACATGCTAGCACCTGAAAACGCTAAACTTGTCTTATAGAGATCGATTCTAGGTCGTGGCACAGTAATGGACTGCCTTGATCTGGAGTATGTTGATGCCATGAGGGAAAACATTTTTTTAATATACTCGGGGAGTCTGTTATTCAATACTTTGAATATCGTTATTCCCTTATTGTATAATAAATGTTTTTTCAAGGGGAGAAATTCTAAGGTTTTCAGTTTATTATCCGTTGTTGAGTTAGGGTCTGAAAGGATAAGCTTCGCGGCTCTACGATGAAGAGAGTTCAGTCTCTTTAACTGGACCTCGCTTGCGCCATCCCACACCGTAGAAGCATAATCTATATGTGACCTGATGTGGGCGTTGAAGAACAGTTTTCGTGTTTCTACATTAGCTATATGTTTTAACTTGGATAAAATAAACAGTTTCTTTGATATTGTCTTACATATATTACTAAGATGGCGTTGCCATTTAGACTGGTTATCTACAGTAACGCCGAGAAGACGATGTTCCGTTACCTGGCTGATAGATTTGCCTTGAAGGGACAAGCTGAGTGAGAGAGTGCCGAGCTGGTGCTTTTGGCGGGTACTTACAATCATACATTCAGTCTTTGCAGGGTTTAAGATCATGGAATTGTTACTGCACCAGCTATTAATGTCCTTTAATGTGTTTTGTAGGCGCGTGTCAATTACTGACAAATCCTTATCGGGAGTGTGTATCGCAGCATCATCAGCGAACATATCGCATTCAACACTTTCATCACTAATTGTGAGTGGAAGGTCGTTAATGAACAAACAGAATAAAAGAGGGCCTAAAATAGAGCCCTGGGGCACGCCATGCCTTACTTTGCAGTGACTAGAATATGTACCATTAAGGAGAACTTTTTGTCTTCTGTTTTCTAGGTAGGATTTGAAAAACACGGCTGCGCTTTTAGTATATAAGGATATTTTCTTTATAAGTATGTCATGGTTCACCATGTCAAAGGCTTTCCGGAAGTCTAAGAACACTACACCTGTTAGTTTGGAATCATTAATAGATGATAACCAGGTATCTGCCATCCTTATCAAGGCAGTGTGACAGGAATGGTTTGGTCTGAAGCCTGACTGCAGTGAATGGATGAGATTTTGGTTTTCTAAGTATTCAGATAGATGCTTATGGATGTGCCGCTCTAAAGGCTTCGACAAAACAGGTAATAGTGATATGGGGCGAAAGTTGTTGATTTCAGGGGATCACTTTTGCGTCTTTAAATGCGTCCGGAAAAGAGTTTTGGTTTATACAGAGATTGTAAATATATGTAATACTTTCGACGATATATGGAAGAGATATCTTGAGTATTTTTGAGCTGATCTCATCAGGCCCGGATGACTTTTTATTTTCCATCGAGGAAATTAATTTACCCACTTCGTGGACTGCTATAGGCGGTATCGTGAATGGTTCATTGTCCGTATTTTCCCGGTTACAGTGGTGTACTAGCGCGTTTGGACAAACATACTCACATGAGTTATTTCCTGTTGGGATTAAAGATTCGGCTATAGAGGTAAAGTGGTCATTAAACCTATTTGCAGTGAGGTGGGGTGATACAGGCGCACTATTTTTATTTGTACCTCTAGTTACTAAATTAATGGCACGCCATACAGTAGATGAGTCTTTGCTTTGTTTAACTACTTTATCGAAAAGAGATCTCTTTGCATTTAAAACCATATATTTAACACGATTACGCTGTGTTTTGTATTCAGTAAACCGCTTCTCACTTCTCAGCTGGTCTCTAATTTCCATTGCCTCGATCAGATCCGCAGTCAGCCATGATGGAACGGTAGCGTAGTTCACTCTTTTGTGTCTCAGAGGCGCGTGTTTGTTCAGCACACCAAGAAAAATCCGGTACCAGGTATCTAATGCTTTATTTGGGTCACTATCGTTATACACGTTGATGAATCGTGCGGTGGCTAAATCAGCCAAGAAAACACTTTCATTAAAGTTTTTAAACGATCTGTAAGTTATGCAAGTGTGGACTTGCTTTTTTAGCTTTGGAAGTTTTGACAGCCATGTGCAGCTAACCGGATAGTGGTCACTTACACTAAGACTATTTACTTGAGTGTTGCTATGAGGTTTGTTGGTTTAATATGGTCTATAATAGTGGCTGATGATGGCGTAATTCTGGTGGGCGATGTTACCAATTGGTGAAGACCGACAAGGGTAGTAGTACATTCCCATGATGGATGGGGTTTAAGAAAGTCAATATTAAAATCTCCAAGAAGGAGAACATCTTTGTTGTGAATGTCTGTTTTATCGATCATGTGTAAAAAGCTATCGTACCACTCAAAGGTGGCTGCGGGGTTTCGATACAGAAACCCAACAAGTAAGGGCGGGGATTTAGAGTTTTTGATTTCTACCCAAATACATTCTACATCACCAGTTTCTAGGTCTTGTCGCCTGCGGGTTATGTGTAGAATGGATTGATGGATATATACCGCTACACCTGTCTCACCCTGTACTGACGAGTCTCTCCTGATAATAGAATAATTCGGGATGGCGATGGCTTCATCACTGATGTGGGCGGCCAAACGAGTCTCAGTTAAACCGAAGAGATGGAAATAGTTGGGGGTATTAACATAAACACAGACATCCTGAACTTTGTTTGCCATGTGGTAGATATTTAGGTGACCGATACGAAATTGTTGGCCTTTTTTCGAGGGTCTGTTCATAGTTGTATAAATCATGTTCAAATAATAAAAGAAATTACATGTACAAGTAAAATATCAGATGAAACAAAAAAAAAAAACAAAAAACTAATAAGGTAAAGAACCAGGGGGCAAAACTAAGGTACAGGATACAAATAGTAGAAGGTTACGCAGTTAAACCAGGAAAGAAATTACATGTACAAGTAAAATATCAGATGAAACAAATAAAGACTAATTCGACTTTAGTCTCAGTACGTCAGCTGAACGGCGGTTCACGCCAGAAACCGTGTATTACAGCACACGCAAAGAGCACAAAAACAAAAACTTGCAGTAAAGAGTAAGAAACGACAAGTGTACGATTTGAGAAAAACCCGCTATAAAGAAAGGGTTTATGTCAGAATTCGTGTGTAACGAAGTCCATATGTTATAACAACACACTCGCTTTTCATTGAAAATGTAAGACAGGCGATAATCTCAGTCACCTGAGAACTTGAGTAAGGTTACTAGTCAAAAGAGTTCACGCAATGATCGTGCACTGTGAGTCGGGTGTTCCTACTGTCCGACAAAGCGGATTCCGGTCATTAATAAAACATTACACGGATAGTTTACGGTTTGTTCACTGTACTAGAAACACTGTTTCACAGAGCAGTAGTGCACTAATGATCAGATGTGGTCATCGTTCATGTGTCTCTGTCATCAAATGTGGTCATCGTTCATGTGTCTCTGTCACCAAAAAATCGGTTAATCCATAGTAACTATGACAACCATCAGCAGCTAACCTGAGTAAGTCGTCGCCGAGTTTATGCCAATTAAACAAGCGAGGTTGATGACACCTTCACGCAAACTCATACCATCACACACACACACACACACACACACACACACACACACACACACACACACACACACACACACACACACACACACACACACACACACACACACACACACACACACACATGCACACACACGACCCACGGGTTTGTACACACATACCATTTTTACTTCCAGCGCCAAGTCGGTTGGAGCGACTGATTGACCCTGAAAGCAGAAAGGCAATTCCCGAGCAGTTGTGCGCCCTGCAGGGCGAAAACTGATCAGACAAAACCTTAGAGCAGTAAACGTCCATCCATCGCTCTCCGTGTGTACACAGTGCAGAGATGTGATTCTAAAGCCTGTGCAGCTTGGCCCTGGAAGTAAAAGAGGTAGCGGGATGTCCTTCAGACAAACGGCCTAAGAAACTGCGCCAGCAACTGGAGCAGGTGTTGGGGATCCAGGGCCGTCTTGGTCTCCGCTCCCTGACTCTGGAAGCAGGCGTTGGTGGGAGGTGCGGCCACTGAAGTTCTTGCTGGCACTAGTAGCGGGAAATCTGAAGAGAGGAGCTGGGGGACTTGGAGATTTTGTCGCCCCAACACGTTGCTCGATGGCGGTTGGCTAAGCTGGCTGGTCGACGTTTGGCGTGTGGTTGGCGAGGACTGCAGGCGGCCCGGGGCGGCAGACATTACGTGCTGCGATCCGCCACTGGTTGATGACGAGTCCCCTTGCTGCCCGCTCTCGCCACGGGCAGCAAGGGGAGAGAGAGAGAGAGAGAGAGAGAGAGAGAGAGAGAGAGAGAGAGAGAGAGAGAGAGAGAGAGAGAGAGAGAGAGAGAGAGAGAGAGAGAGAGAGAGAGAGAGAGAGAGAGAGAGAGAATCAATGAATCAATGAATCAATGAAACTTTATTTTACAACGGTTTAGGCATTGACATCGTCATCGACACAGCCATTTTACAAACCTGCCGTTGCTAACAACTACAAGACTAACTACAAATATACATACATATAAGTAAACATAATACTTGCAAAGCGATGACAACACTATTCACATAGACAGACATACTCATAGACTCACAGACACCCCCCACCCCACCCACCCCCCTTCACACATAGACAGAGCTAAGTAGTCCAAATGATAATTGAAAAGGATAACAGACTTAATTGGGAATAAATTGGACCCCGCATAAAAAGAAACATATAATACAAGTGGTTGAGTCATCCCTACGAGTGATCCACAAAATATTTGAAGAGACCCTTTTTAAAACAGGCTAGCGAGGAGGCGGATTTTACATGGTCTGGAAGGGCATTCCAGATAAGTGCCCCTGAGAAGGATAAGCTAGTTTTATATAGATCGATCCTTGGTTTTGGGACTATGAAAAGCTTTCTGATGTTTCCAAGCTTGGACTCAGACTTACGGAACAAAGTGGAGATGTACTCAGGTGTTTTGCGTTTCCACACTTTGAACATAAAGATTGCTTTGTTATATTTAAAATGATCTTGAAGTGGCAGAGAGAGAGAGAGAGAGAGAGAGAGAGAGAGAGAGAGAGAGAGAGAGAGAGAGAGAGAGAGAGAGAGAGAGAGAGAGAGAGAGAGAGAGAGAGAGAGAGAGAGAGAGAGAGAGAGAGAGAGAGAAATGATGATGATGATGAAACGTTTTTATTCAGGATAAAAAGTTTTAGGCATAGCAATGCCTATCTTTCAAACTGTCCTGCTACTCTACACATATAAAAATACATCAGACGATACAGCAAAAGATAAAACATATATAAGTTTAAAAAAAAACCCATCACCCCCCCCCCCCCCATCAGGAAAAAAGTATAATAATAATAATAATAATAATAATGAATTAAAACAATATATAAATACTGGTATGAACCCGACATGTTAATGCAGACAGTCGAACTATTACATAATCTGCAGCAATCTGCTGTGCTGGAACAACATACAAAGCAGAAAGATAGAACATTCACATCGACAGCAGATATTTATGGACGGGAGCTCTGAAAATAGATAACTTTGAAATAGATTTTAAATGAGAGGGCAAATTATTCCATGACTTAGCACCGGAAAATGATATGCTAGATTTGAAGATGTCGATTCTCGGTTTTGGGAGATGGAGTAGGCTGTTCCTTGTGTTCTCTCTATTCGTGTGGGAAAACAGCTCACGGAGATAAGGAGGGGCGGCATCGTTTAGATTTGTTTGCACAAGTAAGCATCTATTAAGTTCCAAGTGTTTACTAAGTGGTAGGATATTAAGGGCCTTCAGTCTTTCATCAGTAGGGGACGAACCAGGAAGAATAAGCTTAATAACTCGTCGGTAAAGGGAATTAATTTTTTTCAAATGAATGTCTCCACAGCCGTCCCAGATATTGGAGGTATAATTACAATGTGTCTTGTTGTGTGCGTTAAAGAATAGTTTTCCAGCATCAATGTCAACTATCCGACTTAATTTGGATAATAAAAAGAGATTCTTCGAAATAGTTTTACAGGCAGTTTATATGTGAGGCTCCCAGCTGAGCTGTTCGTTGACTGTCACTCCTAACAAACGATGTTTTGACACTTGCTCTATGGGCTGAGAGTGAAGGGACAGCTCAAGGGGTTGCAAACCACGTTGATGCTTTTGGCGTGTTGTCACCAACATACTTTTCGTTTTAGGAATACTAATAATCATATGATTTTCTTCACACCAAGTTGACACTTCATCTAAACTATGTTGGAGGACAGCGCTCACGGTTGAAACATTTTTATCAGATACATGTAATGATGTATCATCAGCAAATAGTTCACAGTTTGTGTCAGGGTGTGATATTGAGAGAGAGAGAGAGAGAGAGAGAGGAGAGAGAGAGAGAGAGAGAGAGAGAGAGAGAGAGAGAGAGAGAGAGAGAGAGAGGGAGAGGGAGAGGGAGAGAGAGAAAGAGATGATGATAATAATAATAATAATAAAGGTAATTTGTATAGCGCCTAATCACCAAGGTGCTCTAGGCGCTTTACAATCACAGTAATGAAACAGTGAAGCAGAATACACAAACAAGCACATACAACAAAAAATATACATTAATTTACAAGGGCAAAAACTCACACCACACACACTCACACACACACACACACACACACACACACACACACACACACACACACACACACACACACACACACACACACACGCATGATGAGCCGGCAGACAAAATGGTCTTTACGTATATGAAACAGAGAAAAGGTGTGTTTTAAGCTTGGATTTGAAAATGGAAAGAGATGATGAGTGACGCACATCAGCTGGGAGAGCGTTCCATGTAATGGGACCAAAATACGAAAATGCACGATGACCTTGAGTGACCTTATTACGTCTAGGGATACGGAAAACACGAGTGTCTGAAGCAGAGCGTAGTGAGCGGGACGGTGTATACAGCTGGACAAGATCAGACAAGTAAGGAGGGGCAGAACCAGAGATGATGTTGAAACAAATAACACAGACTTTATACTGAATTCTGTATGAAACTGGCAGCCAGTGCAAATTAGCTAGTAGAGGCATAATGTGTTCACGTTTCGGTACACGAAAAATCAGACGTGCAGCACAGTTCATGACTCTCTGGATTTGGTCAAGAAGATTTTGCGGAACATGATGATGATAAAACGTCTTTATTCAGGATAAAGTTTTAGGCATGGGAATGCTTCTCTTACAAGCTGTCCTGCTACACTACACACATAAATATTCATCGAGCAACACACACAAAAATCCCCAAAAACAACAACAAACAAACATAGTGTCAAGAACATTTAAGTGTACGAAAAGCATAAAAGTCGAAAAAAAAAGAAGAAAAGAAACAAACATATAACAGCGACATAAGCTGAATGTCATCTTGTAATTAGAACATTTCTCTGAGAGTACAGCATCAATAGAGGAGAATTGAATCGTGGTATTGGTTTAGAAGTAAAAAGCGATAAAGGCGATCCTTAAAAATACTAAATTTAGAAATAGACTTCAGATGCTAGGGTAAATTATCCCATGCTTTTGAACCTAAAAAGGCCAGGCTAGTTTTATATATATCTAGTCTTGTTTTTTGGTAGATGGAGCGACCTGTTTCTCGTGTTCTGCCTATGATTATATGGAAACAGAGTTCTCAAATGGAGTGGGGTTCTCTTGTGTAGAATCTTGTACATTAATACACACCGATTAAATTTTAATTATTTGTTTAATGCCAGCAATTTAAGAGATTTGATTTTTTTGTCTGTGGATTTTGGCCCAGGAAGTATGAGTTTAACACCTCGACGATACAGATAGTTTACTTTTTTCATTTGAACTTCGCTGCAACCGCCCCAGACAGTGAAACTGTAATTACAGTGCGTTTTGATATGCGCCTGGAAGAAAAGTTTGCAAACGTCAGGATTAACTATACGGCTGAGCTTAGACAAAAAGGAACAAGTTTTTGGACAAAGTTTTGCATGTTATCAAGATGAGGTTTCCAGTTTAACTGGTTGCCTACTGTTACGCCCAGCAAGCGATGCTTAGTTACTTGTTCTATAGGTTGGCCATCTAAGGCAAATGTTAAATTTGTTAGGCCGCGCTGGTGTTTCTGGCGTGTTGTATCTAACATGCTCTTTGTCTTTGGAATGCTAATTATCATATTAATGCACCAGTCAGCTACTTTGTCCAGGCTCTGCTCATTGATGTTCGCTAGCTCCTTGTTAGATGTGTGTACGGTTGTGTCGTCAGCGAACAGATCACAGTTAGCCTCTGGGTGAGATATGCGCTGGGTGAGATAATATGCACAGCGGAGAGAGTTGAAAAGAGAGAGAGAGAGAGAGAGAGAGAGAGAGAGAGAGAGAGAGAGAGAGAGAGAGAGAGAGAGAGAGAGAGAGAGAGAGAGGAGAGAGAGAGAGAGAGAGAGAGAGAGAGAGAGAGAGAGAGAGAGAGAGAGAGAGGAGAGAGAGAGAGAGAGAGAGAGAGAGAGAGAGAGAGAGAGAGAGAGAGAGAGAGAGAGAGAGAGAGAGAGAGAGAGAGAGAGAGAGAGAGAGAGAGAGAACGAACGGGGAGTACCCTTGGGCACAAATCCGAAGGCGGCAAACTTTATATTACCTTCAAGTTGAGGACTACCTCGGGGAAAAACGGGAGGGCCCAGGGGAAAAAAAACCAGCATTTAGCTCGGTACACAACAAGTAATAATTCATTGAATCAAAGCGAATTTTCAATTTCAATAATAGATTATCGGTAGGAGTGTAGAGTAGGTATTGTGAAACCGTCTTCAAGGGTAACACACACACACACACACACACACACACACACACACACACACACACACACACACACACACACACACACACACACACACACACGCACGCACGCACGCACGCACGCACACACACACAAACAGGTCGGGGGGGGGGGGAGGTGGTGGTGTTTAAAGAGATCAACTCAAGGCTGTAAAGGGTCAATTGTTCTCAATATATCCTTTATAAATGTTCTCAATATGTCTTGCAATAATGATAGACAAAAGGTCTAACCCAAAGTTTGAAGTTTGAATGTCGTAGAATGAAAGACCTTTCTGCTCTTCTTTGTACACAGGAGAGTTCTTTCCGTTACGCTAAAACGCGATGGAAAATCTCTGGTTCGTGTGCCTACTCATTAGGATTGTTATGAGAAAGGTAGAAAAGTCTTAGCTGAGGCAAGACAACATTGATAATCCTTTGAATTGGCGAACTTCAGGAATAAAAATCTGCCATGGTACAGATTAATTTAGCTCATTCAGCCAGGCACACGTATTTTCCAAATTTTGGAGGCGTCATCTAATTCAAGGGCAGTCCCAGATTAGCTTGGCGCCGCCACCTGCTGCAGGAGATGGATCGACCATGATAATTCAAGGACAGTGCCAGATTAACTTGGCGCCGACAGGCGCCAAGCTAATCTGGCACTGTCCTTGATTTATGATGGTCGACCCATCTCCTGCTGTAGTGCGTCAGGGCTGAATGAGTTAAGTGTTCAAGTAAGAAAAACAAAATACCGTTTGTTGTTTGTGCATTTGTGGAATAGGCTATATCTGGAATCTATCTATCTATCTATCCCGTAGTCTTGCCGACCGTTGGGGCACCACTGATGACTTGGCAACCAGCTCCATTCATTCCACTTTGTTCTCTACCATTCTTAATGTGTCGCTCAGCTTCAGTCCTGTCCAGTCTGAGATATTGTCATACTATCTTTTCTCTGTATACCTCTCCTTCGCCCTCCTTGCTCAGTGCCTTGTAGGATTGTCTTGGCAAGCCCTGCTGATCGCGTGACATGCCTATACCACTTCAGTTTGCGTTTTTTCACACTGGCTAATAGGTCTTCATAGGGCCCGATGACTTGCCTGATTCTGCTTCCCACTTCCTCGTTCGTGATGTGATCTCTGTACGAAATGCCAAGCAGCCTTCGAAAACATCTCATTTCAGTGGCCTTATGAGGTCTGCTGTAAGGGTCCATGACTCACAGGCACATAAGAACACTGAGATGACTAAGGAGCGCATCAGTCTGATCTTGGAGCAGAGTGTGATGTTTTTGTCCTTCCATAATGTCTTCAGTCTTGTCAGCTCTGTTGCTGGACAGTATTTCTGGTTTTTATCCCTCATCTTTCACAATGGCTCCTAAGTATTTGAATTTATTAACTGTTTTCAATTTTGGCCTCAAACCATGATTTCAGTGCCAATGCCACTGGTGTTATTGGTCAGTTTGGTCTTCTCTGCGCTGATTTCCATCCCGAACGCAATGGCTGTACTGTCCAGATTTACTACCAGCTGAGCTAGCTCCTCCACTATTCCTGCAAGGCCATCAATGTCTTCCGCAAAGCGCAAGTTCTTGATTGTTCTGCCTCCAATACCGACAGTTCCTTCATGATCTTTCAGAGCGTCCGTCATGATTCTTTCCAGGAAGATGTTGAAAAGAGTAGGACTAGAGAACTGTAAAATAGAATAGATTCTTTCCAGGAAGATGTTGAAAAGAGTTGGAATAGAGAACTGTAAAACAAAAACCTGAAAAGTCTAACATACACTTGAAATATCACCTTTGGAGTGTCAAACAAAGAGAACAATGAACTCCTGCGTGCGGAAAATAACCCAACAAAACACAAGCACTTTCACTGCTTGAAAATAAAAATCAATATCATTTGGTTTCCCTTTCAACACTTGTATTCAGCCGTTCGTGGTAATCTTCTGCAGCGACTCACAGGCTGAATCCCTTTACTGTCGAGACAAATTTAACACAACCCAGCTGCAAGAGGTATAGATCTTCATGAGCCTCCGCAACTGCGGGGGCTCATGAGGATATATGCCTTTTGCTGAAATGACGTCGTATCCATGTTCCTTAGACTGCTGGGGATCTTTGACTTTAAATTTACGATGATTTCAAGAATACGATGTACCTCCACTAGTTGTGGCAGGGTTGGTCTTCCACGAGGTACTCAGTCTCCGGAACGTATAAGTAAATACAAATAGGGCAGAGAGATAGATTACCAGGAGCCCTTGCATATAAGCATATAACACAGCCTCTTGTGGATACAATTCACCTGGGGATTGCCGAGTCCGAAAGCAGTGTCCTTTTACTTTTCACCTGAGAATGTGATGAGGCCGTATCAGTTTCTTTCATTTTCGTTTGAAGCTGGTGCTGACATTTTGGACGTGAACTAACTTTGTTCTGTTTGCATATTGCAGTAAGATAGGATAGTTTGTGATGCTTTGAAGTTAGTGCTTGCGTGATTAGCTTGGCGCCTTTCTACGCTTCTATTCAGTCACTAACTTTGAGCTAATTCTGAGACAAACACAAAAGTTGAGTTAACGTGACCTAATTAAGCAGTAACTTTAACCAAAGTGTGATACTAATGAAGCATTGACTGAGCCACATTTTGAAAAACTAATCTGGAACTAAAACAGCACTTGATCTAATTTTGATCTGTTATTACGAACTGATTTCTATAAGCCGGCAATGCAATGGAAATGAAATGACTTAACATTCAAAATGTAAAAGTTTCTCATGTTGTCGAAAGCGTGTCTTCTTCTGTCACTGATTGCAAATCGTCGTGTGCCATAAACTACACCTTGGAAGTCTTTTTGTTGCCTCTGCATGCAGACTTTGTTTTTGAAATCTTTAGGAAGCCGTTCAGCGCCAGCTAAAGCAGGCTGTGTTTCTGCAATTTTCATTAGTTCAAAACCAAAAAAAACCAAAAAAAAAAACCACTGATGTCCTATGGATTCAAAGTGGTGTCAGTAAGAGGCATAGATCCTCATTAGCCCCCGCAAATGCGGAGGCTCATGAGAATCTATACCTCTTGCTGTTGGGTGATGTTCAAATGTTCTCGGCACAGATCAACTCAGGGCCTATCATCTAAGGAACATTAATATAAAGTTCTGTCAGCAAGAGATACTGATCTTCATGAGCCCCTACAACTATACCTCTTGCAGTTGAAAGGTGTTCCATTTTTCTCGGCATTCAAGGAGTTAAATCCCGTACACGTTCTTCTCTTACAAGTCAATTAATTTGGTTAAAAAATATTTTTAATCTGTAAAATTTAATTTGGGAGTTTCTTTTGCGTTTGCGAATCACTTATCGACAGTAGGCATCAAGCAAACAATTTAAATCGGTATATGAACTTTCATAATGGTTATAATTTATAGATATTAATCTTTAAGGTACCCTCCATTTCAAATTAGATTATAATTTTCTTGACAACTTTGGCCCGAACTGTATATCTAAGGGCTCTACATTTGAGTCTAGCGTTGTGAATAAAACTAGAAACACTTTGAACAATGAGTTATGTTGTTATTGAACTCACAATCAATAGTTGCGCATTGCGGGGTAACCGCTTCACTGCCGAGTAAAAGTGAACACGACCCAGCTGCTAGAGGTATGGATCCTCATGAGCCCCCGCAGTTGCGGGGGATTATGAGGATCTATGCCTCTTGCTAAGACGACTTTGTGTACATGTTCCTTCGACGGCTGGGAATTTTCTACGTTAAATTTATGTTTTCAAAAACACAATCTGCATCCACTAGCAGTGAACGGGTTACATGTTGTTCACTTTTTTACTCAACTTCTAGACCTAACAATGCAATCAAACTCGCTAAGCGTCAAAATTGGTAACATGATCTTTATAATCTAAAGAAAATGAAAGGAAATGCACTTGTTCTGAAAAAGAACAGCAAGCAAAAAGTGACGAGATGCCCAGCTATAATTTCGCGAGGACCACGTATTGCGTTTTCAGGCTTCAAAAGACTCAAATCGATACAAGTAATAGAAAAAGGCTTCCGGTTCAGAAAGTTACTGGACGAACGTATAGAGACTCTAACAGTTCACAGTCCGCCGTGAGATGGCCATAGTCGCCTGCTCGGCGTTAAACCCAAATAACTAACTAACTTGTATCAGCCTTCCTCAGCTACATCTCCATTCAATCAAGCTTTATTTGTTATCAAGTGGCCTGAACCAGCTTGAACTTCGTTCTTAACGGATTACATCCTGAGGATGAAGTTGTCATTTTTTCTGAGATCCTGAGGTCTGTGTCACAATTCTGGGGAGAAACTGACCATGATAGTTCGAGGGTGGTGTTAGAATACCTTGGGGCTTACAGGCGCTAAGCTATTCTGACACCACCCTTGAACTGTCGTGGTCAGTCCACAGCCTGCCGCGGCGTGTCAGGGTTTTATGGGTTAAACACATGCTTCAATCCTAAACGAATTCTGTCTGTCTGTGTTGCTGAAGTAAATGCAAAAGATGCGTAGTCCGTCAACATGAGGCATAGATTCTCATGAGCCCATGCGACCGCAGGGGCTCATGAGAATGTACGCCTCTTGCTTGCTGATGGAACATAGACTGTCTTGGAGTGTACAGGTACTCAGTCACATGCTTCAAATGCAAAAGGAATTCTGTCCCTCTGAGGTGCTGCGATGCAGGCTGAATAACCGTAATCTACCCAGATTGTCATAAAGCCCATGTTTATTTTCCTCACCATGCGGCTGTAAGGGCTGATGATAACCTATGTCACTCGGAGGTGGAACATAGCGATGGTGTTTGCATGCAACCTCGGAACTAACTACAATGGAAGATCATACTAGTTTATCCGAGGCTTTCTACACAAGGCGATTATAAACGTTGTCTGCTGAGCTACAAGGTCGACATTTCGTCAAAAAATGAGAAAAAAATTCAAAGGAGGAAAAGGCATCAAAACGTTGTTTTTGTTTTGTTTTTTTCTTTGGAAGGCGCGCCAAATTGTCACGTATGAGGTTTTGCGTGTGAACACCATGGATACAGTCTGCCCTGCCTCCCTGTCTGCATGCGCATTGCTCCCTGCCCTGCGCCTCACCCTGGGGAAATCGCAAATTGCTCTTGGAATAACATAATGATTTTAAAGTCTGATTTTTGTCTCACAACTTTGTCAGCTAAGTGGCGGCGTGGGGAAGTGCCCTTAGATCACCATATGGTGCGGAATGGGAAGAAAGCACCTTTCTTATTTTCCTCACCAACTTGTTGAAGATGGGTGAATCACGACTGCTGAAAGGTCGTGCCAGATTAGCCTGGCGCAATTACAGGCGCACTGTAAGGTAGCGCCAGATTAACGTGGCGCAATTACAGGCGCACTGTAAGGTAGTGCCAGATTAGCTTGGCGCAATCACAGGCGTGTAAGGTAGTGCCAGATTAGCTTTGCGCAATTACAGGCGCATTGTAAGGTAGTGCCAGATTAACCTGGCGCCTTTGAAGGCGCCAAGCTAATCTGGCACTACCTTACAACTATTATTCTCTGTCCATGACAGGCTTTTATTGCTAAAATTCGCCGATACAACGGGTTGTCAGTGTTGTGTGTCCTCAACTATGATTTTTGTTGTACTCTTCTTTTCGCAATCCATGTGAGTAGGTTTTCCGCTGCCTTCTGCACGTAACGGAAGGAACTCTCCTGTGTACAAAGGAAAAGAAAAGCATAACAGTTTTTCATTGTACTATATTCAAACTTCATAAATAAGTCAACCCCTTTTGTTCAGCATTATTCTGAGACATACTGAAAACATTTATGAAAGAGACATTGCGAACTAACACATTCTGCCCGAGAACAGGCGGGGCAGTCCCTGGCGCAGCGGTAAAAGCGACTCTCACCAATGCTAGAGGTGCGAGGTTCGATACCCGGTTCCGGCGTCGGACTTTTCTCCTCTAGTAACTGTCACCGTTTATTCGGGCGGACCGTTGGGGGTTCTTTCTACGGGTACTATGGCTCTTCCTACCCCACGACTCTGGTATCAATTTCAGCCCATTTAATCAAATATAAAAGATTTGAATTTGCAAAACTTCAGTAGCTTGCTTGAGCTTGCCCTTAGCACCATTTGAATGTTCTCTGTGTGAGTGAATGCGCGTGATTCACGTGAGCGTACTTGTTGGGTTCAGTTCGCGGCGGCGCATTGAGCCGATTTTCAGTTGGGATAAAGCGCCTATTTAATGCGCTGATTTATTTATGATTTATTTAACCGAAATCCCCACATTTTGAAGCTGCTCTCTGAAGGACTGTATTACTATTCTGGCACCACCCTTGAACTATCATGCTCGATCCATGTCTTGGTGTGGTGTGTCGAGGCCGAATGAGTTTTACTGCCTGGAGTAGCTCACTGTAGCTCATTAACTCTCAGTGAACGCAGATTGTGTTTCGGATATTTTTGTAAATTCAACGTAGAAGACCACGAGCCTTCAAAGAAACATAGACACAAAGTGGTTGCAGCAAGAGGCATAGATCCTCATGAGCCGCCGCAGTTGCGGGGGCTCACGACGATCGATACCTCTCGCGGATGGGTGGTTATAATTTATTTCTCGAACGGCGAACGGGTCAAATGTCAGCGGCGTGGTTTTGAAATTTGTGGGAATAGATTATGAGGCAGTTGAAAACTGCAACACACAAAAGGTTAAATTAGAAAAAAAAAGAAGAAATACTGTAAGAAAGAACTGAGACGAAACACTGAAATGCGCCTGGAGCCTCCTTTAACAGATTACGCTCTTCAACGATATTTTTAGGTCGAATAGATCTCTTTACATGAAAGATGCGCCAGTGACGCGCCACTTTGACGCCGACGTTTACAAAAAAATCATACACTTTTTGAAGTTTCACTTTTCATGACACTTCAGCGTACAGGAAGCTGTTTTTCGAGGAATTTTAAAAAATGTACTGTCTTAGATGTTAGATAGATGCCGCACTCTATTCCACCCATGGCTACTTCAAATATGCATAAAAAAAGATAAAAATGATAGAATGAAAGAATGAAAATCACCCAGCCAAACCTTTGTAATAATGCTTCACAAAACTAGGGGCCTTCTTGGTATTTTCAAAACGGTTTAGTTTGCGGTGCAGAACGCAGGAAGCAAAGGTCATCGGGTTGATGCCGGCCGCAGTTGGCCCGCGCACGACTGTGCGCAGGCCAAAAGCCACCGACATCGGCCCCAGGTTGTTCTGCTTACTGGACGGTTATGGTAGTGGAAGCACAAAGAACAACCAGATCAAGTGAGTTATTTCAACTCACCTTTGACTAAACCATCAATTGCGCACAATTCACAGCCAAAAACATAATAATAATAATAATAATAATAATATAATAATAATACATGGTATTTATATGGCGCATTTCTCATATTTATAATATAACTCAATGCGCAGGCGAAAACGACACACACACACACAAACACACACACACACACACACACACACACACACACACACACACACACACACCACACACACACACACACACACACACACACACACACACACACACACACACACACACACACACACACACACATTCACAGAGTCTGCAGGGAGTGTGCAGAAATTACACAAAAGTCTGCGAGAAAAAGTAAGTTTTTAACTTTGCTTTGAACTGTGTAAGGGTGGAGGCATTTCTGAGTTCAGTCGGTATTGAATTCCAAATTAATGGAGCAGTATATATGAAAGAGTGTTCACCGGCGGATTTGAGATGGATCTTTGGGACTTTGAGAAGTTTTATGCTTCGAAGCTTCGACGTCGAACGGATGCGAAAAATAAGACTTGCGAAACAAATTTTAGCAACGTGAATTCTTTCACGAAACCTTACTCTCTGTCTCTGTCGTGGACACTGAGCCCGCGACCCCAGACAGCTTAGATAAACGTCGATTGTCCGTCAAATTTGAGCTCGTAACGCTGCACACACTTGCATCCCAAATTGTTTAACCCATTTAACCCCGATTCCCTGCAGCAGGAGTGGGACTGACCATGATTATTCAAGGGTAGTGCCAGATTAGCTTGGCGCCTTCAGGCGCCAAGCTAATCTGGCACTACCCTTGAATTATCATGGTCAATCCATCCCCTTCAGCTGGTACATTGTCGTTAGGCAACACCTCCAAAACTTGAGAAATGGGACCTTGGGGCTAAAAGGGTTAACCCGTTCAGTGCCGAGAAAAATGGAACACCACCCAACTGCAAGAGGTATAGATCCTCATGAGCCCCCGCAATTACGGGGACTCATGAGGATCTATGCCTCTTGCTGGCATCACTTTGACACTCATGTTCCTGGGACAGCTAGGGTTTCTTGCTATTGTATTAACAAAGATTGCCGAAAGACAGTCCGCGCCAGCTGGCACTGTACGAGTTAAACGTTCATGAGCCGCTAGTACACTGCAAATACGACCTAACTGCAAGAGGCATTGATCCTCATAAACCTCTACAGCAGGTAGGGGCCGGTGAGGATCTATGGATATTGCAGATGAATATTGGTGAACGGGGATTCACGTTCATCTGTGTCTCTTGCTGGCTCCATTTATATTTGTGTTCCTCAGGGCAGAACAGTTGTCCGATTTTCAATCTATTGGGGTGGTTTCAGAGATACGTCATGTCCGCTGGCAATGAAGGGATTACTTTACGTTTTCAAGAACCGTCAGGATCCGTGGAAATAAATCGATTTCAAAGCTCTCATGTTTACGATTTCGCAGCAATAAATCCCTGCATAACACCGTCCAATTTCAGGAGTGACACATGGAGATGACAATGGTCAGCGGCATGAGGCATATACCGTTGTCTTGAGCACCTGCGTCTGCACGCCTCATGATAATCTGTGCATCGCAGATAAAGTGTAAAAAACTGAGGGGATACTACGCCTTGCAAAACGTTACCTGTTTCCCAAAGTGCAAATGGCCAGCGGGCCGACATCAGCCGCCTTTGGCCCGCGCACAGGCGTTGCGCATTGGGTTTGTAAAGAAACACTGGTTTGCTTTTTAGCCTTGTGTCTTCCATCACCAAAACATCTAATTTAGAATCTCAGGAACAAATGGATGTAAAATAAGACCGCGAGATCTCAAAAACTGTGCCTGATTAGGTTGGGGTCTTCAGGCGCCAGGCACGGTTAACACATTCGAGACTCCTGCTGTATCCGAATACGGCACGTCTCGAATGAGATAAATTGAAACTCTTGTTGTGACATTCTCATGATGTTGGTGAAGATGAAACCTTAACTCATTCTTCCCCAACACCGAAATCCTTAGATCTTGCCGTTGTCCTCTGAAGACTGCATTGCAGTGCAGGACACAGATCGACCATGATAGTTCAAGGGTGATGCCAGAATAGCTTGGCGCCCATAGGCGCCAAGCTATTCTGGCATCACCCTTGAACTATCATGGTCGATCCTTATCTTCATATGGTGTGTGTCTCGGGTAGAATGAGTTAACGCAAACTGTGCTTCTGCAGTCTTCGTCAGTTCAGCATGTTTTCCTAGGAACATGGATTCAAGTGATGTCAGCAAGAGGCATGGATCCTCATCAGCCCCCGCAACTGCGAGGGCTCATGAGGATCTGTACCTCTTGGAGTTGGGTGTGTTCAAACTTGCTCGGCACTGAACGGGTTAAAATCATAAATCGAATTAAATCCGGTGATCTGAGGGAACAAAACCCTTGAAAATTAAATGTAACAGTACGGTGTTTTATTTTGTTTGTTTGCAGACACTTGCGGGTCAGCCATCGTCGCATTTCAAATAATGGAGTAATGATGAAGCTTATTAGGTTTGGTTTGACTGAACTTATTTCACATTATCACGTTGCGCGATGCCATACACGCTGGAAATAATATTGATTCATTTTTAATCCCCAGAAAACAATAGGCTTCGAGTTTCGTTCCACGCGACATAGGCATACATCGTTCAACCAATGTTCCTCTGCATGACCCATAGATCCCCCTGCTTGCCTGCAGGGGATCATGAAAATCAATACCTCTCGCTTGCTTGCTGCAAGCACATGTAGATCTATGTTTCTTATTATTTAATGTTCTTAGAATGCGAATACAAAGTGACTGCCAACTGTGTATTGTACACAAAAACACACAAAATCCTAATTTAGAAAGAAACGCACTTAGAAACGGACAAACACAACACAATGTATGTGCTGTACTTGTCCTTTAGAAGCGATTTTCTTTCTTTGTTGAGAATTTCTTTAGTGTTGTTAGTGAACAATACGGTTTCAAGTTCTCAAGCTAAACATATGTAACAACCTCACTAAACGATGTTTCTTGTATCGGCAACATGGACAACTTATCCAGGGAATGTTTGAAATTCCTGCACTATTTGACCTACTTCTGATTTAGGGATAACCTCTAGTGAACTTGAAGACTGACGCCCCACATGGTCACGGATCACAGTAAGAGTTCCAAGGGGACCTGAAATAGGCAGTACAATTTAGGGCCGGATCACTTACAAGTGTGTGTGTGTGTGTGTGTGTGTGTGTGTGTGTGTGTGTGTGTGTGTGGGGGGGGGGGGGGTCCAACATGTGTTTTTGAGAAATTTGTGTGCGGTTCTGCAAGCATCAACAAAATGTGCTTGTCAAGGACAAAAGCATTTTTTGGGGGGAAGAGGTGGGGGGATCCATGGACCCTCCCTGCCCCCCCCCACCCCCCGGATCCGGGCCTGACGGCCTCCGTTGGCCCGCGCATGGCTGTGCGAGGGTCAACGGCGGCCGACGTCGGCCCGATGGCTTTTTGTGCATTGGGATGTGGCCCTGCAGGCACCGCTCCAGAGACTCCTACAACATAAATGACTACTATCGAATAAGTCTAGGCCTAGGCACTTTAACCCCTCGTTGCTGGCGGACGCTGGTTGTGTTTCTGAAACCTTGCTTTAAGAGCCCAAGCCGTCCAAGGAAATGGGTACAAACTGATGTCAGTAAGAGGCATAGATCCTCATGAACCCCCGCAACTGGTGAGGGGGGGGGGGGGCTCAGGAGGATCTATGTCTCTTGCAGTTGGATTGTGTTCAGGTTTCCTCGGCAGGGAAAGGGTTAAACGTATGCTATTCAAATGGAGGAGGTTGTTAGTGCTTCAGCCTTCGATTTACCAGCGTTCGTCTCAGCTTTTCACTGGACACACGGCCGCGTGCGCTGGTCGCTTTGACAGCCTCTCATTTGCTGCTTGTACCACCCCCTCCCTTCTGCCTCCCTCCCCTTCCGTGTCTCTCGCTTGCGACTTTCGCCTCCGCTCCCTCCCCGCCCCCTAGCACACACACTTCGCTCTAACCCCTTGCAAGAGTCAAGCGACGAACATATAACGTGTAAAAGTCACAGTAAAGTTGCGGAGTGTGTATTCCGATCTATATCGAGATGGCCATTTTTGCGTTCAGTCGGCTTATATATGACTTATGCCTTGGCTACCGATGTTGCTGAGAATCTGTGTATTTTGCTTTAAAAAAAAAAAAAAAAAAAAGCTCTGTCAAATTTAAATCGTAATCTCTCATTTTCACAGGACTTCATCCATTTGAAATTTCTTTTGAACTTCTTAATGATCCTAATAAGTCATTTACCTTTCTCGTCGAGCATAGACCTCCATCAGCAAGAGGCTTACGGACAAGGACTCTCGAGAATCTATGCCTCTTGTCGAAATGAATTAGCACTGTAGACTTTTAGATCTCTGCCTCCCATATAGAGGAAGTGAGATGGGTTTGCGCGTGTAAATGTCTGCGCTTACCCATCTGCGAAGGCAACCAGATCTGAGGCTGTCTCCGGCGAGATTCGGTAGACTGCTCTGACAACAGTGAGGACGTGTTCTTGAAAAAGTGAGCTGCGTTCGTTTGTGTGTGTGTGTGTGTGGGGAGGGGGGGGGGGCGATGGATATATGTGTACTGGTCTGTGATTTTGGACCTTCAGCCGCTTCATCCGTAAGGTCCAAAATCACAGACCAGAACAAATATAGTGCCTGTCTAATTTTTATAGGTCATGAAGTTCTAATATCAGAGAAAGAACGCATGCCTATTCGACCCGTGTAAGCTGTGCTTGTGTTAAACTTTGTTAATTCCTTCGCCACATACTGCAGATGGATAAACTAAACTATTTCAAGGTTAGTTTATAATAGACGTTGTTGCACGTATTTTGACTAAAAAGTGGATTAAAGCTCTTTGCGACAAAAGATGCGCAGTTCTCTTATTTACCTCTAAGCTACAACCTTCTTCGTGTAGTTCACAAAATCACAAATTATTATACGATCATGCTGGCGTCTGATGACACCATTCTCAGTACGAGAAAATTGGGAAGATGGCTCATATCCTCCCAAACACAAGGAATAACTGAAGAAAATGACAGAACGAGTTCTTCATAAAGGACGCGTCAGTGGTAAGAGTGCTTTTTGGTCTCATGCTGTGAAGTGTGTTCTTGAAGATGAGAATAGGGGGTAAATGGCCATTATGTGACATTTGAAATCAAAGTAAAAGATGAGAATATGTACATACAGCAACTATTCCATTCCATCAGGGTGACGGTGAGGATTAATCAGATTGGGGCGGTCCGTGGCGCAGTGGTTAAGGCGCCTGCCACCAATGCCAAGGGTGCGCGGTTCGATACCGGGTTCCGGCGTTGGACTTTTCTCCTCTGGTAAGTGTCACCGTTAATTCGGGCGGACTGTCGGGGGTTCTTTCTCCGGGTACTCCGGTTCTTCCACCCCCCCCCCACCCCCCACACTTTGGTACCGGTCTCAGGCCACTTTACAAATTTCAAATACAAGCGATCAAAATTCTCTGTAACTTCAGTAGCTGACTGGCCCTTCGTTTGTCTTGTACTGTGTTTGTCTTAAATGGCGTAAATCCGTGTCTGTTTCGTGAGTGTGTGTGTTGGGTTTCAGGCGCGGCGCTTTGAGTCGATTTCCCCCCAAAAATGAGAAAAAGCGCCTATATAATAACGGTATTATTATTATTTGTGTTATATACAATCAAATCTGTCGAGGCGACCAACGGTCGAAGCAGACCACCCATGTTTGTCCCATTGTCTTTTTTGTCATTGTGTGTGTGTGTGTGTGTGTAAGAGAGAGGGAGAGAGAGAGAGAGAGAGAGAGAGAGAGAGAGAGAGAGAGAGAGAGAGAGAGAGAGAGAGAGAGAGAGAGAGAGAGAGAGAGAGAGAGAGAGAGAGAGAGAGAGATGAAATGAAATGAAATGAACTTAAATGAAATGAAATGAAACTTTATTTTTCAAGGATAAATGATTAGGTACATTCAATGACCTTTTTTTCAATCATATCCTTGCTAAGCTATAGCATGCACGTAAACACACATACACATAATTATATATATAAAAGTATACATAATAGAGAGAGAGAGAGAGAGAGAGAGAGAGAGAGAGAGAGAGAGAGAGAGAGAGAGAGAGAGAGAGAGAGAGATGATGAGACTATACGAGTTTGACAGGACAAGATCAGCGGACATCACATAGAAAATATCGTGAGAGGGAGAGGGAGAGAGAGAGAGAGAGAGAGAGAGAGAGAGAGAGAGAGAGAGAGAGAGAGAGATGGAAAACGACATATCTATAGTATTGTGACGATGTCTGCGCGGTGACGGAGCTGTTGATTTTACGTACCCGTCACTGTCTGACTTGCTCCAGAAATCGAGCTTTTTAATTTTAAATTCTCTGCAGACAATTATATTTTACTGAAAAAGTGCAAAAGATACAATCCTTGCTAACAAACTCATCCAATGTTTTTTTTTCTAATCTAGCTAAATCCCAAGTCAATATGACAAAAATTACGGATTCTAATATAACTGACTTCCTCAAAACGGTATTTAACACCCAATTTTAATATGGTCTGAGGCTATCCTAGGCACCCTTTGAACAAAGCACTTCCCCGAGTTTCAAGATTGTACGTACACAAATGTCGGAGATTTTTCTGTTTACATACAAGCACATGCACATGCACATGCACATGCACACACACACACACACACACACACACACACACACACACACACACACACACACACACACACACACACACACACCACACACACACACACACGCACACACACACACACACTCGCACACACACGGACGCACGCACGCACCCACGCACGCACGCACGCACACGCACACACACACACACACACACACACACACACACACACACACACACACACACACACACACACACACACGTACACACATATAC
This sequence comes from Semisulcospira habei, assembly GCA_036245525.1. NCBI lineage: Eukaryota > Metazoa > Mollusca > Gastropoda > Semisulcospiridae > Semisulcospira > Semisulcospira habei. The sequence goes on from BTPG01000008.1 coordinate 105,843,414, forward strand.
AACAATTCCCGGCCTAAGTACGTTCATCAGCGAAGTTAGCGTAACTAGACATGACGTAATTTTTATCCGGTTACTGTAATTGTCAGATTTTTAGATCTGTACGCCTATGTCGTCATGAGCATGCATTTAAATTTGCTCCACCCCGACCCATTCTAAAAAGTCTCTTCTATAAGTGGAAGAGACTTACAAAGCAACAGTTCTTAAAACAAAAGCATCAACTGAAAGTTGGATCACAGAAAAGGTAGGCTAAGGAGATAAGTAAGCTCTTTGTTATTTGTTATAAATATAAAAGGGAAGGAACACTGGGCACGAACTATTAAATTCCAATAATGGCAACAGCTTATGAAACGTTTAAAAGCTTCGTTTTATAAGCACGAAAGTAATAAATCCCAAACACGTTCAACCAGAAACAATTTACGAAAGAGATGAGCATAAGCGACAGGAAAATACCTCATAAAGCGAAGTTATTTGTTTAACACATTTAGCCCCGGACGCCCTACAGCACCAGATATATTAACAGTGCTAATTCAAGGGTAGTGACAGATTGGCTTGGCGCCTTCAGGCGCCAAGCCAATCTGGCACTACCCTTGAATTATCGTGGTACATCCATCTCCTGTAACTGGTACATAGTTGTTAGGTAGCACCTCCCCAAATTTGGAGAAATGCGGCTGTGGGTCTAAATGAGATAATCCTTCCCCTGCCTTTGGACGCAGACTGTGCTTCTGAAATTTTTGTTAATTTTACGCCAAAGAATACTCACCGTCTAAGGAACACGAATACGAGGCGATGTCAGCAAGAGGCATAGATCCTCATGAGCCCACGTAACTGCGGGGGCTCATGAGGATCTATACTTCTTGCAAATGTATCATATTGAGGGTTTGATATGTGGAACGCTGTTATGAATACCAGCTATGTTATTACAAGAAATCTACGCGATGTGAGTGTAGGAAACATAAATTGTCACCGGGCGTCGGCCAGTTGTTGCTTTATGGGGTCGGGACTGAAAGTGAATCTACGGAAATTGGATCAATAAATGATGTCGCCTGGGGTCACGTGGGGTAGCGATATAGCTTATATACCACCTTCAGGCTGTGGGTTTATTTACCGCCGCTGGTGTTCGTTAGGGAATAACGCAGACAAAAAATAATCCGAGAGTCAGAGGAAGGTATCATGTTGACTGACTGAAGGACGGCCTTTTGGATAGCCTTTCTACTTTCATACCCATTGTTAAAAAAGTACGAATTCGGCGAATTTCTTTGCAGAAATCGACGGGTGGATATTTGTGTGAGTGCTGATCTGTGATTTTAGGACCAAAATTACAAATCAGCACATACTGACAGTTTAATGTAGTGCCTTGATTAAGATGCTGCCTCTATGGTCATTCACTTCCTTTGAGCTGTCATGGTGGACCAGACTTACTTGCTTTGCAAATAGTACCTACACTAACACCAGAATGTTCAGGGCGCTGTCACCCCTTCACTGCGAAGCAGAGGTAAGCCCGCATCAACTGCAAGAGAAATTGTATCCTCCAACAAAGTCTTGATGAAGTGTCAGATTGGTGTACGCAAAATCGCGTGCTACTCAGTACTTCTAAAACCAAACGCATGTTGATACAACCCGCCAAAAGCATCAGCTACATCCTGCCCCTCTGATACTGTCACTTGGCAATAAACCTATCCAACAGTTATCCAAGCACCGTCTACTGGGAGTTGTAATTGACGACCAGCTCAACTGGTCGTCGCATATCAACAGTTTGTGCAAAACCTTGTCCAGGAATGTATTTCTGCTCTCTAAACGTAGACATATTCTTAGTACAAAGTGCTGTACATTGTTCTTTCACGCACACAGTAAGAGCCACTGTGACTATGCGTTCCCTTTGTAGGACGAATGCAGTGAACGTCATATTAAAAAAAAAAAAATCAACTCGCTGTATCGTCGTTCAGTTAAAATAATTATTCCAACCCCTACATCCACAGACGAAAAAATAAAATCCTTTGGCCTGCTTCCACTGAAGGAACAACTCAAATTTAACAAATGCATCCTCATGCACAAACTATTTCATTATCAAGTCACCGAATATCTGTGCACGCTATTCAACTTCAGCCCTAGGCATCAGCTGCACACGAGAAATGGCTTGCTTCATTTACCGCGCCCCAGGATAGATATCTACAAGTCAAGCCTTCTATTTTCAGGTAGTTCTGTCTGGAACTCATTGCCTTTAAACATTAAATCATGTTCAGGTAAAACCCATTTTAAACGTGCTTTGCACACGCACTTCCATTCAGCCTGACTTCACAGTTTTCCATATAAGAGTAACACTGCTGATAACACGTGAACGTCAATTTTTTCTCTTTCTCCTTACATTAGCTAACTGATAATCTTTTGTGTTGTCGGTGTCGCTATACGCTCTTGATGCTGCTGATTCTATGACACTGTCTTAGCTGAGTATAATATTAATGCTATGCACTCATTTTTTCCACTTGCTTTTTGTATTGGTGGCAGTTACAAATTCTCCAATGTCATTTTTTTATCCTTTCATTAATTCACCTATTATGTTTTATCCGTAGTTTTTCTTCCTCTTCTTCTTCTTCTTATTGTTATTATGATGATGATGATGAAAGAAGTTTATTGACATATGTAATAATACATTAGGAAATCGTTGCGGTGCTGCGCAACATAAAAAGAAGAACATTAAACACATCAAAATATAATTAAGCTACTCACGTGCACACACACACACACACACACACACACACACACACACACACACACACACACACACACACACACACACGCACACGCACAGTATGCCTTAGTAACTATTGTGGTCTAAGCATAAATTCAATAAACACGATTTCACAGTAACACAAATCACATAGGACATATCGTAATATAAAACTGAACACGTCACTTGTATCATGGACACAACAGTGCAGTTAGCATATTTCCTACACATTAGTTTGGCCAGCCACCTGCTGCTGTGGTATGCGGTCACTCCCCGCTGCGAGCAGGCTATCTAGGTCACTGCCTGGCATCAACTATTCCTTCTATAATCTCTCTTGCGGGACTACTGATGTGTGTGTTATGCCTGTGTTTAATGTTCTCTATCTCTGCTTCCTCAGTTTTCTACATACCCTGCGGGATGTTTGACAGCAGATACACTTAGCTTAGTAGTAGGATATTGGAAGAGGAATTCCCTTCTAGCATCATGAACAGTTCTTCCAGGCAGTATGACTAGGCGCGCGCTAATGATTAATTAATTGCCACCGATGGCTTATCTTGCACTCAGTTTCACCCGACCGCTCCGTAACTAAAAGTGTGTTCTGCACAGCCGTGTAGATGAAGTATTATGCTGATAGCTGGACAATACTGTTTATATCATACATTACATTAAACAGTGGGACGGATGGGTCAGGTTTGGCGTTTGTTTGCATCTCAAAAGTCTGGATAGCAGTTGGGTAAAAACTGTTTTTAAAACGACTCGTGCGTGTCCCGATCGCTCTATAATGGCGCCCTGATGGCAACATCTTAAACAACGCATGGGCTGGGTGGGAATCATCTCGGAGGATGGATCAAGCCTTTTTTTTAGCATTCTTTTGTGGAAGAGGGACTCTAACGAGGGCAAATCGATACCTATGATTTTCGATGCAATTTTTACAACTCTGTTTAATTTGGATCGCTCTTTCTGTGTGGTGCTGCCAAACCAAACGGTCAGGGAGCAGGTCAAAATACTTTCAATAACTGCCCGGTAGAAGTTGGTCAAAATTAGTCTGCAGACGCCAAACGTTTTAAGACGTCTGAGAAAATACAGTCGTTGCTGTGATTTTTCCCACTAAAGAATCGACGTTTTTCTCCCATTTAAGATCGTTTGAGATGTAGATGCCGAGAAACCTGAAACAATCAACAGTTTCAACATGGCTACCATGAATAGTGAGGGGAACAATGTCACTTTGGATTTTCCTGAAATCCATGACCATTTCTTTCGTTTTAGGCACATTCAGGTCAAATTAGTGTCAGAACACCAGCCAACAAGTTCGTCTACTCTCTCTCTCTCTCTGTATGCTGTTTCATTGTTGTTTAAAATAAAACCTTCAACAGTGGTGTTGTCAGCAAATTTAACTGTAAGGGAGTTATCATCTGTTGATGTACAATCATTGTTAAAAAGAGAGTACAACATAGGGGACAAAACACAACCTTGGGGTGCACCCGTGCTCAGTGTGACGGGCTTAGAAACGCGACTACACGAACCAGACGAGTGGTTACATCCACCTAACTGTCGACTTCCTGGGTCTGAATGCTGACTGCACGGACCAACTCTGACAACCTGAGGTCTACCTGACAAAAAAAATCGTTCATCCACTGGCATAGTGAACTGTCAAAATCTAGCCTGATTAGTTTCTCATAGAGCTTGGGTGGCACAATAGTATTGAATGCGGAGCTGTAGTCCACAAATAATACCATATTATTTGCATGCTATGTTTAATTTTCTGTTATGTTGTTTTGTTTACAGGACAGCTTGTAAGACAGGCATTGAGTTGCCTAATAGCGTTATCCTGAATAAAAAAATAAAAAAAGATTCATCATCATCATCATCATCTCTCTCTCTCTCTCTCTCTCTCTCTCTCTCTCTCTCTCTCTCTCTCTCTCTCACACACACACACACACACACACACACACACACACACACACACACACACACACACACACACACACACACACACACACACACACACTTTACCTCACTCTCACTGTCCGTGCATCCATCGTCGTCCCTCCGTCCACCTTTCCGTCATACCCACCCTATTTTGTCTTTATTCCTGAACTTCAATGACACACATCATCAAATGCATGCACCCACGCACGTACTCATACATAGCCCTGTCATAGGAGAGAACTATTTCTTACGTCATTTGCCAGATGACGTCGTAAATAATGCAACATCACGTTCAGAACTCTGCTAACGAAATGGCTTCCAGAGAAAGATCAAGTGTTGCTGATAATTATTATTATCTCTATTTTCGTCAGAAAAGTTGCTTTCACGCAAGGCCCCAAGTTTCACGCAGAACGTCAAGGGTGGGTAAGTTGGCATCGTTTATGATTTTTTTAAACTTTTATTTGATAGCTGGGTGCGATGAACTTTGAAAATTCTTCTTTTTTTTTCGTCCTCGTTGACTCTGTCTGAAGGTGAATTTGGACGCTTCCTTTTACTGTTGTTTTCCGTGGTATATAATGTGTCTACTGTTGGCGTAGTGATGGTAAACGTAGGGTCGAAGCATCAAACTAAAAAGCAAACAATTGCCAAATGGCAGTAAGGTTTATCAAGGCAACGAAGAATCGCAGTGCAAAGAACAGTCGCGAAATATTTGCGTGTAGATATTGGTAGTCCTATACATCAGTGGTCTCATGTATGAGTTGTAGTTTGTGGCAACGTTTCGGTGATTCTATCATTAATTTGCAATGTGATTTGTCCTAGAGGATAGTTCTACTCGATTTTTGCCACACAGTTAAACATGACCGAGGAGGAAAATGGTCGGAAAAAGAGAAAGTGAGAGAGACAGAGACAGACAGACTAACAGACAGACATGCAGACTGACGATAAAATAAAAAGTAAGCATGAATGGGATCAAAAAGCTAAGAAATGAAATTACGTTTTCACATTAAACCTTGTGGCATAGTTGTACCTCGAAACGTTTATAATGTTCACACTCTGAAAGGGAAGAAGCTCCAGCATTACAACAGAAACGCATGACTCTCTCTCTCTCTCTCTCTCTCTCTCTCTCTCTCTCTCTCTCTCTCTCTCTCTCTCTCTCTCTCTCTCTCTCTCTCTCTCTCTCTCTCTCTCTCTCTCTCTCTCTACTCTCTCCCACTCCCTCTGTCATATTGAGAAACAGACGTATTTCAAAGTGATCTTTTGTACAGAAGTTCATACCGTGTTTTATTCAGGTGCATATGTGTGGAATTTAACTTCCTCTTCATCTCAGATCATGATTATGTTTCCACCAATGTTGTTGATGGGAAAAACAACAACAAATTTTGAATATTAATAGTTTGTCAAAGGTAGCTTCGGTTGTAACAAATACAAAGAACAAACATTTTCTTATTGTTATGTCTAACGCTTTTTGTCCGTGAAATAACACACATAGAAATAGTGCAGTCGGGACCTCTAAAAAGTGTCATTACATCTCACTTTTGTTCAACCTGACCATGTTATACGGAAAGTTGCTGAACATGGTATTGTATTTTTTTTTAAGGTGCTAATGCTTTCACAACAATGGCAAGTGACTACAAGACACTGCAGATCGTATCACCTAACTGCACCAGTTCTGCCTACAACATGACGTCTATGGCTACTTCACCATGTGCTTTATCCAGTTTCAGCGTTTACGTTTGTACTAACTGATTCAGTGCGACCCATTCCTGATTGCTTTTTTTTTTATTTGGTGAATCCCTCACGAGGGGAAATGAAACTGTGCCACACCGAGGACATCTGAAAGGCTCTTCTTCTATTCAAAGACAAATCTTATAATATGGCTCTGCAACAACAACAAATGCTCGGACCCACCTGTCTCCGGCTCGGCCCCCCTCATTCAAATGTGCTGCTTTATTGTTCCTACACCACAAGATCTCCAAATGGATTACTTTAATAAGTTAGTTAAAATACCTTACAGAATTGAATTTCGATTTCTTTACCATAATGGTTGAAACTGTTAACTGTATCTGTCTTGCTGCATTTTTGCACTTTTTCGAAAGTTAATCGTATGGTGCAGGAACATTGAGCAGCACGTTCGAAACAATTCGCCACAGTACATTTTACTGAACTACTTACTAAAACTGAGGAGGTCAGAGTCAAAGCTATGCAAGTCTAAGCTTCTTTCTTTTTTTTCTTTTTTTTATATCGAATCATGATAACTCAGTGAAAGACATGAAGAAAAAAAAAAGGAAAAAATATATTTGCTGTTATAAATCATCAAGAATAATTAAACACAACTGGTCATATTTACAGTTTTTTGTTTGGTTTGTTTTGCAGTTGTTACATTTTTCTTCAGAATTTTCTTTTCATGACAGTTTCTGTCATGATTTAGATAGACTAAGTAGACATTTTGTCCAAGGAGTCATTTGTAATGCATTTTACAATGTGTCTCTTTGTAGAAGAATGCCTAATGTTTAACTCAGGCTTGACTCTTGTAATTATTATGCATGCAAATATTGTTTGAGGAACAAAGAAGGTTGGGGAAAGGGTGGGGTCACAATGACGCCCAAATGTGACAATCCTGCGACGGTCCCTGTGAGCCCTTACTGCGACTCTCCGGGAACCGTCTCAAATAAGCCCTAAACGCGACCATACTGCGACCGTCGCAAATGAAACCTAAATGTTACCATGGTGCGACCGTCGCATCTCCGCATTCATTTTGGTCGCCGGACGGGCTTCTGTGACCAAACATATCATAGTCGCCAAACCGTCCTGTGCTGGTGCAAAGAAGCGAATTTGCGACCAAAATGTGAGTGCAAAATGCGACGTAACATTTCCGCTTCATGCTACTACTATTAGGCATTTGCATACTATGCGCAGCAGACAATTCTCTTAAAAACCATAAGCCGGCGACATTGTTTTGGACACGCAAAAAGTAAGGAAAAGTCTTCGGGCCGACGTCGGCCGCACACGTTTACGTATTGGGAAAGGATAAATATTCAGCAAATCGCATATTAATAGCTTGCTGTCATTATACTGTCGCAAAACCAGCCAAAGGAACAATAACGGAAAACAAATATGATTTATTGCGCCCATCGCCTGTATATTCTACAATAGCATTGTGTCCCTGAATTGCGAGAAGTATTATTTTTTGTGCATAGGAATCTACTTGTTACGAAGCAATTTTTGGGGCTTCGCCAACAATATTAGTTTTTATGCATGGTAATGTGTCGCAACTACTACTACTACTACTACTAGTGCGACGACGACGACTGCTAATAATAATAATAATAATGCATAGCATTTATATGGCGCATTTCTCATATTTATAATATAACTCAATGCGCAGAATGTAGCCGCGAACTGAACCCAACAAGCACGCTCACGTGAATCACACGCATTCACTCACACACTGTACGTAAACACAGAACATTCACGTGGTGCTAAGGGCAAGCTCAAGTGAGCTACTGACGGTATTTGGAAATCGTTTTGTATTTGAAATTTTATTAAGTTGGCTGAAACTGATACCAAAGTGGAGGGGGAGGAAGAGCCGGAGTACCCGGAGAAAGAACCCCCGACGGTCCGCCCGAATTAACGGTGACACTTACTAGAGGAGAAAAATCCGACGCCGGAACCAGGAATCGAACCTCGCACCTTTAGCATTGGTGGCAGGCGCCTTAACCACTGCGCCACGGACCGCCCCAAATACTACTACTAAAAACAGAAAGAGGAAGAAGGCAATGTATAAAGCGCTTAATATAATTTTAAAATTAGTTCTAAGCGCTCACACATCACACGGACAACACCAAAAGAAGAAAAAAAAACGTTAAACGTTTAGGGCTTAGCGTCTTTAGTCCATCACGAAGGTGATTTCAAAGACGGGGCACCGAAAAGAAGTGTGTACAAATTTTGACCTCAGCTGTTTTCGAACCCACGATATTCCGGACGAGTGTCGAACGATCTACCACCGAGCCACCCAGCTCACCCCAAAAGAAGTTCACCATCGTCTTAACCCTCCACTCCCCCGCCCCCCACCCCCAACCTCCTCCCTCCTAAAGAAGGGACAGGAGGCGGGAGGTAGGAGGGGGAAGGTTGGGTGGAGTGGTGGGGGTGCATAGGGAGGGAATAGGGTTAAGGAGAGGGACAAAGTTAGGGGGAGGGGAGGGGGCTGATGCACAGTCCAGTGATTTAAACATTAAAAAGATAAGGGTTTAGTTTCCGTTTGAAAGTGTCACGAGCAGGCTGCTGACGGAGTGAGAGAGGGATTTTGATTCTATTGTGCTTTCTTATGAAGAAAAAAAGAGGGACAATTCGTAGGAAAATGTCTTTCATGTGTGAAACGATTCATCTCGTGAAATGTAATTTCTCTGCACAGCTGGCAGGCGACTGGAGTTTGGTCGCCCTATCGCTGCAATAGCCCAAGGGCTTGCATTCATAAAAATCTTCTGTAAACCAGCGCGAAGAATAAAAAATAAACGCTGTCGATGCGTCAAACCATGACAGCTCAAGGATACCCGGAAATCAAAGGAATCAAACGAGTGTGCGCGGACCCACTGCGGCTTACGTCGACCCTTACTTGGTAGTGACAAATCAGCTTGGCGCGCTAGAGTCAATACCGTCCATGAATATACTAACCCGACCATCAACGGGAATAGGAAGAAGAAGAGGATGAGAAAGGAATAAAAATTTCCTAGAAACCACTGACAGGAGAGACATCAACCATGACATCTCAAGGGAAGTGACTGATTAGCTTGGCGCCTGGAAGACGCTCTTGAGTTATCATGGTGAACCAGGCTTGTTTGTGTGTTCTGACCAACTCCTGCTTACAGAAGACTATTGTTGGGGTAAAAAGTTCCTGTAAGAAGTTGTAGCTTCTGTAAGAAGTTGTAGGTCCGCAGCTGGTGTTGGAAGCGAAAGTAAAGTCGGAGGACAAATGTCCTTTTGAATACATCAAGGGAGGAAATTAAGGCGGCCACTGCCTTGAAGGAATTCGTGCCTCTGTCACACGCACACGGCGGTAGGTGACTTTACGGTGCATGTGGGTAGTTTCAGAAGTAAATGTGAAAGGAAATTCAAATCTGGAGAACGTTTTTGCACGAGAGTCTGCAATAATCTGGTCAAGTCGACGAATGTTTGACCAACTTCATCGTACTTTTCGGTAGTCGCTTGAGCAAATAAGTTATTTTCTGGTGAACGTCTTTGCACGAGAGTCTGCAATAATCTGGTCAAGTTGAAGAATGTTTGACCAACTACACTGTATATCTCGGTGTGCTGGTCTGATTTTCATATTCGATAAGTTGTCGGAGAGTTGGCAGCACAGGAATGTTTCCAAGTACAGAAAGTTTCAGACGGTGTCAATTGCGTCTAGATATATATTTCACTAGTGCAGTATTAGTCATTAATTTCTCTGACAACCGCTAGTGAAAGGGTCAAGAGGTCAGACAAAGAAAAAGAAGCCTGTTCGAGGTTACTTTGTAATGCTTTGGCAGAAAAAGAGACGCAGTTCTACTCCGGAACTGTGAACAAGGCATTGTTTGCATGACCCTTCGTTTACGTGGAAGATATTCGTAACTATAGGCGAATTATTGCTCGGTCACATTAATGGCAAAGAAGTACGCATTGTGTGCATGAGAAATTAAATCATCAAAGGCAAAGAAAAAAACACGTGTAGAAAGTACAATTACAACACAATTTATTGCGCACGAGCAGACTAAAGACACCTAATTTCAAGTAGATTGATCTGTTGTGGTCTTTTTAAACAGAAAGCAAAGAAAAGACACAATACATGTCACTCGTATCCTTCAAAAACAATTAGAGGTGTGATGAAAACGTTAAAAAGCTTTTGACACCCACTCTCTCCAGGGAGAGAACCAGAACATTTCATTTCCAACCTCTAGCACAATTGCTCAAGGGAATTGCGTGCATAGGCTAGTTTCTTTCAATCAAGTAGGACCCTTGAACAATACTGACCGACCCAATTTCTACGTCTTACAATTTAGTAATTGACATTCAACGTCGAGATGGCTACAAAACCATATCGCGCCGGACAATAAGAGACAAGAAAAGCATTTATACCATTTATTACCATGTACAGTCTACTTCGCTTATAACAAGGTCATATATAACAAAAGCCGGATATAACAACACGGTTCCAGAGGTACCGACAACACTCTTTCTATGTTATAACTTTGCCAATAAAAAATGAAACTTCGGATACAGCAACGAGAAACATTTGGTCTCCTGGCGATTTGCTATATCCTTTTTTGGTTTTAGTTCAGGGTTTAACGTTTACGGCACCAAAGTGATAATGGACGGACCTGACGGGCGTGTTATCGGGGACAGGGAAATCTATTGCCTATGGAGTACGACCTGAACACTCATCAATTCAGTGCACTGCAACTGTGCCACTTTGATTTACCAGGACTTTTGAACGGACATGCTATGGAACAAGTCTGTCTTTTTTTTCCCATGGATTGCGAGTCCAGCTACCGGGGCCGGAACGGGTACTCGAACCCATGACCCGGCGATTCCCTTCGTACTCTCTTGCTCCGACGCTTAACCGCCTGAGCTATTTCCGACACTTTGGCATATCCTTGACTGTATTTACATTTTTATACTACAAAATGCAGACCTAGGAGATGCTTAGAAGCAACTTAATGATACGAAGCTAGAACTGGTTTGAAATGTTCACAAATGTGCTGGCCGTGAATCACAGACCAGCGCACATTTGTAAAAACGACGCTTTAGCTCTGAAGATGAAAGGAATAATTACATGTGGGCTTACATGCGGACCGCCCATGCTTTGGACCTGGAGGGAAAAACTGAGATGGAAAACAAGATTGCCTGGTTGGCACCTAGGGCTTTGGCAGTGACAAATGCGAAAGAAGAATAGGCTCATGCAGTCGTTGACACCCATAAGCGGGAGATGGATCGACCATGATAGTTCAAGGGTAGCATCAGAATAGTTGGGTGCCTGGTAAAATCGCAGAAATCATCTGACGCAGTCCTTGCTTCGGCTGTCTTTGTCTATTTTTTTCAGTCAACTGATACTGATAGTGTTTCACTAGCCAAAGCCTCGTTGTAAGGTTGGAATTGTTACAATATACGTTTATATGAGATAATATGATACCGCAAATCTAGGATGATAGAGTATAGGACAAGTTGCCAAAGATGAATCGACCGTGATAATTCAAAATAGTGCCAGATTAGCTTGGCGCCTGATGGCGCCAAGCTAATCTGGCACCACCCTTGACTTATCATGGTCGATCCGTTCCTGTTGTAGTGCATCGGGACTAAATTGCTTAACAGAATAAAGTTTGAAACTCACAGATACTGGAAGTGTACTTGACAACACGGGGAGATTGAAAAAGTTTCAGACATTCAATATACAGCATGCGCTGTGCAGGAAAAAACAATATAACATCAACACGAGTGGAATTCACCTCCACGAGTATTATTGAAAAAAACATCTACTAGTCTGCGCGGGGACTGCGAACTCCGCCGCAGAATATCGTGTCTTTAAAGATGCCGTGATGTGAAACACTCTTCATTTCTCATAGAAATCCCACAGCACATTTGTAATCAAATTTATGTATACGCAAACGTGCCAGGGGACCCAAACATTTTTGGTAATCCAAAGTTTGTTGTTAACGATGAAAATGACAGAGAGAAAAGTGTCAGCGATGGGCTCAATAATAGTATTGTTATAGTCGACTGTAATTGTATCCGACTTTGTTACAAGCGAAATCGATTGTTTACAGCTATTAAAAGAACGTCTTTCTCTATTACAGCCAAATTAGAGGCGAGAACAATATTATCTGGTAACTGACTTGGAATACTCTTATCTTACTCTTTCAGTCATTATGGTGATTGCGAAAGTTGGAGTCACCGTAATCTCTTCAATGCCGGGAAAAAAAGCAGACACGATCCAGCTCGAAGAGACTTAGATCCTCTTGAGACCCCGCAGTAGTGCTCATGAGGACCTATGTCTCTTCTTGACACCATTTTGCATCTATGTTCCTGGGACAGCCGGTGGTGTTTGGCTTTGAATTTACAATGGTTTTCAGACACACAGTCTAAGTCCACAGGTGGTGAAGGGGTGAAACCCCTTTACTGCCGAGAAAAAGTGAACAAGGTCCAACCTCCAAGAGACATAGTTGCGGCTCGTGGGGATGCGTGCCTCTCGTTAACATCACTACATATCTATTTTCCTTGGACACCTGGTGCTCTTTGACGTTGTTTAGCACATTCAGCCCTGACGCACTACAGCAGGAGATGGGTCGACCATGATGATTCAAGTGTCAGATTAGCTTGGCGCCTGTCGGCGCCAAGCTAATCTGGCACTGCCCTTGAATTATCATGGCCGATCCATCTCCTGCAACAGGTGCATAGTCGTTAGATGACGCTTCCAACATTTTGGAAATACGTGCGTCGGGCTGAATGAGTGAAAAAAAAAAAAAAAAGATTGAGAAACCTAATCTGCGACCGCTAGTAGTGAAGGTTTAATATTGCGTAGTAGAGGTGCCAGGACAGGGCAAGCTAATCAAATACTTTTGTACCCTTAGGCTATCTACGCCGACCTGTGTCTAATTTCCTTAGACACTTGGGGCTCTTTGGCGTTGAATTAAAAAAAAAATCAGAAACAAAATTGAGACGACTGGTAGTTTAGGGGTTAAATTACCTAGTAGGAAGCGCCACGGCAGAGGCGCGAAGTTAATCAAGTACCACTGAGCTGTTTGTGTCGTAAAAAACGAAACAATTTTGCCGCTGTAGTCAACCTCTTCAATACCGGTGTGTGTTTTGAAATCTTTGTGAATTCAACGCCAAACAGCCCCAGGCGTCCAAGGAACATGATTGCAACTTAGTGTTAACAAGAGGCATAGATCCTCATGCACAGCCGCAGTTGCGGGGCCTCATGATGATCTATGTGTCTGGCAGCTGGATCATCATCATCATCATCATCATCAGTCCCTTGCCCGAACTGGGCGTTGGGGGGACTGAAAGGCAGCAGCAACAGACAGTGCTCTCCACTGAGTTCTATTTTGGGCGGTGGCAAGCAAGTCTGGCATCTCGAGTTCGGTCCATTCTTTTATGTTTGCGACCCAACTCTTTCTCTGACGACCTCGCCGACGACTTCCTTCGAGAGTGCCTTGGAGGATAGTCTTGGACAAGGTGTTGTGTCGGGTCACGTGGCCAAACCAAGCAAGCTTGCGCAGTTTCACGGTTGCCAGAAGGGGTTCATGTGGGCCCACCAGGGAAGTGACGATGCTCCGTACATATTCGTTGGTCTTGTGCTCGCGGTACGAGATGCGGAGCAACTTCCTCAGGCACTTGTTCTCAAAGGCCTGGATTTTCTTTTCTGAGTCTGCAAGCAGTGTCCAAGTCTCACAGCCGTAGAGTAGAATAGACACTACGAGGGACTTGTAAAGCCTGTACTTGATGGTGAAGCTGATGGAGTTACTTCGCCATATCCTGTCCAGCCTGGCCATTGCGGATGTTGCTGTACCTATCCTGATACGGATCTCTGCTATGCAACTACCGTCTTTGGACAGGGTGGCTCCCAAGTACTTGAAGCTATTGACCTCTTCTAGCTTCTGGCCGTTCATGTGAATGTTGCTGCTGCTGTCGCTTGTGGTGTTGATCATCACTTTGCTTTTATCCGTACTGATCTCCATGCCATAAGACCCTGCGCTACTTGAAAGTTTGTCTGTCAGGTTTTGGAGCTCACTATTGCTGCCTGCCATGAGGTCAATGTCGTCTGCGAATCGAAGATTGCACAGGGATCTGCCACCAATAGAGATTGAAGTATGGTGGTCGTGGAGGGTTTCCTGCATGATCTTCTCCAGGAATATGTTGAAAAGGACAGGAGAGAGCAGGCATCCTTGACGGACACCGATCAGCTGGATGGTGTTCTCTTTTTCTGGGCAGTGAGGGGCTTAAGAGGTCGACCTTTTCACTCCTCCACTAACATCTCTTCTAAACCCACTCACCGACGGCGCAAGGCGAACGCCACCCAACTGCAAGACACTTAAAACCCTCATGAGCCCCCTGCAGTCGCGGGGGCTCTTGAGGATTTATGTCTCTTGTCAGTCCTGTGGTCTTTCTGTCTCTTCTTGCTCCCATTCAGATCTGTGTTTTGTTTTTTTTTTTGCGCGACTGAATGTCGGTTTTCGAGAAGTGGTTTCAGACGCGCAGTTCGTGAGCACTGGCAGTGAAGGGTTACGTTCTTAAAGTGCTTATCTGTTTAATTCATTCAGCCCGACGCACGTATTTCCCAAATTTTGGAGGCGTCATCTAACGACTATGCACCTGTTGCAGGAGACGGATCGACCATGATAATTCAAGGGTAGTGCCAGATTAGCTTGGCGCCGACAGGCGCCAAGCTAATCTGTCACTACCCTTGAATAATAATAATAATAATAATAATAATAATAATAATAATAATAATAATAATAATAATAATAATAATACATAGTTCTTGTATAGCGCTGTTCTCCAGGAAAACACTGGACTCACTGCGCACTGACCAATTGATCATGGTCGATCCATCTCCTGCTGTAGGTGCGTCAGGGCTGAATGAGTTAAATGAGATTTTTTATTTTTGGTCATTGAAAACAAGATGAAATGAGGTGTGCCGTGGGAACTACAAGCAATTTGTTTCTGCCGCATGCAAACGACGCAGGGTCAGTATTACAAGTCACGGCCTTACATTTCTGCGTTTCTTCCAAAAAAAATATACAAACTCCTGTTGACTCTGCTATAAACCCCATTCGCTGCTGGTGATCACGAATTTCGCGTCAGAAAAGACTGCACACTGACTGATATTCTCGTGAAGACCGCAGATATGAATGAGACAAAATTAGGCATCATGGCAGAACTAACCAGAGACATTAATCCAAATGAGTCTCCACGACAGCGGGGACTCATGAGGATTGACGTTTCTTGCAGCTGGGTAGCGTTCGCCTTGCCCCGGCAGATAATGGGTTAAATCTTTTTTTTATTCGCGTCTCTGATAATCCACAAGTCTTTCTAGACACTTCGACCGTGGCAGCTCAAGGATAGTCGGTTCACTTGACATTACTGTATTTTCTGACACAGTGCCCTTCATCTATCGTGGCTGATAATTACCCAAAAATTGCGCAGTCTATGCTGCTCTCGAAGTTAGGAGAGTTATTATTAAGAAATTTAACCCCTCCTCCACCCCCACCCCTCCCCCCCCAAAAAAAAAAAAAAGAAAAAAAGAAAAAAAAGACGCTTTGAAAAGGACAAGTGCTATACAATTTATTAAACTGTCGAAGCCATGCACTTCTAGCCGACCTGAAAAGGAAAGTAGCCGACATGTAGACCAATCCTGTCTATTTTGAAAAGGATTTAATTCACTTCACTGCCACTGTATACATTGTACGTCTGAAATCTGTGTAAATTCAACGCAAAAGAGCTCCAGTCGTCCCATGAACAATGAATACAAAGTGGTTTCAGTTCGGGGTTTAACGTCCACGACACCGAAGTGATAATGGACGGCCCTGACGGGCGGGTTATGGGGGACAGGGAAATCTATTGCCTATGGAGTACGACCTGAACACTCATCAATTCAGGCGCACTGCAACTGTGCCACTTTGATTTACCAGGATCTTTCAACGGACTTGCTATGGAACAAGCCCGTCTTTTTCCCCTGGATTGCAAGTTCAGCTACTGGGGCCGGGACGGAGACTCGAACGTCCGACCCGTCGATTCCCTTCGCTCTCCTGCTCCCGGACGCTTAACCGCCTGAGCTATTTCGGACTCTAAGTGATTTCAGCAATTGCGGGGGCTCATGAGGATCTATACCTTTTTCAGTAGTTTGGTGTTCATTTTTTTCTCGGCAGTGAAGGGATTAACTTGTGTTGTCCTTTCTAATAGTGTCTTTCTTTCTTGGAACTTTCCTTGCATGTTACGGGCTTGGCAGTCACCTTTTTTGGTTTGTATTCCAAAAATCATTACTAGGTGTCTATAAACTTAAAAGCAGAGATTATACCGTGTATTGATTGCAAATAATTTTTGTTATTAAGAGAGCACGTTTCCAGAATGACATTCTAAACAAAACGTAAACGTGACTAGATGCGCAATGAAACTGCAAACAAAGAAAGAAACAAGGTCAGAAAGGACAAGTGCAGTACAATACAATTAATATAGGTATCATGGCCTTATCCTTTCTAAGCGTGTTTCGTTTTCTACAAATTAATAATGTATTTGTTTGTCATGACCTTGTCTTTTCTAAACGTGTTCTTTTCACTGTTGTGGATTGCCGTGCGTTTTGTTTTGCAAGCTTAGCAGTCACCATTTTTGTTTGGTTACCAGCGAAGAATCCAACATGCATCCTGAATCTCAAGAGCAGTGACTGATCCAGGCGCCAAACTATGCAGAAACGTCTCTTGATCTCTGCCGATGAATCCATCTACCGCTGTTTTAGCCCCTTAACTGCCGGGGCAAAACGATCGCTACCCAGCTGCAAGAGACATAAATCCTCATGAGCCCCCGCAGTCGCGGGGGCTCATGAGAATTTATGTCTCTTGTTAGTCCGTCCGGTGTTCTTTATACTCGTCTGTATGTGGTTCCATTTAATCTTGCTTCCCCCCTTTTTTTTCGTGTGCAATGGTTTCAGACACGAAATTGACGAGTACTGGCAGTGAAAGGAGTTAAAAGCGAAAAGACGATAAATGTCAAGCGCGATTAAAGCTGCACAAGGAAGATTTCCAATTTCCCAACGTCCAGCGCGATTTTAAATCTAATCAGCTTCGATTCGTTTTTCACTTATTCTGTAGTTGGTTTCCGTGTAGCACCCAAACCATGGTCTTTAAAAATTGCCGCGTGGCTTTTCAGCTTGTACTCTGGCCCTAACAATCGATACGTAATGGCTGTTTGCTCACACTCCTCGTTCTAATCAGACAGTTGTGTGTGTGTGTTATCGCGTGTTCGGGAGGATTTATAGTAGAGCATTGGAAGAAAAGTGGATGGTGAAAGAACGAAGAGGCTATGCAGGGGCACTTAAGCCAATTATGAGCCATCTGTGTTTCTGCTTTTAGAGTTATTTAGTTAATAGGGTTCCTCGTCAAGCAGGCAACAAGGGCGCCTAACGACTGAAAGGGTATACGTCTGGTCATCCAGACTGAAAGCAAGGTCTATAAACGTGACGCAGATATATTTTTAAAATATTGCTGGCCTAAATGTCACACAAGTCTACAATTATGCGAAATGTCTGCACACTTGTAGACGATCGTAAAAACAGTAAGAGTTACAAGAGTCATGAACTTACAAGTTAGTGCATTCGCCCCAAGATGACTTTTGCAGTTCTGGAAACGTCTTAGTTAATAATGTGCACCAGTTGTGAGAATTCGATAGTTATGATAGATTTCACTGGTGGTGGCTATAAATATCTTAGCGGTTTTGAGACGCAGAGCAGGATAGGTGTGGACTGGACTTATAGGCGCATCAGGCACAAGGCTACTTTGAAACTGCTTATGCATTATGAAGGCAAATCCGTCTTCCAACCGTTTTGACTTAACTCATTGGAGACTTGCCGCATGAGGCAGATCGTTTGTGAGTTAAGGATTACGTGTCACACTTCCTTCCTTCACGAAGATAGGAATTCGTCCTAAAATCTGAGGTTTCAATAACAATGTACGTATTTAGGAGGAAGTGTAAGAAAACAGGATAACTAGATTCATGAAAGTCTGACACTAGACTTGTGCGGTGACAAATTTAATTCAAATGTGAAATTGGACTCAGCTGTACAGACGTGTCAGAAAAAAAAAGAAATGTTGTAGTATGACACTCAAGGGTCCACACTTACCATTATTGGGGAGTATGATAAAGGCCGGTGAACATGACGTGTGTGTAATGACAATGTTGCATCCCAAGGATTCAGTGAAATCGGTGAAATAGGCAAGATTTGGAAGGTATATGAGAGTTTCGGCAAATACCTGCCTATTATGCTAAAGTTTTATTTTTTTCGGCTATTGCATGTGAATTGATACGACAATGATATATGTGGAAGGGTATGAGGAGGGGAGGAGGGGGTGGGATGCGGGGGAGGGGGTGGGGTAAGGGTGTTGCGGATGACGTGAACATGTAACTTTTATTACTTTTATTCTTGTTTTTACTGTGTATGTTATACCGATGCGCCAAAATTCGCCCCCCCCCCCCCCCCCGGGGATAATCAAGTATTATTGTATTTGTATTGTATTGTATGACGCGGTCTCAACATCCAGACCAAAATGTTGACTGTCAAGCGTGCAGAATGCACCAAAAAAACAAGATGGGATGAACCATAGCCGACAAAGTTCCTTCTATATGAGAGCTGTCCTCGCTGTCAAGAGTCTCTGCCTTTTGTCTTCAACCTGATTCTGACGTTAAAATATCTCCTATTGAAAAAGTCTCGTAAATCTGCCAATGCGTCAGTGAGCTCTATAATGGGCGCAGGACATACGCGTGATTGGTTTGTCAACGTCATTTGTCATGACGTAAGTTTAGTTTTTACGTAATTTTATATTTTACGTGATACGAGTTTCACTTTCGCTACATAGGCTTGAGAAAATGGTGACAAAACTAGAATTTCACGGTACAATTTCATTCTTGCTATAATTTGTGTGAAAGCAGGCTGTCTTTACGTAGCTAAGCTACATGATATACTAAGTACACGGGTCACTGCATGCTCTTCTGTAAGTGCGTCGATGTGTGTGCGCGCGCTATAAACATCTCCAAGAGGCATAGATCCTCAGGCGCCCTCCGGGCGTATGAGGGTCTATGCCTCCTGGAGATGCGCGCATGTTTGTGAGAGAGAGAGAGAGAGAGAGAGAGAGAGAGAGAGAGAGAGAGAGAGAGAGAGAGAGAGAGAGAGAGAGAGAGAGAGAGAGAGAGAGAGAGAGATTCAGATGTCTTTATTGCTTAGGCATTTTGCCCATACACAAAGGGGGGGGGGGGGGGGGTTATAATATTTCGTTCAGAGATAAAAAAAAAAAAAAATACAAAACAAAACGATCGAATGAACCGACGCGGAAACCGACGTCATTCACGACAGTTCATTATATCACGACTGATTCAATTTAATAGTCACTCGTGTAGGGCTTCAGCGTGTAGTCCGACAGCGGCACTGTGCAGTGTTATCCAAGGAGATGTCGCACCAAAGTCGCCAGGAGATGTAGGTCTGTCTCCATGATGTCGAAGTCATCACGGTGTGTCTGTCTGTCCACAGAGCCACCTTGACGTAACCTGTCCCTATAGTAACGTTCTGTCTGTGTTGTTGTTGCGTGCTTGATGAACTAGTTCACCACGATCTGCTGCTGACAGTCATACACAATGATAATATCATCACTCTCTCCCAGCAGTAACTGCTGAGCTTGTGAGGGCCCACTGTCAAACACAATATTGTTGAACTTTGTGTTTCTGGTTGGTTTTCGTAGCAGTTTTTTTGTGTTAGCCGCCCTGTGATTCCCGCCACATACAGTTTAGTAGCGTGTACGTCGTAACCAGCTGCTTCTCCTTCTTTTTCGATGTCAAACACATCATCTTGTTGAGATGCTGAAGTGGAAAAACCAAAATAGTCCACAGTCCTGTCCAGGTTTTCGACGTTTGACACACCTGTAGCACACGCCCCCTGCACAGCATTCCACTGTGTTAAGTCATTGTCAATACCGTAAACAGCACCCCGGGGTGCGTGATGTGTCCTCTGTTGCCACTGTGACTGTGTTGGAACGTAGGTCAGTATCTGGTGTTGACACAAATAAACTCAGTGAAGTGTTTGTCATTGTCACTTGCCTTTGTTTCTGTGTTGTTGTTGTCACAATCATTCTGTGTTTCTTGTGTACCTTGGGCTTGGGTGTTGTTGTTGTCCAGTCTCGCCCGATGTTGCTCGGCCCTCCTCAGGTCACGCCGCACCTGGCTTGGGGGTTTACGTCGCCAATGTCCATTGCGTGTAGTGATGGCGGTCCCGGTCTGCTCTGCTGCCGTACACAGTCTGAGCACAAAAGTCATGTCCTCACCTTTCCCGGCGATTTTCCACGATTTAATGGAATGGTCAGCTAGCAGGGTGTTTAGCAATAGCTCCACAGCGTTGGGAAGCCCGACGACTGGCATTTTCAGGATATTTTTCGAAAAAATTGGGAGACCTAAAAACGGGTACTGCTAGCTTGTCCAGGGGGAGGCCACCCACCGAGAGAGAGAGAGAGAGAGAGAGAGAGAGAGAGAGAGAGAGAGAGAGAGAGAGAGAGAGAGAGAGAGAGAGAGAGACAGAGAGAGAGAGAGAGAGAGAGAGAGAGAGAGAGATTTACATCATATTCAGAGTATTGTGTACAATGTCTGCGTGGTGACGGAGTTGCTTCTTTTACGTCACCGCCACTGTCTAACTTTCTCCAGAAGTCAAGTTTTTTTTTTACTGTTTTAATTCTTTATTGAAAAGAATTAATTTTTACTGAAGAAGTTGAAAGGGTACAAAGCTGGCTAAGAAACTCATCCAATGCTTTTCTCCGAACTAGCTTTATCGGGTCACCTGCATGCTCTTCTGAAAGCTCGACGATGTGTGTGTGTGTGTGTGTGTGTGTGTGTGTGTGTGTGTGTGTGTGTGTGTGTGTGTGTGTGTGTGTGTGTTAGTGCGTGCATGCGCGCGCGCTCCAAACATTTCCAAGAGACATAGATCCTCGTGCGCTCTCCGGGCACATGAGGATCTATGCCTCTTGGAGATGCGCGTATATCTGTGTGTGTGTGTGTGTGCGTGTGTGTGTGTGTGTGTGTGTGTGTGTGTGTGTGTGTGTGAGAGAGAGAGAGAGAGAGAGAGAGAGAGAGAGAGAGAGAGAGAGAGAGAGAGAGAATTACGTCATATTTAAAGTATTATGTCAATGTCTACGTGGTGACGGAGTTGCCTCTTTTCTGTCACGTCCACTGTCTGACTTTCTCTAGAAGTCAAGGTGTTTTACTGTTTAAATTCTTTTCTGAAAAGAATTCATTTTTACTAAAGAAGTTGAAAGGATACAAAGCTGGCTAACGAACTTATCCAATGTCTTTATCGAAACTAGCTATATCCAAAATTTCAAGTAAATGTCACAAAAATTACGGCCTCTAATCTGGGTCAACCGACTTCCTGTAAACGGTTGTTTATGTCTTTAATGAGACATTCAGTTACAATAATTATGCTCGGAGGCTGTCTTAGCCACCCCATTAAGAACGTATTTTGCAAAGTTTCAAGCTTGTGTGTACAGAAATATCGGAGATTCTCTTGTTTACACACATACGCACACACACATACATACATACATACATACATACATACATACATACATACATACACACATACATACATACATACATACATACATACATACATACATACATACATACATACATACGCACATAAGGCGCTTCGCGCCAAATGTACGTTAAGTAAGCAGCGAGGTCAGCGTAACTTGACATAACGTATTAATTTTCTATCTTGTTACTTCAGTTGTGAGAGGTCTGACATCATGGACATGTTATTAAAATCGCCCCACCGCGACCCATCCTAAAAAGTCCCTTCTATAAATAGAAGGGACAAAAAAAGAAAGAAAGAAAGAAAGAAAACCCAAAAGAAAGAATGAAACAAGCATAGAAAAGAAATTGTGTTGTCCTTGTGCTTTCTAAGCGTGTTCCTGTTTTGTTGGGATTTTCATAAAACACTGTGGTTGTCGTTAGATGTTTTAGTCGCGATGAATCCTGCAGGAATCATCGCGACTAAAACCGCTAACGACACTCACCGGGTTATTGAATCTTTCTGTTTTACAGAATCTGCAGTCACGTAAATACGGCTCCAAAGACCAGTTTATTTTTGTTACAGAGCCACTTGCAGTGACATCGGCTCCTGTACGTAACTCACTGATGGCAAGCAGGACTAACACCCACGGCCACAAATACTGAACATGACGCCTTCTGGAAACATCCAGAATAACACAAAGCACGTTTCAGTGAATCGAAGTTTGCCATTTGGAGATATTCAGTATAGATAGTGATGCTTTCCTACTCCCTTCTTGTGATCTTCAAGAAACATTGCCTCTGTGTTCAATGGAGTACATTTTCGTCATTCAAACCTCTTGACTCGTAGCAAGTCCAGGTATTGAAAATGGCGCATTCCAGGATGTTATCAGACATCTCGACGGCGCTGTGTCTTCTACTTGTCCTATTCCCACAACTCACGTGTCAAAAGGTCGGCCTTTCTCGAAGCCCCAAAACTGTGTCTCTCCACGTCATCGCTCACGTCAGCATTTCAAGAAACTACCAAAGCGTCCTAGACGGCGTTCTTCGGCAAGCTCGCTTTCAGTTCGCCTACGCGCAGATCTTTCGCCACCTTCAGCCAGAAGCCACGGTGATCAGGCTTGGAGAGGACAACCCAGACCCCATCCTTCACGCTTTCTGTGACGCGATCTTCAAACAGACGTCAACGGCCATTCTGCACCTCATCAACCCCTTCGAGCATCTGAGGAGCTGGCGGTCTGCCCGGTTCGTGTCCAACCTTATCCACCATGTGGGTCTTCCTGCCATTACATGGGGTCCGGAGTATGTGGCGGCCACTGACATGGTGAGTTGTTAACTCATTCTGCCCCCGACACACCAAAGCAAGATATGGCTTGACCACGATAGTTCAAGGTAGGTGGCAGAATAGCTTGGCACCTATAGGCGCCAAGCTATTCTGCCACCACTCTTGAACTATGATGGTCGATTGGTCTTCTGAATTATTCTGCAGTCCTCAGACGATAACTCCAAAATGTGGGTATTTCGTACCTCGGACACAATGAGTTAATAGACACATGAACGAAATTAACCCGTTCAGTGCGAGCTGACGCAGACTGTTTTTTTTTCTTTCAGTTAATTCAACACCAGAAAATCCCTAGATGTCTCAGAAACATGGATTTAAAGTGGTGTCTTTGACTCTTGCAGTGTGTTGGTGTTCAATTTTACGCGTCACTGAATGGGTTAATACAATCATTGAATTAGAAGGGCGGACAAACATGCGGTATTTAATGAATTTGTCAAATTCATGTAGCTTTTTAGCTCAATGATTATGTCGAATTCGTAAACTTTGTTTTTACATGCATGTTTGTCCGCATTTTAATTCAACGATTGCAGCTTCGTGCATATTTCAACCTACTTCTCACCTGCGAAGAAAATAATTTCTCCTTCCTTATTCAGTTAGTGAGTTAGTTATTTGAGTTAAAGGCCACACAATCATCGAATATTGTATTGTGAGGTCAGCCCTGAAACACTAAATTGGAGCCGGGTGGGCCTTAATAGTTTAAGGGTAGGGCTTGATTAACATATTACTCCAGGCGCCAATTTAATTAAACCCTTGAAAACAGCGATCAGAACGAGAATGCAAGAGACATGGATTTTCATATATACCTCTAGCTGAACCCAATCTGTATCCATGTTCCGTGTCTAGATGAGGTTCGGTGGCATTGAGTTAACTAAGACATCAGAAACAGAATCTGCTACCAGTGGCAGGAAAAGGGTTAACCCCTTGGCTGCCGAGGAAAAGTGAACACCGCCCAAGTTCAAGAGGTATAGATCCTCATGAGCCCCCGCAATTGCGGGGGCTCATGAGGATCTATGCCTCTTGCTGAGATCAATTTGTATCCATGTCTCTTGGGCGGTTGTAGCTTTTAGTCTTTGAATGAACATGAATTCCAGAACAAAATATTTGTCCGGAGGCAGGGAAAGGGGTCCTCGCGCTGGAACCGTACGGCGTTGAGGCGCGTCCCCTGGGTGGTGGATAAGGGGTCCATTGTGAGAAGGGTGCACCGAATGAAATAAGGTGCCGTGAACCAACATGGTCTAAGGGAAAGAGACCCCGACAGAAAACCCCTGGTCCTCCTAGTAAGGGGGTTGGGCGTGCACCCTGCAAATAAGGAAATAGCTACAGAAACGCCGACGAATAGACCAACAGGAATTCCTTTTCTGGAGGAGGAAGGTTCTTCTACCAGAAGATTTATGACGTCGTGTGGTGAAAGCCGGAAGTCTTCGGAAGCCACAAGACCGAGCCACCTCTCTCTATCCAGGGACACAATCATGGGCACATGGAATTTCAAGACCATGTACCAGATAGCCCAGATAGCAGCGTAAATGCAAAAGTACAACCTTTCCCTGCTAGGTATCAGTGAAGCCAGATGGACGCAGTCTGGTCAGAAAAGGCTGACAAGGCGGGAGATGATTCTGTATTCCGGACATGAAGAGGAAAATGCCTCCCATACAGAAGGTGTAGCATTCATGCTGTCACCAGTGACACAGAGAGCGCTGATGGGCTGGGAACCTCTTGGGCCAAGAATTATCATGCAGCCTTTAGAACCATGAAAAAGATTAAGCTTAGTGTTATGCGCCCACTAATGACCGTAACGAGGAAGAGAAACAAGAGTTCTACGACCGACTCCAGATTGCTGTGGACAAATGTTGCGGCGCGAGACATCACCATCGTCATGGGTGATTTTAATGCCAAAATAGGGGAGGACAACACCGGATACGAAGAAGTGATGGGGAGACATGGACTAGAGGAGTTGCGTGAGAACGGGGAGAAATTCGTAGACTTTTGTGCTCTAAACAGACTTGTCATTGCAGCCTCTTCCCACACAGAAGAATACACAAAGCAGCTTGGGTCTCACCCGACCTTACTACAGAGAACCAAATAGACCATATCTGCATTAGCAAGAAATTTAGAAGATCCCTTCAAGATGCCCGAGTGAGGAGGGGAGCGGATGTCGCCTCAGACCACCATCTGCTTACCTTAAGAATAAAGCTCAAGTTAAAGAAAAGCGCACAGAGACAACAAGAAGACAGCGCTATAATGTAGGCCCTCCTGAGAGAGACTGGAGTGAGAGAAGAGTTCAAACTGGTGCTGTCCAACAGGTTTGAAGCGCTATAGGAGCTAGTAAATGAAGAGGAGGCGGCCACCACAGAGCAGCAGTGGAAGGCAGTTAGAGAGGCGCCGAACTCAACCTGCAAAGACACTGTAGGTTTCAGGAAACACCATCACAAGGAATGGCTGTCAGCACAGACCTTGAAGAAGATATAAGTGAGGAAGCAGAGGAAAGCAGTTGTCAACAACAGTCGCACGAGAGCAGCAATAGCAATGGCACAGGAGGAATGCTCTGAAGCCAACCGCGAGGTGAAGAGGAATATCAGGGCAGACAAGAAGGCCTACATAGACAGCCTGGCAGCAGAGGCAGAAAAGGCAGCAGGCAGCAACAACATGAAACAGCTCTACGACATTACCAGAAGATTGTCGGGCAAGAATGGCCATAAAGGCAAGACTATTGTGGACAGAGCAGACCAACTCGACAGATGGGCCGAATATTTTGAAGAGTTACTAAACAGACCCACTCCACCCGACCCCCCAGACATCCATCCAGCAGAGACTTACCTACCCATCAGCTGTGACAGACCCAGCCGGGAAGAGTTCAAAAGGGCAGTGGCATTTTTGAAGAACGGCAAAGCAGCAGGACCAGATGGCATCCCGCGGAGGCTCTGAAAGCAGACCTAGAGACAACTGTAGAGCTGATGTACCCACTATTTGGAAAGATCTGGGAGGAAGAGGTGATGCCGGCTGACTGGAAGGAGGGGTACCTAATAAAGCTTCCCAAGAAAGGCGACCTCAGTAAGTGTTCCAACTACAGAGGAATCACCTTGCTATCAGTACCAGGAAAGGTCTTCAACAGGATCATCCTGGAGAGAATGAAGAGTCCGTCGATCCCCAGGTGAGAGACCAGCAAGCAGGATTCAGGAAAAACCGATCATGTACAGACCAGATCGCCACTCTCCGCATCATCGTGAAACAGTCTCTGGAGTGGAGCTCCCCGCTGTACATCAACTTTGTGGATTACGAGAAAGCATTTGATAGCGTGGACCGAGAGACTTTGTGGAAACTCCTACGACACTACGGTGTACCCACAAAACTCGTCTACCTGATCAAGAGCAGCTACGATGGCATGACATGTCGCGGGATCCACGAAGGGCAGTTCACCAGTGAGCTCCAGGTCAGAACCGGCGTCCGGCAGGGGTGTTTGCTGAATCCATCCCGCTTCCTACTGGCCATAAACTGGATCATGAAGAGCAGATAAGAAGCGGAATACAGGGGACAACGTGGACACAGCTTGACGACCTCGATTTTGCAGACGACTTGGCTTTACTGCCCCACACTCGTCAACAAAAGCAGAACAAGACCACGAGGCTTGCTGCCATCTCGTCCCAAGTGGGCCTCACCATCCACAAGCAGAAAATGATGACAATGAGGCTGAACGCAACCAGGGAAGAACGAGTCTTGCTTTCTGGCACCCCGTTGGAGGAGGTGGAGTCCTTCTCCTATCTCGGGAGCATCATCGACAAAAAAGGTGGCACTGATACAGATGTCAGCGCACGAATCGGTAAAGCAAGGGCAGCCTTTCTCCAGTTAAAAAAAGTGTGGAGTTCTAGAGAGCTGTCACAACACACCAAAACCCGGATTTTCAACTCAAACGTACAAGCAGTTCTCCTATATGGAGCAGAGACTTGGAGGTTGACAAAAACCACAGTCAACAGAGTACAGACCTTCATAAACAGTTGTCTTAGAAGAATCTTGAAAATCCACACGCCAGAGAAGATCAGCAACATCAGACTCTGGGAGAGAACACAGCAGATAACAGCAGAGAATAAAATTGGGCGAAGAAGACAGGGATGGATTGGTCACAGTCTGAGAAAGCCAGTTTCAAGTATCACTAGGCAGGCATTGTCATTGAACCCACAGGGAAAGAGGAAAAGAGGCAGGCCGAGAAACACCTGCATCGTGACCTCCAAGCAGACATCAAGAGACTGGGAACCATCTGGAGTAAAATCAAAGGAGAAGCAAAGGACAGGAGTCGTTGGAGATCTCTCGTCGACGGCCTATACCCTGGGTGGGAGGGGTGATAGGTGTAAGTAAGTAAGTAAGGGAAAGGGGTAGATGCTACCCTTGAACTATGGTTGCCGCTACATTCATTTCCCAAACGTCGACCAAATCAAGCTTCACTACTAAACTGTCGCGATCTATCCATCACGGTCTGCCCGAAGGTGGCGCTACCGTTCGCGGGAGTACTCCCTAGCAGACCCACTGAAAGTGTGCGCTACAAATACACCTCTATTTTCAAATGAGATGCTTAGCATCTCATTTGAATAGAAGTGTACTTGTACGTACTGCCCGAGTGGGTTCTGAGTACGCCACAATACACATCTATTCAAATGAGACTCTGAGCATCTCATTTGAAAAGAAGTGTACATGTGGCGCACTCCCCGAGTGGGTCTATCTGGTGCGTACTCTCGTATACGGCACGTGCGGTCTGTATTGGACGCCTCTCAACATTTGAAATCTTTGTCGTAGAACTGAATGCTTCAAATGTCGTAAAGTACTTTATTAACACATTCAGCCCTGACGCACTGCAGCAGGAAATGGGTCGACCATGATGAAATGTTTTTATTCAGGATAAAAAGTTTTAGGCATAGCAATGCCTATCTTCCAAACTGTCCTGCTACTCTACACATATAAAAATACATCAGACGATACAGCAAAAGATAAAACATATAAAGGTAAAAAAAATGGTAATCTGGCACTGCCCTTGAATTATCATGGTCGATCCATCTCCTGCAACAGCTGCACAGTCGTTAGATGACGCCTCCCAAATTTGGGAAATACGTGTGCCGGGCTAAATGAGTTAATTCAAATACGTGTCACGCACACTCTCAGAACCCTCTGAATTGACAATCGACGATTCAATTCAAGTGTAATGCCTAATTAGATTGGTGCTATGCTCATTGTTGCAAAATTAAATTCTATTAATCACTGGAGAAAAAGAAAGGAACCCCGCGTTGTAAAACAAGTCCTGCATTAGAGGAACACGTAAGTGTCGCGTTCCGTATTTGTCAGTTGAAACAAATCTAATTTTGTCAGCTAGCTCCAAATTCAGATTTATTTCGAGCCTTTCTAAATTAGACATAGTGCAGGACGGTGTGACTTTAACGTGCTCCTGCATAAATCGCGATATCAACTTGATGATCTGAGTTTGTAGTATAGACCACACTCTAAACCATACTCTCTATCTAGACCAAACCCCTGTACCAAAACGTCCACTGGGCCCACGACAGCCGCAGTGGATCCGCGCACAGCCATGCGTGGGCGCGGTTGTCGTGGGTCCGATGACCTTTGCTTACTGGAAATGTGACTGCCTAGCACATACAATGCAGAGTAAATCCCAAGGTAAGAAACACGCCTAGAAAGGACAGTTGTTTTTAAGCGATTAAAAAAAGTCCTTTAATCAGTATCGTTTCTGGGTGCGTTAGATTTTTACAACACCATATGTCTAAGGAAAAGCGTTATCCGGACATACCGGCTACCAAGAGGCGTAGATTCTTATGAGCCACTGCGAATGCAGTGGCTCATGAAAATTTGTGCCTCTTGATGACCGAGGGGTATTGATGGTTGGCGGCTGATGATTACATGGTCCTCTGGACAGACGCACTAGAAACTAGGTCAGACTCATTCTGTTTTTGTTTTTTCGAGACAGGAACTTGGAGTTAGCCTTGAGGGTATCATTAAGTAAAGCTATTGCCTGTCATCATTCCTGGCACGGATCCTGTGTCTTCTGACTCTTCAAACGCTGATCCAAGTGTAGTTTTTGTCTATTTTGTTTTACTTTATCTTCAAAGCTCAATTGTCTTCTCTTCTTTTTCTTTACCTTTTTTTTTAACAGATGCAAGGTGTACTTTAACTCATTCTGCCCGAGACGCACCACACCAAGATATGGCTCGACCATGATAGTTCAAGAGTGGTGGCAGAATAGCTTGGCGCTTTATGGCGCCAAGCTATTGTGTCACCACCCTTGAACTATCGTGGTCGATCTGTCTTCTAATTGTAATGCAGTCCTCAGAGGATAACTCCAAAATGTGGGTATTTCGTACCTCGGGCACATTGAGTTAACGGGGACGAACATAGATGCTAATTATGATTATCGATGAGTGTATTGATATTTAGTCACCCCTATTAGGGTCGAGTCGATATTAGTACACTCGTCGATATCATTTCACTTGCACTTATGGGATATGAATGTTTGACGTCACAATCTGATTATTTAACACATCCAGTCCTGTCCATGTCCGCTTGTATAGCTCAGCAACGTCCATTATAACATGCCCGTGGCGCTTTTAGAGAGCAGAATAAAGTAGACAGGAGAACAAGGATTTTACACTTAAATTAAATTAATCCGTCATGATTTTCTAGCATGAATATATTCGTATAAATCATCATGTCACGAAATATCACGATGTTAATCATGAATACAGCAATGTCACAAGTCGTGAATTTCACACGTATACATATTTTATTAATTTTGCGTTTTAAATCTTTCGAGACGTGCTGCATTCGTACACACGCTTAAAGCCGAGTATCGGACGAATGCAGCACGTATCGAATGTGTTAAGTTGGTGAGCAGTATTTCATAAATTTGCTAGCATGTCCACAAATTGTCTTTACTCACACTGTATTCCTATTTTGGGGGGCTTAAAGTGGTGTTTAGATTCATGTTCAGGTAACTGTATTAAGAATTATTCATCATGAAATTATACCTTGCCTGTAGATTGCAATGATATACTAACGCCGAGAAGTGATATAGATGCATACCGCAATTGCGGGGGTTCATAAATATCTATGTCTCTTGCAATTCGGTCGTGTTCATTTTTATCTCGGCAGTGCGGAGGTTAATCACAGGCCAGCACACAAATAACAGTTCAAAATTCACCAGCTAATATCTATTTTCATCGCTTTTTGTACCACAGCAGAATTCTCTGTACCAAAACTGAATAATGCAGACATTGTCCCCGATCAAGTAAAAAAAGACAGAATTGTACGCTCACCCCATCATATTCGCCTCGATTTAAGGGACACTGAATCAGCTTTTGATCGACAAGATGCATAGATTCTCAGGCGAATCTATGCATCTTGTATAGATTTTCGTGTCTTTTGCACATGAAAGGGGGCAGGATACATGATTCTGTACACCATGGGAATTTGGTTGGCTGTCGTCGATACAAATTTGGTTAGTATTAATCACTAGAGGCCATGTAGTAGAATAGATCCAGGCACCAACACGGGTTTATATTCCTATTTGTGTCAATGGCGTCAGATAAAGCAACGCCTGTAAATTAACGGACAGAAAAGCAGCGGATAGACTTGGAGAATGATATTGGAATCAGTCTGTTTAAAAATTTGAGAATTTCAAAATATAACTTATATAAATTTTCCGCTATTATGATTCCAAGTCTGCTTCAATGAAGAATATGTCCTTGCGCATGAATTCACTTATAACAATAACGATACATAAACGTTTGATTAAAATATGTCACTGGTTCTAAAATGTTACACTGTTTCCTGCATTGATAAAATCACCGTATATAGAAATTAAACACACGATATATGGATGAAGTAAAAAGGGCCCATCTTTCGTTCTATTCTCTTATTTACATAAGCAGTCAAATAAAAAGTTTTTCTGAAAAGTTTGTATCTAAAAATCTTGAAAATGTCTTGTCTTGAGCCTCTCCCACTCTGGTTGTCTCCCTTGATTCACTATAAACGGTTGTGATTCAAGGGAGATAACCATAGTGGTCCTCTCCCAGTCACTTCATATGACATTATAATCTCTGGCTTCTGATTTCTTTTTCTTTCTGCAGCTTGCAGATTTACCTTTTTTTCTCTCAAAGAAAATAACACTCTGTTCTAGACTTTTTCTTACTAAATGGCCAAAATAGAGACAGAAACACCAGAGACGAAACAGCTTGCTGAACAAAAATCAGAAGTTGGTAAACAAATTGCACGGACTTCAAACAGTCCGTGAGTTCGTCCATGCCGCTCCATCTGCAAGAGGCGTAAATTCTCCTGAGCCCATGCAGCCGCAGTGATCAAACGAAAAGGTCGTTTTAGTCCTTACTGCAAGGGACGTAATTGCTGTCTTTTCTTTTATTATTAAGGGATTGAACCTTTGGTGTTTGGCGTTTGATTCAGTTTTAGGAACAGCTCATGTTCAAACGCCTCCGTACCAAAAGTGTAGAGAAAGGCAGGGCAGACTGACAGTCTGTAAGATGTCCATAGACCAATAATTATTGGTACGAGTTTGAAAGGATTTCTAACCTCGGAAAGGCGCATGCGCGCTTCATGCCACAAATCAGAAGTTTTCCCAGTAGGGAAGACTTCTGATGGAT
Source organism: Semisulcospira habei (assembly GCA_036245525.1). NCBI lineage: Eukaryota > Metazoa > Mollusca > Gastropoda > Semisulcospiridae > Semisulcospira > Semisulcospira habei. The sequence goes on from BTPG01000008.1 coordinate 105,875,347, forward strand.
GGGATGGATCGCGTATGCACCTTTCCGAGCGCAGAAATCCCATTTTGACGGAAATGAGCTGAACAGTACCTATTCGGCAAGCTGTTTTGCCCGTGTTGCTTCCTTTGCTGTTTATTTCACAGTCACAATTGTGATCTGGGTTTCAGCCTACAGACGAGCTGAACCAACTCCAGATCTCTCCAACGTTGGCCCAGCAAGCCCAGGCCATGCTGATGTTGCTTCAGGAGTACGGGTGGACGGACTATTCCGTGGTGTACACAGGGTACGCAGGACACCAGAATTTTCTCAACGCCGTCAGGATGATAGAGCTGGAACACAATAAGAATTACGACGAGAACAACCCCAACACTTCTAAAATGCGGTGAGTTTGACTTGGCTACGCTTTCAGAGAGAAGCATAGATTTTTATGAGCCCCTGCAACATGGACACATGAAAATCTACTCCTTGTTATGGCAGTGGTAAGCATTGTATGTTACATTCACTTCTGAAGGAGGAGTTATCAGAGTTTAACTCATTCAAGGTGTTTTGCATTTGGATACGCGGCATACGGCCGCGTATCCGAATGCAGCACGTCTTGATTGTGTTAACTTGTTTGTGTGTTGTTTCTTTTAGTGCATAAATCCGTCATCAGCAACATGGTTATTGTTTCTTTAGTTTTCCTTTTGACTGTTCCGATTTCACTATTTACAAATGTCCAGTTATGGCGATGGAGAGAGAGAGAGAGAGAGAGAGAGAGAGAGAGAGAGAGAGAGAGAGAGAGAGAGAGAGAGAGAGAGAGAGAGAGAGAGAGAGGAGAGAGAGAGAGAGAGAGAGAGAGAGAGAGAGAGAGAGAGAGAGAGAGAGAGAGAGAGAGAGAGAGAGAGAGAGAATGAATGAATGAATGAATGAATGAATGAATGAATGAATAATACTTTATTTCTCAAGGATGGAAACAATAGGCGCACTGGCCTCTTTTCATGTTTGTCCTTGCTAAACAACAACATTAAAATCAACATTAAAACAATATGTTAACAGCACAAAACAAGCAGCTACACCCACAGGTCACTTGTGTTACATTCCGATACAAGTTCCAAAGTCGCTGAAGATTACATACACACACAGCAAAATGACAGGGTCTTGGGGTGGGGGGGGGGGGGGGCGATGTAAAGTGTGTTTATAGAAAGCGACTGCACGCTTATGAAACGGCAGCTACTCATGTGTAGGAATTTAGTGAGCAAGCAAAACACAACGATAAAGAGAAGTATTATGCAAATATTAACAAATGCAAAATATCATTGACATGGCTCTTTTGGACATATTATCTACGTTTCTTTCACGTTTGCTCAGAGATGTATTACATGAAATCATTGACATGGCTCTTTTGGATATATTATCTACGTTTCTTTCAAGTTTGCACAGAGATAAAGAGAGAGAGAGAGAGAGAGAGAGAGAGAGAGAGAGAGAGAGAGAGAGAGAGAGAGAGAGAGAGAGAGAGAGAGAGAGAGAGAGAGAGACAATGACAATGACAATGACAATGATGACAATGATCCTTTATTTGACAACGGTAAAAGTTTTGGTAGTAACAACCATTTTTCGAACTTGCCGTTGCTAATCTACTGATTACAGAGTTACTATCGTACTAATTGTTTTCTACTACTAAGAAGGAAAAAAAATTACATGACACAGCACAAGCCAAGAATGAAAAAAAAAAATAAAATAAAATAATAATAATAATAATGTTGGGGGGAAGTGACATAGGAATTACCAACTTTACTGGTCGGGCATAATGACATGTTGTGAGGTTTAATTAAAATAATATAATAAGAATACACACAACCTAATACGCATACATAACGCATGCACATTTGAGCACGCCACTCTCTATCTCTAATATACACGTGCGCACACGCACACACGCACAACGCACACGCACACACGTGCACACACACGCTTACGCGGCTTAAGCTAGTCAGTCATATGAGTAGCTGGCTACATACAAGCTGTACCGAATAAATATGAGTCATCAGTCGAAACCTGTGATACACGCAATTAATGATCTAATGAGAAATAGTATTTTTCAATATGTGCACAGCCACGGGGATGCTGCTGACAAAAATAAGTACTTGATGAGACTGACTTTAAACGAGGAGAAAGTAGCTGATGTCGTGACGTTTCTAGGCAAGGCATTCCAAAGACTAGAGCCAGAGAACGTCAAACTCGTTTTATAGAGGTCAATTCTAGGTCGCGGCACAATAAGGGATTTTCTTGATCTGGAGTATGTTGATGACTGGACGGTAAATAGCGATGTGATATATCGGGGTAGCTTATCGTTTAATGCCTTGAACATAACCATTCCCTTATTGTAAATTAGATGATCTTTCAGGGGCAGAATTTTTAAGGCTGCCAATTTTTGGTCAGTAGTTAAGCTGGGATCAGGGAGTGTGAGTTTGGCAGCTCTCCGATGTAGAGAGTTCAATCTTTTCAAATTGACATCTCTCGAACCATCCCACACAGTAGAAGCATAGTCTATATGCGATCTAAATGGGCATTGAAGAACAGTTGACGTGTTTCCATATCAGTAATGTGTTTAAGTTTTGCTAAGATGTACAGATTTCTGGAGACAATTTTACAAACGTTACTGATGTGTAGCTGCCATCTAAGCTGGTTGTCCACCGTGACTCCTAGCAGGCGATGGTTATTAACTTGGCTGATGGTTTTGCCTTGGATGGACAGACTGAGTGAGAGAGAGCCAAGCTGGTGTTTTTGGCGGGTGCTAATTACCATGCTCTCCGTTTTTACCGGGTTTAAATCATAATATTATGACTGCACCATTCATCAATATCTTGTAGTGTGTTTTGCAGTCGTGAATTGATGTTTCATATATCCTTATCTGGCGTGTGTACAGCAGCATCATCTGCAAACTTATCACATGTAACGCTTTCATTTTTTATCGCAAGAGGAAGATCATTTATGAACAAGCAGAATAGAAGGGGACCAAGAATAGAGCCCTGTGGTACGCCATGCTTCACTAAACCTTGATTCGAGTATGAGCCATTTAGTAATACCTTTTGTTTTCTACCTTCGAGGTAGGATTTGAGAAACGACGCCGAGTTGTTGGTGTACATGGATACTTTCTTGATCAGTATTTCGTGGTTTACTAGATCAAAGGCTTTACGAAAATCTAGAAACATGACTCCTGTAAGTTTTGAGTCGTTGATGGAAGATAGCCAGGTGTCTATCATCCGTATCGGCGTAGTGTGACATGAGTGTTCTGATCTAAAGCCCGACTGCAATGAATAGATTAATTTTTGGCTTTCCAGGTATATAGATAGATGCTTGTGAATATGCCGTTCTAAGGGCTTGGACAGAACAGGTAGAAGTGATATGGGCCTAAAATTATTAATTTCACTAAGATCTTTAGATTTAGGTAGAGGTATTACTTTCGCGTCTTTAAATGCGTCTGGAAAACAATTAAAATTAATACAGAGGTTGTAGATATAAGTGATACTCTCTACAATGTATGGGAGGGATATCTTGAGTATTTTCGCACTAATCTCATCCAGTCCTGATGATTTTTTATTTTCCAAGGATGTAATTAATTTACCAACTTCATGGACCGCTATAGTGGGTATGATGAAAGGTTTTGTGCCGGCAGTTCTCTGCTTGCAGAAATCGACTAAGTTGTCCGGGCATACATAGTCATGCGACTCAGTTCCCGGCGGGATTAATGATTCTGCTACGGAGACGAAGTGGCTGTTGAAGCTGTTTGCTGTAAGATGCGGCGGTAAAGGAGTTGTGCTTTTATTCGTGCCTCTAGTAACTAAATTTATCGCACGCCATATTGTGGCACAGTCTTTACTTTCGTGAATAACTTTATCGAAAAGTAATTTCTTTGCCTTCAGAACCATGGATTTTATTCGATTACGTTCTTTCTTGTAATCGGTGAAGCGCTTCTCTCTTCTCAGCTCGTCCCTGTGCTCCATGGCCTCGATAAGATCCGCAGTCAGCCAGGGTGGTAAAGTGGCGAATTTAACTCTTTGTTGTCTCAAGGGCGCGTGTTTATCTAGCACTCTGAGAAAGATGTGATACCACGTATCTAGTGCTTTATTAGAGATAGAGAGAGAGAGAGAGAGAGAGAGAGAGAGAGAGAGAGAGAGAGAGAGAGAGAGAGAGAGAGAGAGAGAGAGGGAACAATATACATTATTTCAGCCATACAAAATGAAAAGAAGGAAAAAAAGCATGAAGCTCAGTCTAACACGAGAGAGAGAGAGAGAGAGAGAGAGAGAGAGAGAGAGAGAGAGAGAGAGAGAGAGAGAGAGAGAGAGAGAGAGAGAGAGAGAGAGAGAGAGATGATGAAACGTTTTTATTCAGGATAAACAGTTTTAGGCATAGCAATGCCTATCTTCCAAACTGTCCTGCTACTCTACACATATAAAAATACATCAGACGATACATCAAAAGATAAAACATATGTAAGTAAAAAGACCCATCCCCCTCCCCCCCCCCCACCACCACCACTCAGAGGGAAAAAAATAGAAATTAAAAAAATATATATATATATATACATAATTATATACACAGGTATGAACCTGACATGTTAATGCAGACAGTCGAGCTATTACATAATCTGTAGCAACAGTAGAAGAGTATTAGGTAATAGGAAACTTGTCACTAACTATACGAATAGTAGCATAAGGGAGCCGAACATACTATTACTTCTGAAGTAAATATTTATGGAGGCGATCTTTGAAGACGCTAATCTTACAAATTGATTTCAGGTGTGGAGGTAACATATTCCACGCTTTAGCGCCTGAAAAAGACAGACTGGTTTTACAGATGTCTAATCTAATTTTTGGAAGGTGGATCGAACTATTTCTCGTATTTTTCCTATTATTGTCGGAAAATAGAGTTTTTAGATAGGGTGGGGCGAGAGAGAGAGAGATATTCAATGATTCAATGATTCGATGAAGCTTTATTTATCAACGGTTGAGGCATTGACATCGTCATAGACATAGCCATTTTTCAAACCTGCCGTTGCTACAAACTACGAGACAAATTAATACAAATAACTAAGTTAAATGTAAATGAAACAAAAACATTGTTAGTTTAGGGAAAGAAAGTCCCATGACGATCTCCTAAACTGACACACACACACACACACACACACACACACACACACACACACACACACACACACACACACACACACACACACACCATCACACACGCGCACACAGAGTTTGTAATTGGGAGCATACATAATCAGATGTACAGCGCAGTATATATTTCACAACGTAATGATTACGACTGCTTCAAGAAGTACTTGAAGAGACTGATTTTGAAACGGGCTAGAGAGGAAGGGGTTTTACATCATCAGGAAGCTTGTTCCAAGTCTGCGTTCCCGAGACTGACAAACTAGATTTGTATATATCAATTCTTGTTTTGGGGACTAAGAAAAATTGCCTAATAATTGGGGCGGTCCGTGGCGCAGTGGTTAAGGCGCCTGCCACCAATGCTAAAGGTGCGTGGTTCGACTACGGGTTCCGGCGTCGGATTTTTCTCCTCTAGTAAGTGTCACCGTTAATTCGGGCGGACCGTCGGGGGTTCTTTCTCCGGGTACTCCGGTTCTTCCTCCCCCTCCACTTTGGTATCAGTTTCAGCCCACTTAATTAAATTTCAAATACAAACGATTTTGAATTTCCAAAAACTACAGTAGCTCGCTTGAGCTTGCCCTTAGCACCACGTGAATGTTCTGTGTTTATGTACAGTGTGTGAGTGAATGCGCGTGATTCACGTGAGCGTGCTTGTTGGGTTCAGTTCGCGGCGGCGCTTTGAGCCGATTTTCAATTGGGATAAAGCGCCTATTTAATGCGCTTATTATTATTATTATTATTAATATTACCAAGCCTAGATTCCGACTTAGAGAAAAGAGTTGTGATATATTCTGGTATTTTCTGTTTCCACACGTTGAACATAAAAATAACCTTATTGTATTTGAAGTGGTCTTGCAGCGGCAGAAATCCTATTTTGGCGAGTTTGTCTTCTGTTGTGAGTCGTGGGTCAGGTAGGATTAACTTTGCTGCCCTTCTGTGTAACGACTTGAGTCTCTTCAAGTGGATTTCACTGCATCCATCCCAAACCGTTGACGCGTAATCAATATGAGAGCGTATGTGAGCATTATAGAATAGTTTGCGCGTGTCCGAGTCGGTGTAATATTTCAGTTTGGACAACATGAAAAGATTTTTGGCTACCGTTCTGCATAAAGTGTCCGTATGAGTCTTTCACTTAAGATGACTGTCAATTGTAATCCCTAGTAGGCGGTGTTCAGTAACGTGTTCTATTTGACTGCCCTTTAATAAAAGGTGAAGTAAAACTGGTGCTAACTGGTGTTTTTGACGAGTGGTGATTATCATAGATTTGGTTTTAAGTGGATGAACAATCATAGAATTCCTGTGACACCATTCAGACACCTCGTCAAGACTATGCTGCAAGTTGGAAGAAATTAATTGTATATCTTCATTAGTCATATGAATGGAAGTGTCATCAGCAAAAAGATCACATTGTACGTTCTTGCAAGTTAAATGAAGTGGCAGGTCATTGATGAATAGACAAAATAATAAGGGACCAAGCACGGATCCGTGGGGAACTCCATACTTTATATCTTTTAGAGAAGAGTAAGATCCATCCACTAGAACTTTTTGTTTACGATCAGTTAGGTATGATCTACAAAAATGCAACTACTTCTGTATTATTTAAGTATTTCTGAATCTTTGTCATTAGAGTGGTGTGATCGATTAGGTCAAAGGTCTTTTTAAAGTCTAAGTAAACGACACCTGTTATCTGGGATTTGTTCATACCCTGGAGCTATGCGTCAACGAGGCGCGTGAGTGCATTGTGGCACGAGTGCTGTGGGCGAAATCCGGATTGAAAGGGGTGGAGGAGCTTGCGGTTTTCTAAGTAGGCAAGCAGGTATTTGTGGACATGCCTTTCAAGTGGCTTTGATAAAACTGATAATAATGAAATCGGCCGATAGTTGTCAGGGTCAGAACGATCTTTAATTTTTGGAAGTGGAATGACTTTAGCGTATTTTAGTTTGTTAGGGAAATTATGTGGCTTGATACAAAGGTTGTAAATGTACGTAATAGACTCTACTATGTACGGCAGGGATAACTTAAGTATTTGCGGGCGGATGTCATCAGGCCCCGAAGACTTTTTATTTGGTAGTTTACTAATGAACAAACCCACCTCATGAACTGCTAGCAAGGGAATGCTGAAGGGGTCTTTGTCCTCTGTTCTGTGTTTACAGAATTCAGAAAGCAAATTAGAACATTCATACTTACTGCTATTAATTGAGGCATTTAGAGTTTCAGTGACTGAAAGAAAATGATTATTAAAAGTTTCTGCAGTAAGACTGCTGGGAATGGTTGTTGAAGTGCCAGGGGAGCCTTTAGTTAGAGTGTTTAATAGGCGCCAGATAGTGGAAGTATCCTTACTGTCTTTCACTGTGTCACGGACTAACCTTTTCCTTGCCTCTCTGATCATGTTCTTAACACGGTTACGTTGTTGCTTGAATTGAGTAAATAGTTTTCGACTACGCAGATCATGTCTGAGCGCCATCGCTTGCATTATTTCTGGGGTTAACCATGGAGGAAGAGTGTTCGATTTAACCCTTCTCTCACGAAGGGGTGCGTGTACAGTTAGAAAAAGAGTGTACCAAATAGAAAGGGCAGTGTCCGGGTCATTGGAGAGAAGTACATCGTTGAACGGAGTATTATTTAAATCAAATAGAGAGAGAGAGAGAGAGAGAGAGAGAGAGAGAGAGAGAGAGAGAGAGAGAGAGAGAGAGAGAGAGAGAGAGAGAGAGATGAAATGAAATGAAACTTTATTATTGAAATGAAATGAAATGAAACTTTATTTCTCAAGGATAAATGATTAGGTACACAGACCTTTTTTCAATCATGTCCTTGCACACGCACTCACACATCAATCTCACGCGCGTGACCAAAACTAATAAAACTGGAAAGGCAAAACGTGAGCAGAAAATAAAATATAAAAAAAATAAAATAAAATAATAAAACAAAAACAATCTAGTTAGCAGTCACACACACACACACACACACACACACACACACACACACACACACACACACACACACACACACACACACACACACACACACACACACACACACACACACTAAGAACCTGATTAAACATGAACGTTAAAAACTTAGTTTGAACAGCAACAGCAAACTCGACAATACAACTCAATGCGCTTGAAAAACGCCGACACAACTACAGAACTATGGGCTTAATTTTCTTTCAGCTGCCGAAATAAGCGGGCTCTGAATGTAGACAAAGAAGGAGCCCCAGTAATGTCGATAGGCAACAGATTCCATAGTTCCATAGTTTGGCTCCTGAGTAAGACAAACTAGTTTTGAATATATCGAGGCGCGGCCTTGGTATGGATAGATTGTTTCTCGTCGTTTTATAAGGCGTATGAGCAGAGCTAAATAGATCTGTTAGATAACTAGGCGTTTTAGAGTGGTAGATTTTAAACATAAGTACGCCTTTATTGTACATAAGTAACTTACGCAGAGGCAGCATGTCGAGGGCTTTGAGTCCGGTTGTCGGTGCTTTCTTTACTGTCTGGGTGGATTAATTTGGCTGCTCTACGATGAAGAGCATTAAGCACGCATCGCTACATCCATCCCAAACTGTAGAAGCTTAATCTATATGGGATTGAATATGTGCGTTATAAAATATTTTTCTTGTCGGTGTATCTGTAAAATAACGCAGTTTTGAAAGAAGATATAAATTCCTGGACACTGTTCGACGTACGCTGCTGACATGCGCGTGCCATGTGAGTTGGTCGTCGATAATGACGCCTAACAAGCGTTGCTCTCTAACTTGTCTAATCGGCTCAGAGTTGAGAGAAAGGCTAAGCGGGGGTGGATGTAGCTGCTGCTTTTGTCGTGTAGTTATTAGCATGCATTCTGTTTTAGACGGATTTGGTACCATATAGTTAGTGTGACACCATTTTGAAACATCAGTTAAGCCCTGTTGAAGTGAGGAATTGATTGTGGAGATATTCACTGACGACACGTCGAGAGTAGCATCATCAGCAAACAGGCTACAGCGTACGTTTAGATCTGAAATATGCAATGGCATATCATTGATGTAAATGGAAAATAAGAGGGGCCCTAATATTGAGCCCTGAGGCACGCCATGCTTTAGTATGCCTTCAGCGGAACGTTTTCCGTTAACAAACACATACTGACGTCTTCCGTGCAGGTAGGATTTGAAAAAGTCCAAGGATGCTTTGTTTACGTGATACACTGATAGCTTTAGTATCAACATATCATGATTTACTAGATCAAAGGCTTTTGAGAAATCTAGAAATACAGCCCCGGTCATTTCAGCTTTGTTCATGGACGTAAGCCAAGTATTGGTCAGGTGAGCTAGAGTTGTGTGGCATGAGTGGCGAGGTCTAAAACCGGACTGTAGTGGGTAAAGCAAGTTATGTTTTTCAAGAAAATAGCTCAGATGCCTGTGTACATGTTTTTTTTATTGGTTTTGACAGAGCTGACAAGAGCGAGATTGGTCTAAACTTATTAGGGTCTGAGAGGTTCTTACTTTTAGGCAGAGGAATAACTTTGGCTACTTTCCAGCTGTTTGGAAATGTACCATGTTGTAAAACGAGATTATAAATAAATGTCAAAGACTCGACCACATACGGGGTAGCAAGTTTTAAAAAGTATGTATTTATCCCGTCGTGACCAAGCGAGCGCTTAGTTTTGAGTTGGCTAATAGATTTGCCAACGTCAAATTTAATACAGTAAGCGAAGGAATACTAAAGGATACGTTTGGCGCGAGTTTGTCCTCACAAAAATCTGTAAGCCTTTCGGATATAGCTGGTGTGTGAGTTGTCGTACTGCTTAACAACGAATCAGCAGCAGACAAGAAATGGTTGTTAAATGTGTCTGCAGATATAGATGTACATGGTGCTGTTTGTCGTGATTTAGTGAACGCATTAAGGGCGCGCCAGACAGATAAGGTGTCTGTTTTGTTATCCATCAATCGCTTAAAGTGTGTTTTTTTTTCTTCTCTAATACCATGTATTTAACACGATTTCTCTGCTTGCGGAAAGCACCAAAATCTTTGTTGCGTTTTAGTTCATTATGACAGCCATGGTCTCTTTAATGTCATTGCTTAACCATTGGGGTAAATGCACATGTTTCACCCTCTTTTCACGCAACGGCGCATGCTTGTCAAGAACCCGACGGAACAATCTATACCAATCGGCCAACGCATCTTCAGGATTCGTATGATTGTAAACCGAATAAAAAGAGGTTTCATTTAGTTCGGCTAGAAACATATCCCTATTAAACTTTTTAAACGATCTATAATAGATAGTGATGGTATGCTGGTTTTTCCGATTTTGTTTGTCCAACCTCAAAGCCCAGAGTGCAGCACACAGGGTAGTGGTCACTGATCGCCGCTTGAAGGGCACAAGAACTATGAACCCTTGAGTTGTTGGAGGTGTATACATGATCAATCAGAGTGGCAGACGACTCTGTAACTCTAGTTGCAGACGTGATAATCTGCTTGAGACCAACCATAGTGATTGTGGATTCCCAAGCAGGGTTCGAGACAAACATATTAATGTTAAAATGGCCAAGTAATAACATTTCAATGCTGCTTTTGTTAACCTTATCCGCCATATTTAAAAAGTCGTCATACCACTCAAATGACGCAGACGGGTTTCGGTATACAAATCCAACAAGCAAAGGGGCCGATCTGTTTGTCTTCACCTCAACCCACACACTTTCAACAGAGTCTGATTCCAGGTCTGTTCTTCTGCGTGTAAAGTGCGCAATAGAGTCATGTATATAAACAGCTAATCCTGTTTGCTGAGGACGTACAGGATCGCGCCGGATTACTGAAAACCCCGGTATCGAAATAGATGCGTCACTTATGTCGCAACGTAAACGTGACTCTGTAATTCCGAAAATATGAAAGGGTGTGGGCTGAGAGAGGAGAACACACAAATCAGGAATCTTGTTTAACAAGTGATAAATATTTAAATGACCCAAATGTAAATTGTGAAATGTTGAACTATTCGACATGTTAAAAGAAAGAAAATGATAAATGCAAGTAGAGTACAATTAAAACTATACTGAGCACAATGATCGTGCTATCAGGACTTCCAGTACTGTCGTGCCTCAAATTAATGTGTCCGTTAGGGTCACTACCTAGATAGTGGCTGACGGTAATCGCAAACACGTCACAGTCAGTCAGCAACAGCATAACCACAGTGCTTCACATCTAAGTTTAGGCTGCCTTTCAGAACTGGTTTACTAAAAGACCACAAGATATATCGTAGCAATACAATGAGTTAGTCGCCTCAAGCACCAGACGGCGCAGAGAGGACTGAACTGAACAATGAGTTAGTGAATGTGCTCAAGGAAGAAACTTGATATTAATGAGAACGTTCAATTCAGCTGTCAAATAATTCACTAATTTGTGAAACTTGAAATGCCAAAACTTATAAACGAGAGAGAGAGAGAGAGAGAGAGAGAGAGAGAGAGAGAGAGAGAGAGAGAGAGAGAGAGAGAGAGAGAGAGAGAGAGAGAGAGAGAGAGAGAGAGAGAGAGAGAGAGAGAAAACAAATATTTGCACGATCAGATATTACATTGTCCACACTATGCTAAGAGCCAGAGGCTATGTGTTTGTCTGCCGAAAGCAAAACCGTGGGTACACTGCAAACATTCGACCGCATACTTCCCACATTCCGTCATCTAAACGTGTGCAAGATTCTCTGCAGAGGTATTGACTCATTCAGCCCGACGGACGTATTTGCCAAATTTTGGAGACGTCATGTAATGACTATGCACCAGTTGCAGGAGATGGATCGACCATGATAATTCAAGGGCAGTGCGCCAAGCTAATCTGGCACTACCCTTAAATTATCATGGTCGACACATCTCCTGCTGTAGTCCGTCAGGGCTGAATCGGTTAAACTGCCCAATTAGAGCAGAGCTTGGTGAATCGTATGAGTTCTGGTCTGTAATATCTAATCATGGTGTCTAGAATTGTAAGATCCAAAATCACAGATCGGTACACGTGTCAGTTTGTGAACAACTGTATTTCGATGGTGTTCGCATTCTATGAAAATTGTGTTTTCCAGAAACACGAAAACAACTGTTAGTTTTGTCAAAATATATACTGACGCATAAAATAAATGCGACAGTTTTGGACAGTTTTTGATTACAAAAAATTTTTTTTTTTTTTTTTTTTTTTTTTTTTTTTTTTTTTTTTTTTTTGCTCCTCAGTATATGATCAGAAGGTTTCTTCAAAAGGCGGTTACGATCATTTCCTGTTGATATACAGACTCAAAATTTCGTGAGATTCTGGGATAAAATCAAAAGAGGCTACCGCATCAAAGCATCATTTTCCGCATCGATTTGCAGCAATTTTGTTACAGCGACGCCGCAGACAGATGCTATGCATCTATCTGCGTCTCTGCAACAAAATTGCTGCAAATACAGTCCGTTTTAGAAAAAAAAATTGTTCGCAATCATTTTCGATTTGAACACTACGGCGTTTATCTAAAAAAAATAGACCGACGTTCTGTATTATTGGTCTGTGACTTTGATATTTCTCCCCAAGCCCCAGTTCCCAGACCTGCAGACACAAAAAGGATCAACTTTAATACAACTTGTCTGCCCTGTGTATGCGAAGGACAGTAAGCCTATTTTTTTGTGAAAAGCGAGATTTTCATTGTAATGCAATGAAAAGCACGCTTTTTTACGACAATGGATTTAATTCAAGTTTCACAAGGCAAAGTTTTCATTTGACTAGTATTCTGCATTTCAAGACCAGAACCGAAATCCTTACATCCTGTCGGTGATGTTTGCTCAGCACTACGTACAAGCTATATGTAGGAGCTTGATTGTCGTGTGCCGATTTAACCCCTTGCCTGCCACTGTCGCACATGTTTGTTTCTGAAATCTTCGTTCACTCAGAAACCAAAGCAGACACCGTCCAATGAAACGTGGATACAAACTGGTCTCAGCAAGAGGCATATATCCTCATGAGCCCTCGCTGTCGAGGGGGCTCATGAGGATCTATGTCTCTTGCAGTTGGATCGTGTTCATCTTTTCTCGGCAGTGGAGGGGTTAATCGACACGAGGTGTAAGCACTACGCGGCGGACTCTTTAAATGTTTTGTTCCGGGCAGTCCCCTCCGACAAAATCGTCAGTTTTCTGAGAGGGTTCAATATTTTTAGCAAGATTTGAGTATGTAGACCATGTGACATTTTTTTTATTTGTTTTGATTTGTTGAAGAGCCTGAAGATATATCCCTTAAAGACTTGCAGGACATTTAGTCTAAGACAAGATGTTAATATATATTTACATGTTGTCTTAAACCTTTTCTTTTCGTCTGGCTGGCCAGATGTTTACTCTTTCCACCGTGAGATGGCCTTAGTCGCCTGCTCAGCATTAAACCCATATAACTAAAGTAAACAAGATTTTCAGCACGAGAGTTTTTGGGTAGTGGTCCAGTTCAATCAAATCCAATGTCCATTAATACTGCGCACAATTTAAAACTCCATGAAGAGAATTCATGCTCGTGTCACGGGGAAAGATTCATTTACTGCAATAAAAGCAAGTATTTTTATGTTAGGGTCTTTGTCTACGTCAACTATAATGGCACGCAGTTTTAACAAACGTTTCACGATTCAATGTCCGTGTTTGAGATTAGGGCAGAGAGAGAGAGAGAGAGAGAGAGAGAGAGAGAGAGAGAGAGAGAGAGAGAGAGAGAGAGAGAGAGAGAGAGAGAGAGAGAGAGAGACAGAGACAGAGAGAGAGACAGAGACAGAGAGAGAGAGAGAGAAGAAATATAAACCTGTAAAATTAGGAGCATTTGAAAAGAATTACACACACACACGCACTTACACGCACACAAACACACACACACACACACACACACACACACAAGCACGCACGCACGCACACACACACAGACACACGCACGAACGAACGCACGCACGAACGCAATGCACGCACACACAAACACACGCGCGCGTGCACACGTACTGGAGTGCGTTCAGGTCACACGTAGCGTTACATTTGATAGAGAGAGAGAGAGAGAGAGAGAGAGAGAGAGAGAGAGAGAGAGAGAGAGAGAGAGAGAGAGAGAGAGAGAGAGAGAGAGAGAGAGAGAGAGAGAGAGAGAGAGAGAGAGAGAAATTTCCGCATGGTTTACGGGGAGAAACGCTGATTAGAATGGATGGACAATGCTGGCGTCCTCGGAAATCAAGCGATTAGCTCTCCGCCACGTCCGCAGGGACACACAATGTCTTTTATCCCTGGCTGCAGCAGCCGACATAGATGGCCATGGGCTCCCTCGTCATCCTGTGAAAACTGGGCGACCACCCCTTCAACGAAGGAGTGGTCGCCTTATTTTTTTTAACAGGATGCTCTTGCAGATGCTGGCAGAATTAAGATCTAGTGTTGGCGTTGGCCGCAGGATTGAGTCGTCGGTCATTTCAACACTCACCCACACAGCCCTGACTTGCGACAAGAAATGTATTGACCATGCAAGGGTGGTGCCAGAATAGCTTGGCGCCTACAGGCGCCAAGCTATTCTGGCACCACCCTGGAACTATCATGGTCGATCTGTTTCGTGGACTGAGATACAATCTTCAGAGCACAACTGCCACATTTGGCGATTTTGTCCCTAGGACTCAATGTGTTTCAAAGGAGACTGTGGGATGCATAAGTTAATATTGCAATGTTCTTCCCAGCGAAGGCAAAAGACTGTAAGTCCATTTTAGTTAACAGTGAAATGTTTAATGTAATGCATTGGGCAGTGGTATCCCTGACATTAATGGTGAAAGGCTTAGCAATGGTGAAAGGCATTGGTCTTAATAAAGTGTGCCCGAAAAGGCACGCCTAACTGCGAACTTAGAGGTACATATATGACCTTCACCCTGACGGAGGCCCTTTTGTGTTATGATTGACTGTGCATATAACACAATGTGTCCCAAAGGTGGTTGTCTTCTTGTGCCCTAGTCAGTGGTTGCAAAAAGGGTCTATACAGCTTAGCACAGTACAGTTTTCTTTTGGCGTTCCGTATTCAGAGGGCCATTTGGCGGCGTAGAGTCAACGATACAATTACAATGCACAGGAGTGTAGCCTAGCGACGCTGTCATGCAACACCCAATTCAAACGGACATAGACACTGAAACATCACAGTCAAAGACTTAACCGAATAATTTTCTCAAACTGAGGATGCAGTTGATGATGCTAGCGAGAGGTATTGATTCTCATGAGCCCCTGCGACTGCAGGAGCTCATGAAACTCTATGCCTCTTGCAGATTTAGCACGGGCTAGCAGAATGACGGAATAAGATTGTCACACAGTCACCACAAACTAGAGCACGCCGATGCGAACTGTTCCCTCGGTGTACGTACACTGCACACGACACGCTGCACTCAGCTTCGCTCTCTTGGGAGATGAATTACCTCCCTTCCGCATGTTCGGCTAGGAACAACAAAAGAGATTTGCCATCTTTTCCTTTTACTGTAGCTTTAAAGTTCTAGCATCGCTGTGTGCTTCCGATAAAGGGTTTTCAGCAGTCTCTTTATCAAAACACTGAACTCTTAATAATGTTAGCAGAGGGAAACTCATCACTCACTAAAACCATGCGCAGAGCCCAGAGCCGTCAGATGAAGTCCTAAACCTCAGACAGACCTGTATGCACACATACAATGGTATTACGAGTCACTCAGGCTGCTGTGGGTAGGCTTACTGCAGTTGTAGCGCTACAGGAATCATCGCGACAAAACGCGCTACCGATGGCCGAAGGGTTATAAGATAGGCAACTAAGGCCACTGCATACACTTCAAATACAAGCAATAACACTTTCTGAAAATTCAATAGATGTACTGATCGTTTGCACAAAGTGATTGTCCTGAGTTTGTCAGTCTTACACAGTGTTTGTCGCCAGTGTGAATGTGTGTGTGTTACAAGAACTTGCCCTTTAATGGCCGGCATTTATTATTATTATTATTATTATTATTATTATTATTATTATTATTATTATTATTATTATTATTATTATTAAAAACTAAAAACGGGCGTGTGTTTGTATACGGCATCAAAACGCATTCTTTGAACCAAACAAGACTTCGGAGAATGTATTGCTCCCTCTCGTATAATATTTACGAGAAGGAAAATGTCCTTAACCTGCGTTGCTCTATACTCTGCGAAGCAACAGCAAGTGATGGAATACAGACTTGTTTGATTTTAAATTCACCTCCCCCTCACAACCCCTCTTCGGCCACAACAACCTGAGCCCTATCCCAGCTTCATCCCTTGCAAACCCCCACCCTCTTCCCACACCTACTCTCCCTCCCTCTCAAACCCCACCCATAACTCACAACTTATATGCTTTGCTAGAGCAGAGCGCGGGCGTGCACTGTTTTGCGTTCTCCGTCATCCTTTTCTTGTGAAAAATTTCCCCACGGGAGATCCCAGCCCCATTTCCTAGGAAAAGAGTCAAGCAATGAGATAAAGAAGCGTTACCATTCGAAATCGCTTGTCACGACGAACTTCATCCATCTTCAAGAGACATAGATCTTCAGTCATGAGTCCCGGCAAAGCGGGGGCTCGTGAAGATCTATGCCTCTTGCAAACTCTGATTTATGCCTGTAGAGGGAGTTAGAGACTTTCAGCATATGATGGTGAGTGCCTGCACTCCTAACAGCTCCCCTGAGGGGCACTCCTGTTTTGCTGTCTTCAAGCTGCGCATTCACAGTTCAGAGCGGGCAGTTTGTCTACAACTGCGTTTTGTCGCAATAGACATAGTTTCTCATGAGCCCCCGCAGTCGTGGGGGCTCATGAAAATCTATGCTTCTTGCTGGGTGGGGTCTGTGCTGTTTATGTCTGGGTTTAGACTTGCTACGCGAAGAGCGAAAATCTTTGAACTGAACTGAAAATTGTGGGAACTGAATGAAGGCAGATGCACTTTTGTGTTTTGGGTTTTGAGAGAAATGTCCTTTGTGGAAATTATGACATTTCCTTCAAAATCCTCTTTATTTCCACAGCAAAAAGATCGAGATGATAGCGATTTTAATCAAATAATATATACATTTTTCTTTTGAGAACATGTAGCACATGCAAATGGCATTATGCAATGCCAGCCGTTGTTGTTCATATTGTAAATGCTAAATTGTCGTTACATTGTTGCTGCTGCTGCTGACTGTTTGTTTGTGGTTTGGATGCATGTTTGTTTTATGTTTTGCTTGGTTTCGTTTGTTTTTGTTTTTCTTTTTGTTTGTTTTTTGGTATTATTATTTTTACATTTCGCTTTTCTTGAAGAAAAAATCGTTTTACGTTTCTTTTGTTCTTGTCAGTTTTTTTCCTTGTGTGTGTTTCAACGACTTCTTTATCATATTTTCCCTCTGCGTTTTTGTAGAGGAAACCACATTTCTTTAACGATTGTGTCTGTATTAGGTTTAACCAACTACTAGAGGTAGAAGTGAGAGACCCCAGATCAGAAGATAGGACCATGAAAGACTTGGGAGCCATCCTCAACTCACACACCAGGATTATACTGCTCTTCGCTCACGAGTGAGTATTATAATAATAATAATAATAATAATAATAATAATAATAATAATAATAATAATAATAATAATAATAATAATAATAATAATCTATATTTTTAAGGCGCCTATACTTTTAATGAAAAGGCTCTAGGCGCCGTACACAATCTACCATCCATACACCTTGCATCCTACAACACATATATACTCCCCAACATACAAAAAGATGTACAAGAAAAAGAAAAATAACAAAATGGACGCACCAAAGGCAAAACGCAAAAGAAGACATACCATAAAGCTAATAAAGCATACACCAGACAACTCTCATTGACAACAAAATAAATTGTTTTCATCCCTACGTCGCACGACCAAGGCCTTTAGCGAAAACTCTACCACATGACCGAGCTACGACACCCTTGTAGCGACAAATGGCGGGCTTCTTCTAGCCCTCTTTGTGGCGCATCTTGGATGCGAGTTTTGTTCTATAAAAGATCACCCAAACGTTCTAAAGTAAAAAGTTACTTAGTGTTGTTCAAAACAACAAGCACACTACTGCAGATGGCAACGTCATGAAATATTTTAAATTACGTCATAAGTCTATTACGTATAAATGTATATTCCTTTGACGTCAGTCATGTCTGGCGTGATCCAGGTCGGAAGATTTCTTCTTCATTTCTTTTACGAAAATTGTGGAGGAATGAAACAAAATACGTTATTGGTAGGAGGGGCTTGCTGCACGTAGCCTTGTAGTCCTTCGGGAGGTCAAAAGAACCATTGTACTCCTCAGGTCTTCGGCCTTCAGGGTACAATGGCTCTTTTGACCTCCCTCAGTGCCGCAAGGGTCCGTGTAGCAAACCCCTGCTACCAGTAACTTATAATATACACAGCTGAAAAAGTCTCACTATATCGCGGTAACCGGGAGCCATAAACTCAAGAACGCGTTGTTATTCGCTATCGATTGTGGTTGTGTTGTCCTGTGAGAGCATACATGTGTTTATTGTAGGAAACGATCCGATATTTATTTGAGCTATCATGGTTATGATTCACGTATCTTTTTAAGTAACATTTTCTTTCGGTCGCGCAGAGCGGAATTCACTTCGTTATGATACGCTAAGTTTAGTCCAGAACGTTCTAGAAAGGTCGCACTGTCTAGTGACCTCGTATGTGTGACGTCGGGTATTTGGCGACAGTTCGCAACATTTTGTTTTTCTGTGCGCGTGAATTGAGCAGCCTTTTTTTGTTTTGTGAAAGGTCGAGAATCTTCTAGAGCGGATATGCAAGGTCGTGAAACGGGCTACCATACTTTTATGTGACTTCATTATACATTAGGATTTAGAGCTGAAATGAGCAGCCGATTTTTTGTAGCCTATTTCAGTGATTCCAGAAAATTCTTATTTATGATTTTCGGTTGTGTGTTTCGTTCTGATTGGTTGCGTTGCATGATTTTCGTAGATGATTCTGGAAATTTATTAGCATATATAAAGAGGGCGCTAGGAAAGCACGTTCGTACATTGTCTTTCATTTGTCAGTTGTAGAGACACACAGTTATCGTAGGTACGTGGCCCGTATAGGGTGTACATTGTGAGAGATACAGCGTAACAGTGTGGTGTACGTTGTGTGAGGAACTTTGTGTCGGCAGTGTGGACATTGCAGAAGAGACTTTGTATCAGTGTTAGTGCATTTGGAACTGCATTGTGTGGAGATTGCATCGCTGAATTAAAATATTGTTGGAACTGTTACTCCAGTATTGTCTACATAATTAAGCCACGTGTGACGGATTGCAGCTGAATGAGGTTTATTTAAAAGAACCTTACGTGCGTGCGTCTGGTGTGTTTATCATACTACGACTACAACTCCACCACGTAACATGTATGTGACTGTAACACTGAAGTCAATATATAGACTGTCGAAGAAAAACACTCGGCTTGGTAGGCAAAAGGCCCTCGGGCCGACCTCAGCCTTAGCGGGCCCGCGCACGGCGGCCAGCTAAGGCTGAGGTCGGCCCTCGGACCTTTTGCTCACCGGACTCCCCCTTGGGAGACACTGAGAGACCAGCCTGAATGCACGTTATAATAATGATCAGAAACCGCAGTGCACTGCAGAGTGCGAAATACTGAGGCTGACGGGCCTATAGTACCCCAGCCAGTGCCTTCCATCTGCTAGTAAGGTAGATTGTTAGGAGGCCTAACCTGGGGATGTTTGGCGTTTGAATTAACGAAGGTTTCAAAAACACCGTCTGTGTCCAATGGCTGTGAAAGGATGAAGGCCGTAACTGACTGATTACTCCGGGGTTAAATAAACACCTTCCCTGCCGCCGTAGCCTACGCACCTTTGTGTTTCAGAAATCTTTGTTCATTCAACGACCCGAAAGCCACAACCGTCCAAGAAACATGGGTACAAAATGGTCTCAGCAAGAGGCGTATGGAAACTGCAAGAGACATATATCCTCATGAGCCCCCGCAGTCGCGGGGGCTCATGAGGATCTATGTCTCCTGCAGTTAGATCGTGTTCACTTTTTCTCAGCAGTGAAGGGATTAACGTCCACGGCGCCGGCGTGATAACGGACGGCGGGTTATGGAGGACAAGGACAGATATTAAGGCCTATGTGGTACGACCTGTAGGCCTACGTTGATCAATTCAGACGCGCTGCAGCTGTGCCGCTTTCGATTTGTCGCCGTGATGCGTGCCATACAGAAAAAAGTCCGGCTTTTTTCAGTGCGTTTCGCTTTAACCCCTTGACTGCTACTGACGATGCCGCTTTGCGGAAGAGAAGGGTAATTACGCGCCTTTTCCGCCAGACGGTACCGTCAGTGGCAGTCTAGAGTTAACCTCTTCACCGTTGATAAAACGTTGACACGAACCAACTGCCAGAGAAATAGATCTTAAGCCCCCCCCCCCCCCCACCGACCGGGGAAGGGGGCTTATGAGGATCTATGCCTCTTACAGTTATTGTATCCATGTTTCTTGGAAGATTTTGGCTTTTGGTCGTTAAATAAACCAAGATTTTAGAAACAAAAATAAACGTACAGAGGCAGGGAAGGGGTTAAGCCGACAGGCGCCAAGCTAATCTGGTACTACCCTTGAATTATCATGGTCGACCCATCTCCTGCTGTAGAGCGTCAGGGCTGAATCGGTTAAAATTCGTGGAGCGCGAGGGTCGTATTAGTGCCTATGGAACTGTAGAGTATAACTCAACGAAGAAATAAACACGCCCAGAAAACACAGTTACAGCTGTCTTTTCTGAGCGTGTTTCTTTCTTCGTTGAATTATTCTCACGCTTGGCGGTCACCCTTTTGGTTTGGATTGTGGAAATATAACTTTAAGGTTGTATACTATACCTATATTTTTTAATTGAAAACTGCCGCTTATAGGGTTTTTTGAGAGCCTTATTGAGTCTGGAGGCTATTGCCACCCTGAAAGACCCATGGTCCCGGGCATAAATATTTGTAAGTTTGAGCCTTTTGCGTGACCTACCCCTTGAGCAAAAACACGCAAAATAGCTGATTTCAGAACACAATAAACATTTATCGAATAGTGTGTTAAAATGATAAAGAAACATTTCGGTCACTTCATAACGTATGTTAGTATTTTCTCGTAAAAAAAAAGTGTGTTCTGATAATTGGAATTCTAAGTGCAATCCAGAAAAGTTTATGTTGTAAATTCGCAAATTGCCCGGATGTTATCAATAACATTACAAGTGTTTGCAATGTTGGGCAATTGCTCAGGCCCTTTTTATTCGATAAAGTCATACTTTATGTTATAACTATCACATTGATTATGAAGAAAATATGGGGTCCCGCACAAAATTTGGCACTTTGGGTCGTTTTCGAGTGCGTATTCAATAAGGGATACAAGCGATGTCTGACTTCCGGCATATCATATCTCCGCCGTAGCCAGTCACAAGCACGCATGAGAAAGAAGGGAAAACGACTATTTTAAACCTACAAGGGAAAACCTACGCCCAAACTGTTGCAAACTACGCCCAAACTGCTAGTCCTCGATCACTATTTGTGACAGTAAACTGGAACAAACAACAACGGCAGATACGGGATGAAAACGTTTATCTATAAGTAATTAAATGCACGTGCTGGTTCTCAGTAATTTAGTTAGTGCAGTGGTAAGGTATTGTTTTTGCCACGCAGGTGACCAGGGATCGAGTCCCGTACATGGCGACTTTTTTTTGCTCACATTTGAAACCCATACATTTTCTACTTCGCTAAATGAAACAAACACACTTTAAACCCAAAGCAAACAAAAATTTAACGCGTGGTATTTTTTTTATTTTTTTAAATATGCGATTATCATCACTGTGGGAATGTGAATGTTAAACCATAAACCAACCAACCGGATTCAGTTTTGGATAAAAATGCACACTGGTTACCTCGGTACATTTGTTCATTCATTTTTTTCAGCCAGGCATTGTGTGAGAATGTTTACATTACATGTTTACATTCATTCAATCATTCACAGCTTCACTGATGAAAAAGCACACCAAAGAGTGTTGTCATGGACAGTTTTTATTTTTTATTTTTACTGGCATCATCTACAAACATTAATTGATGTGAATTTGTTTTAATATACCTGCTGCAAGAAATGCTACATGTTCCTTTGGTGTCTCCGTGAAAGCAGGTCGATGAACATCTCTGGTTGAAAGATGTTTGTAAACAGATTGGTAGTGGATGTACCTATCTCTCTAGATGAATCTCAGTTTCCCAGCAGTTTTTGGTTACAAATTATAAGGAAACAAAAACACACTACCACCGAGCCACCCAGCTCCCCCTCAAAATACAGCTTTACTGCAGAACATATTTCAACTACATGTAACATTATTCACATTTACATTGACAAAGTGCTGACTTTATACAAGCTATTTGGGAGAAAAGTGGAGCTGATGTCATTTTTAGTTGTGTGCATGCCTACGGAGACTTGTATGGACACGGATCATAGTCAGGTCATTCTGTTTGCTGGCGTGTGTCATGTACAGTACATCTGTAAAACTTGTGAAATGAACCATGTGGTTAGCAATTCTGATACGATAAGTAAAGCCACACAGCTGAAAGTCAAAGATTGACAGTGGAAGAAAAAAACAAAACAAACACAAAGTACAGTACATATCATATGCCTATGATCAGTTATCACCCAACCACTTAAATCTGCTGTGACAGCTGGAGGGTAATGCAAGAACTGCATGGTCAACTCACTCTTGAGCAGTATTGCCTTTTTCATTGAGCAAGTCCACATTTGCACAACATTTTAAGCTGAGGGTTTAATGACATAAATATACATCCCCACGTTTCTATATTTCCGCACACCCCCTCTTCAGAAAGGACCCATGGGTTTTATACTCTGAGGCCAATGACCATTTTCAGAATGAACCCTGTATATCATTTTGAATCATGCAAAGCGGAGCAGTGATAAGTTTTCTCCTTGTCTCACACCGATGCTGCACAAAATCTATCTGTACCACTGTTTCCTACCCCATAAGTGTCAGCTGTGGAGTACATATTTTGAATGACTGATGTATGCCAGTATTTAGGAACTTGTCACAAAAAAGACCTGTTCATATGATGAAATGTCTTCGAAAAATGAACACATTGTCAGTAAAGGGGTTTTCCTTGGATAATAAAAAAACTAATACATATTGAGCTGCGTTTCCAAATCGCAACATGACAGGAGAGTGACAAAAAGTAACTTTTCTGAGGGGTCATCCAAATAAATATGCATAGGAAGGTCTTACCATCAGGTATCTCTTTACCAAGTTTAGGGTTACAGTTAGGAAAACTTGAGAAAAAACATCTTTGGGCAATATATGGCTATCTTGTACCTATTTCCCGATTTCTTGTGACCCTTGACCTTTCTGACCTTTCATACATACGAAATTAGTATGCATGAAAAGTTCTTACCACCTTGTACCAAGTCTGGGTTTGAAGTTGTGTATACTTGAGAAAACATCTGTTTGGTCAAAATACAGATATTTTTCAACTTTTTACTGCACTACAAATTACAACATGGGTGTCAAATCGCTTTGTCACGTTGTTATATGAAAACACACAAAGCACACCCCCATCACTGTACAATAGCACCTGAACTGCTCGACTGCACGTTACAATTTTGTCGACCCGCTGCTTCTATGTCAGGCTTATGGAAACACTCCCTCTTTATTTCTATGTTCTCGAGTTTTGTCATTGTCACTTTGTTGTCACTGCCCCACTGCTGTTGTGTCTGCAGTTGAATAGCCAGGCCTAAAGCCTGCTTGCCCTTCTCCTAATATATGGCTATGCATCAGCTCAGGCAGTTGAGTAAGGCACAGGCTTTTGCTGCATTGCGAATGATGTGACTGTCCAAAACCTTGACATTGTGGCCAGCCTGGTGGATGGACATCAAAATAACAGGACGTCTGCCCTCCTACACAGGACAATCAGTTCACTTCCTTTCCCTTCTCGTCGGTTGGCCATCGCGGAGAGATGTACCCGCTGAACTCTTCTTCCCTTATCTTTCGCAACCTGCAAAAGATAATTTTGTATCAAAAAAAGTTTTGACATGCACATATTGCTTGCATATATGTTTGCAAGTATTTATGCAAAGTACATACATGCATAATATGACAGTAGTCAGAACATGAACAAGAAAGGCAATGTCCTTATGGTTCACGTGTATGACCAATCCACATAATACGTCTGACCTTTTTGACCTTGGCTTGACTTCTCCAACAGGTCTCTGAAAATGTCTAAACATAAGTATAGGGCTGGATTTTGTACCAGTGAAACCTGAGTTTTTTTTTCCAAATCCCTTCATTTTTCACACATTTGTCAACCCTCTGTGACCCTTGACCTCTGTGAGGGGCTGATTACATTAGTATGCACAGAAAAGTGTTATCATCATGCCAAATGTTATTGAAAAGTTTGCAAAAACATTGATAAAAACTACAACTCTACCCGAAACTAACTTTTGTCACCCTTATCATGTGGTATCTCCATAGCAAGTTTGAGTTTGAAGTTGAAAATACTACTTGAGATGACCTTTGAAAGGTCACAGAAATTGGTATGTTTAGAATTATTTTACCACAAAGTACCCTTGTGCCAAGTTTGAAGTCTGAGGCTTGCATAGTCTTCGAGGAAATGCCAATGTTAAAGTTGCCCACAGATAACAGACAGTTGACGGACAACCCATTACAAACACTTACTTTTGCTATCACATGTGCGCCAAAAATTAGACGCCATTGAGCTTGAAATGACCACAAAGGGTGTATACATATATCTAGAATCAGCATCAATATTCAAAGTGTAACTTGCAGAAATTGTTTCAAACAGGACACAACGCATTGCTGTTTAGCAACAGCACACACTGGACCAAATGGGTAGTATTCAGAGTTTTCTAGTCCTTTTGTATGCACTAAGTGCTTATTAAAGAAAACGACAGTATTTGCAGACTTGCCCAACCCTCTAGTTTTCAAATCAAATGCAGTATGGTGCCACTTGTTGACAGCAAGTGATTTTAGCATTCGGTGTTGTTGAGAATGCTGGTACTAGTACTACACCATCTTCAAAATGAAAGAAAGCATTACAGTGTGATGTGTTTATTCCAACCAGTTGTGTTTTGTTATGAACCTGATTCTATTCACAAATCAATCCGTATGCTTTACCTCGAGTCCAGGACAATAAGTTTCGCCTTCTCTCACTTTAGTTGATCCGCTGGAACTGGAATTGCCTGCTTTTAGCTGTGGCCTTCTCCTTTGAGCAACATGACCTGACTAGCTCTTGCCTCTTCTTGTTGTAGGCGTCATACTTCTGTGCTTGTTTGCAAGTATACCCTCTGGGCGTAACTCTGCAGTGAGACGTCAACAGCAGCACTGACCTAAAATGAAATACATGTTTATTATCGTGTTATTCGGCAGCATGGCAATTTCACTTCTGATCTTATTTCAGGGTGGGTCGGTTCAAAACTCCACAAACAGGGACTTTGTTATAGCATTATAAACAATTCGGGGCCGGTGGGGGGAGTCCCCTCCACCCACCCACCCACCCAATTCGTCCCTACATTTAGTTTACACATTACTACCTTCAAACTAATGTGAAATAAACTGTGAACACCACAAACAACAATGGTGAAGCCTGGATCGCTCGTGTGCATTTAAAACTGATCATTTTCTTAATCTGAACTGTGTGACCTTTCCAACAGGTGACTGAAATTTAAGTGCCATGAGTCTAAGCATAAGTAAAGGGCTGGCTTATGTACAGTTGTGAATAGTATTTGAGAAAAAATATCTTTTGTCAAAATATGGCTATTTTTTTTTACCTATTTCTTGATTTCTCATGACCCTTGGCCTGAACTCAAACTGGTAGGCTAAGAGTAAGAAAGGTCTTGCCACAAAGTATCCTTCGGCTACGTTTGAAGACTGTGGTTTGAATAGTCTCCGAGAAAATGCCAACATTAAAGTTTACCATGGATGACCAATGGCCCAGAACATAGCCTTACACTTGCTTCGCACATGAGCCAATGAAAGAAGGCATTACAGTATGATGTGTTCATTCACAACATAGTTGTGTTGTGTTCTGCACCTGATTCTCATCACAGATCTACTGGTATGATTTACCTTGAGTCCAGGAGAATACGTGTCACCTTCCCTCACTTCACTTGAGCTGTGAGTGTGACCTTGGTCAGTTGGTGTAGGCGTCATACTTCTGCGCTTGTTTGCAAGTATGTACTCTGGGTGAAAGTACTGAGACTCCACAGCAAGAGGTCAACAGCAGTATTAGCCTGAAATGAAATACATGATTATTACTGTGTTGTTCGGCAGCATGACAATTTCACTTTGCGTGAACTAAATGCAGGGGCAGATTATTACTTTCAAAATAAATGCGACAAAAACTGTGTAAACCGCAAAGAACAAACAACAATGGCAAAGTCACGTCTGTACGCCTCATGCACATAACTGATTCACAACCTGTGTGACCTTTCCAAAAGGCAGCTGAAATAAGTGTCACGAGTCTCAACATAAAGGCTTGCTTTTGTACTAGTCAAATTTGTATTTTTCACACATTCTACGGTCATCCAAAATGGTAGTCAACAAATATTAGGGTTTCAGTCATAGTAGCGTTTTACTAGGTAACCCTTTTAATCCTGATACACCCACTGCTTGAAATAAATGTGACTATGATAGTTCAGGGGTGGTGCCAGAATAGATTGGCGTATTATCCGCCAAGCTATTCTGGCACCATCCTTGAACTAAAAAAATGCTGGACCTATCTCCTAATCTGTAATATAGCCTTCATATGACAGAGAATGGATGAGAAAACTAAGTTACTAAGTACTGAAAGCAGTTACTGAGTTAGTAATGCAAAATTCTCCCTTAGCAGGACTTTTTACTACACACAGTACGTTTTCCTAAATAATAAGCACTGGCACTGGTTTAATATCACTACAATGTGGACTACATTCCTTCCACCGTATTAGTAAAGGCTCTCTGAGAATGTATGGAAATGTTCTACTTCTAGGTGGTGACTGACATACATGGAATGCATGCCCCTGTCAACCCACAATAAAATGTAGTCTTCTTCATTGCAGGTAGGCTGTAAATTTCCATGCATAAAAGGACAGTTAGCTATTGGGGTTTTACGCCGTGCAGGTGACATCTCACGGCGGTGCATAAAACTGTTTTTTCTTAAAGAGTTGGAAAACCATTCAGATACACCACCAACCACTTTTTCTACTTTAGTTTACCTTTTTCTTGCTGATGTCTGAAGAGATTTTGTTGTTTTCCTGGCTCCCGTTCGGTTGGCCCGTTCATTTTTTGGTGTAGGGGGCTCTGGATAGAGGTAGTACCTTTGCTGTTCGGCAGCTGCGTCCTACATAGGACGGACGGGCATCACTGGTCCTCATCCATCTCCTTCATCTCTCACGTGCTGGCTCCAAGCGCCACACCCTGGCAAACCACCTCAGCTGGTGGGCTAAACCACGTGAGGGGGTGGTGTTCACATTGCACCACTAGGCGGATGAGCTGTTTCTGACAGCCAACGGCTAGAGGACGGAGGAGATCAGGTTGGATCCAACGGCCAAATGTGGGGGAGTAAACCTTTCAAATCAGGAGTGGAGCCCCGAAGGCAGACAGCTGCCTGTATTCACGCACTGTTCTGGCAGCTCCTGCAGCCAAACTGATGCCAAACGTACTGCTTTGCATTCCTTTGGATACATCAGCGAGGCCGAGAGGGGGATCTTGACGACTGGGCATCCCAGGATCTCCATACACTTCGCCCAGGCTTGCGCACTGGAGAGGTCACTCCAGTGACTGACCCAGCAAGCGCATACTCCATTGTCTTCCGAGACAGGATGCCGAACTGCCGAACTCATTTTTTTTTTCTTCTTCTGAGAAATGGTTATGCGTTACCACTGACGCTCGATGACTTGTCGCAACTTATGCAAAAGTATCTTATTTCTGAGGAAACAAAACATTTTATGCATAGAAACAGTCAGCTTACACACCTATTTCAGACAGTATATATCTTTTGTCAATTATCGATAAATTAAGCTTGTTTGCAATACGACTTGCCGTACGGCGGTTTTTTTTGGTGACCTCTAGTCTCAGGTCACGGCAGACGCAAGATAGCGGTATCTAAATGCGCAGAAAAGATGCGCGAAAGAGGTGTGTCCTACAACCTTAAGCTACGGTTCCATAAGCACGAATCCGATACGAATACGACCCTAACCAGTTTCGGTGATGCAATTTTCCTTCAAAAATTGCGTCATTTTCGTTCGAAGCCGTATGGGAATTAGTGTATCGCATCGGGCATACGGAAACACACAGACATGAAAAGGACTTGCACGAACTTTTCTATTTCGGACCCGCTTAGGATTCGGATCACGTTCGTATCGGATTCGTGCTTATACGGTCGCTCACCTTACGCGATTTTTTTTTTCACCGAGCGGTGTCTTAAGGATCATGACATTTCCTTCAAAATCCTCTTCATATTCATAGCAAAAAGATCGAGATGATCACGATTTTAAGCAAACACATGCATATTTCTTTTGAGAATACGCAGCATATCCATCAGACATTATGCAACTCCATCTGTCTTTTCTGTTTCTTTCTTTGTTAGGTTGTTCTCTGTATTTTACACGCTTTCCAGCATGCAATGACCATCGAGGTTGGCAGTCACCTTTTGTGTTTGGGTTATATAAATATAGTTTTACGCTGTTTCCCCCCCCCCCCCCCCCCCCCCCCCCCCTGCCGAGCGCTCTCGTCAGTAGCAGTGAATATATACGTGAGCAGAGACTATATTGTTGACTCATGCTGCTGGCATCGATTGACATTTTGGACGGTACATATAACTACAGATTTTTTGCCTCTGGGGAATCTTTCATGACCGTGCTCGTCAGCCGGAAGAGGTATCTGGCGGGTTGTGAAGGGAATCGTGTCAACGAATGTTACAGCTTTGCTGACGAGCGCCACGTACCTCCTTCTTCTGAAGGACACAGATGTGAAAGGCCCACAAGTCGCATAGTTCCCAGACTGAAGATTTAATCGTGTGAAGCTGAACGTCTTCCAGACTGACGACGTTTGTTTGACGAGTGTCCTGTGACCCAGACTGATTGAGTCATGCACGTGCATCCAGTCGGGGGTTTGCCGAGGGTATTACATGATACCCTAAAGATACCCTAAAGACGTGACAGTGAATGCCTTACTTACAGTCAAGTAGGAGCTAATTGAGCAGTATTTCAGTTGGTTTTTTTTTCATCGTCCATCTCGGCCTCTAAGCTTGAGTGCTAAGTAATTTTTATATTAACACCTTCACTGATAGTGGACGCGGGTTGTCTTATTGAAATCATTGTAAATTTAACATCAAAGACTCGCATCCGTCAAAGGAATACTGACAAAGTGGTTTCAATAATAGGCATAGATCCTCAAGAGTCCTTACAATCGCAGGGACTCCTGAGGATCTATACCGCTTGCAGTTCATATTTTTCTCAGTTGTGTAAAAGTGTTAGTCCCCTGAAAGAACAAACAATATTTCTAACCCCTTGACTGCCAGGTAAACTGAACACCGCCAAAATGCAAGAGGTATAGATTCTCGTGGGCCCCCGCAGTTGCTGGGGCTCATAAGGATCTATACCTCTTGCTGAAAACTCTTAATATCCATGTACCTTGGACGCCTGGGCATCTTTGACGTTGAGTTGACGACTTCAAAAACACAATGTACGTCCACTGGCAGTGAATGGGCTAAAACGCCACGTTTTAACGTTTGGAATATACACAATTATGATACGAATCCCTGATAAAATTAAGGTGTCAACACCAAACCTATTACTGAAATACTGTAGTTGCTAGACGACAGGAAGCTTCGGATTGATCATACTATGTGCTCTATTGTTCACAGCTTTATACAGACAGAATACCACATAAAGAAAGAATTATAGTGCTTAGACAATCCTGTTGGCTGTAGGTTTATTTCGCACCAAAGGCGATAGTTGGTTGGTGACCAATGCGAGGCTGTCCAATTATTTTGCCAAACGCGCATCACCCGAGTTGAATTATTATCCGATAACCCACGAGAGACCCACTGTCTAAGCAGTTTGTACCACGTGCATCCTACTATTTACCACAGAAAGACCCAACGGAAAAAGAAACACGCTTAAAAAAGACACAATCTATTAACTCATTCGAGACGTGCCGCCTCCGGATACGCGGCTTGTGCCGCGTATCCGGAGGTGACACGTCTCGAATGCGTTAATATTTCGGGTAATTGCCCTTCTTCAAAATAGACAAACACGTGTAGAGATCAGTCGCTACTTATTAATTAATTAGCATATTCATCGCTGATTAATTCTGCTAGTCTGAAAACACCTTCCTTCTTCGCTGATAAGATAAGTAGCGACTGGTCTCTATACTTGTTTGTTTGGTGATTTTGAAGATAGGCATTTACCCGAAATATTAATAAATTGTGTTGTAACTGTTTTTTGTAATCCAGAGCGAAACGGTGACTGCCAAGCGTGTAATATGCAAAGAAATATACAACGGAGAAAGAAACACGCTTAGAAAAGAGGGGTACAACACAACAAATTGTGTTGTACCCGTCTTTTGTAAGCGTGTTTCTTTCTCTGTTGGGTTCTTCTTTGCATTTAACACGCATGGCAGTCACCGTTTCGCTCTGGATTGTGTACTTTTACCATGTTTTTACGCGAAAACAACTTTTAAATTTGACGAGGCTAATAGCGTCACGGCCCCATAACTTTCGAGTGCATCCGCGGCAAGAAATGTAGATCTCTCTACTACAGTGTTTAGTGTTTATTTGAGTAAGAAATATGTACACATTGATGTAAACAATTCTGATTCTGTTGAGTTTCGCTGCTTTGTAGAGCAAACAATGTAAGCGTTGGATATCTACAGTATTGACAATGAATAGTCAAGGTTTGTATGTTTCGCTTTCATGTGTTTTTATCGGTATCGTGAGGAGCGCGATGCCATTAATTCTAGAGGAAGAGGAAGCCACTTTTGTTTTGCCTCCTATATCTGTACTGTGGATACCAGGAAGCACCGCGCGGTGAGACTAGGATATGTGGTGTGGGGTTAGTTGCTATGTAAAAGTGGTCCTGAAAGGTTTTATTGGATCGTGGTTGCTGGGGGGAAATTCTGCTGTTTGCTTAATCTCGCATTGTTTCACTACCTTTGAAAATGCCCAGGGCAGCGATATCACATTTTTCAGCAATTTGTTTCACTATGCAACGCCTTCCACGCTTCACCCACACATTAACCCCTTCACTGCCGATGAACACTGAACACAATCCAGACGCAAGAGGCACAGATCCACATTAGCCCCCGCGGTCGCGGGGGCTAATGTGGATCTGTTCCTCTTGCTACATTTCTATTAAGATTCCTTGGACGGCTTGGGGTATTCCGCGTTGATTTCAGAAACACAATCTCCACCCGCTGTGATGGGGTTAACTGGTTGACCGCAACAGCCTCATTTATCTTAATCATTGAGGGGTCTCGCTACCCACTCTTTGTCACAAGCATTTGTGCACACACACACACACACACAATAAACTCACTTACCATTGCCATGGATCTTCATCTGCGTCAAGCAATGTTCAGGAAGCGCCCTCTGCGAAGTCCACTCTATGTACAAGAGGTCTTGGATTCTCTTGAGAACGGTCGGATGCAAGGGCTCACGAGAATATATGTCTCTTGCTCTTTGGTGGAATTACAGCAATTACATTACAATTACATGTTTAGCTACTCCTCCACAGCTACAAGTGTAAATTCGATATGTCAATTAACAATTCACATTGTCGTTCAGTCACTACATTTTCCGATACTGTGATTGGTCAGCATCTAAAAATCGCCCCAATGCCCACCTCCTAGAACCATTGCCGTACATGTAATTTTTAATCAGCTGGCCAATCCGCAGTTCTAATATCGCGCACGAATCTGTCCTAGGTCTTTCGTCTGAACGCTTAGATCAGGGCTGTCCGGCACCTTACATCATAAATATCCGAAAAACATAAAGATCAAATGCCGGTAGACAATAGGGAAATAAAAGAATTGTACCATATTTCGGCATGACTCATGCGGTGAGCACACCACACAAGTGCTACACATATGTGTCGCAATTCAAACTCTGAACTGAGAGAGTTCGAAACTTTCCATTGTGCTCCATGTCAACACGTATGCTGTTTAGAAAGCAAAGACTGTTTGCCACTCGTGCACTAAGAGAATAAGAGAAAAAAAGATAATGTGACAGATCTATGGTATTTCAGTTTCTGTTGAAAAAAAGATCGAGTCATTGTTGAATGCGTGAATGAGCTTAGTACGTTTTGGTGAAACGGATGCCAACAATACATGTATTATACTAATGGTCAAAACTTAAGGGCTACCCCACTTTTTTTGTGTCATTGTTTATCGTCTCAAGTACGCTAATAAAATACAATGTTCTTTCAATCTAAATGGGTTAAAAGTTGACCTTAGACAGTCCACTGTATAGGGAAAACTAGATAACAATTCATCAATTTCCACGAACGTGTCAAATGCACGTGAAACATCGTCAGTTTTTGTGAAAAGCTGTGCAATATTGGCAAGCGTACCAAAGGCAGGCAGGTGGAAAAACTCGGTAAAGTCCTGATGCACGTGCTAAAGGGACCAGTCGTGAACACGGAACACCTCTGTTTCGCTACAAATACCGGTACAGTATGGGCATAATTGTCGCTTTCCTAACCATGCCACCACGACGAAGCCTAACGCCAGTAGATCAAGGCCGGGAACTAGCATGGCTGCAGGATGGAATTTCCGGACGAGAAGTTGAGAGACGTTTTGGGGTGTCCCATTCAGTGATCCAGAGGCTGCTAGCACGATTCCAAGAAACTGGAAGGGCAGAACTACGACCCTGATCAGGACGCCCGCGCTGCACCAGTAGAAGAGAGGACATATACCTCTGTGTGGCGACTCTGCGCGACCGAACTGTCACGTCAACCACTCTGCGACGTCAACTAATGCAAGCTGCAAACGTTAACGTCAGCAGAAGCACAGTCTGCCGACGTCTCCTCGAAATTGGCCTGGCTTCATGCAGAGCTGCAGTGAGAATACCCCTCACTCCAGCTCATCGTAGAGCCCGGGTTGCCTGGTGTCGTCAACATGTGAGGTGTGTAACAGACTCCAGTGGACTCAGGTTCTGTCTATTGATGAGTCACGGTTCACTGTGTCCTTCAACGACGGCAGGGTGAGGGTCTGGAGACGCCAGGGCGAGCGATTCACGGATGGATGCGTCCAAGAGGTGGATCGCTACGGAGGAGGCTCAGTCATGGTCTGGGCAGGCTTCAGCAGGGAAGGTAGGAATCCCATCCACGTCATCCGAAGCACCCTGACTGGACTGCGCTATCGGGACGAGATTGTGTAGTCTCGCATCCAGCCAGCTCGATAAGCCATAGGCGACAATGCTGTTCTGCAGGACGACAACTCTCGACCTCATCGCGCCCTTGTGGTGGATGAGTACCTTGAGCAACGGGGCATCGTGAGGATGGAGTGGCCAGCTCATTCATCTGATCTGGCTCCCATCGAGCACCTCTGGGACGTGCTGGGGCAAAGTGTAGTCAGCAACCCCCAACCGCCCCACCCCCCCCCCCCCCACCTCATTGGGTCCCTCAGCTGACTCAGTTCCTGCATCAAAAGTTGAAAGCGATCCCACAACATGTTCTCCGAAACCTGGTGAACTCCGTGCGTCAACGCTGCATTGCATGATTGGCTGCAGACAGTGGGTACACTCGCTACTGACTGGACCAGTTTTGTGTGACTTTTCAAATGAGGGGTGGGTGAACATTCTAACGTACTGCTGTTGTTACAATTGCTTGATTTACTCAAAACTTAAATGAAGTTGTTACTGAATAAATTAGCAAAGTACTGGCTCCAAGTAGTTTACATTATTTGTGTGGTGTTGTTGGTGCGTCTGCGATAAAAGGTGACCCTTAAGTTTTGACCATTAGAATATATGTACGAAATCGGACCTACCGTGTATCCAGTCGCTTGTCAAGCAGTCCTGCGCTCAAAATTTAGAATCGCTTGAAGCAAGTGAGAAAAGTTGACACTTGATTGTTACAGATTCTGATCTTGTCACTGGCTGCTTAGAAGCAGCACCGCTGGTAAACATTTGAAATTCCAGCGGCAAAAGCAAGCACATTTGCACGACCGGGCATGGTAGCCTATTCATAACGAGTCGCGTCCCTTGTGTATTTCCAAGAAAATATAGTCTGACGTCAGAAATATTTGACGTTTTACTCCTGAGGTCAGACACACATCCGAGGCTTCAAATAGTGCGTAATTTTGACTGAACGACAATGGCATTAAACCGTCTATGTTGGATTAGTTCTCGGGTTACATCGTGATTTGTAGTCATCTGAAGCTGACTATCAGACCTCGGCGCCTTCCGCGCGTCGGTCTGATAATCATCTTCTTCGGACTACCATACCACGATGTAACCCTCGAAGTAACCCAACACAGACGATTCAATGCCTAAGTGTAGTGGTTTTCGTCAGTTCATTGCGAGTTTCTTTCTCTTTACCCTTTGGCTGTCGGTAGCGCGTTTGGTCGTGGTGGTTTGAATCACCACGTCCAAACGCGCTACCGACAGCCCAAGGGGTAAGTCGTTCCTCTTGAACGTGAAGGATGTTTTCGACCTCTGTTGCTTCATTTGGGGAGATCCTATCGAAGAGTCTGAGCAGCAGTTATGATATCACACAAAGAGTATGTGGAATTCTTTAGTGTGTTGCCTGTTGTAATAATAATAATAATAATAATAATAATAATAATAATAATAATAATAATAATAATAATAATAATAATAATAACAATAATGTACATGTATTGGCCTCCAAATAAATGGTGCTCTAAGCGTTTTACAAGATCAACAATCACAGAACAAAATTTACAAGAAAAATAAACACCACAAAAACACTACAATAAATGTTACAAAACTAAAGTGACACATATCAAAAGTTCACACTCACACATTACACACACACCGTTACAAGCACAGTTACTGCCAAAGATTGCAAACGCACTGAAAATGCATCTAACTATACTCATAAGAAAACAGATAGGTCTTGAGCAGTGGTTTGAAAGCAGACAGAGTTGGAGCATGACTGACATGGGCTGGAAGGTCGTTCCAGGTGACTGGACCGGAAAAAGAAAAGGCACGCTGGCCCTGGGTGGATTTCTTTCGCCTAGGAACCCTGAAAATACGCGTGTCTGATGCTGAACGGAGGGATCTTGAAGGCGTGTAAATATGAACCAGGTCGGACAAATATGGGGGAACAGAACCGGTAATAACTTTGTAGCAAATAACAGAAACCTTGTACACGATTCTTTGAGATACAGGCAGCCAGTGCAGGTCAACAAGTAAGGGTGTTATGTGCTCATGTTTAGGTACTCTGTAAATTAGTCGGGCGCAGAGCAGTTCGTAACTCTTTGAAGTTTATCAAGAAGATTCTGAGGAACACCAGCCAAAAGGGAATTGACAAACATCAATGCGGGAAAGAACAAAGGAGGTATCAGTTTCAGCCCACTTAATCAAATTTCAAATACAAACGATTTTGAATTTCCAAAAACTACAGTAGCTCGCTTGAGCTTGCCCTTAGCACCACGTGAATGTTCTGTGTTTATGTACAGTGTGTGAGTGAATCCGCGTGATTCACGTGATCGTGCTTGTTGGGTTCAGTTCGCGGCGGCGCTTTGAGCCGATTTTC
Source organism: Semisulcospira habei (assembly GCA_036245525.1). Classification (NCBI taxonomy): domain Eukaryota; kingdom Metazoa; phylum Mollusca; class Gastropoda; family Semisulcospiridae; genus Semisulcospira; species Semisulcospira habei. The sequence goes on from BTPG01000008.1 coordinate 105,911,168, forward strand.
AATTGGGATAAAGCGCCTATTTAATGCGCTTATTATTATTAACAAGCGTTTTGGTTGCTTCGACAGTGAGAAGGTGTCGAATTGAACTGATCTTCCTCAATTTAAAGAAGGAACATTGGCAAACCTTGTTGACATGCTCTCTCATGGTCAGCCTATTGTCAAAGATAACACCAAGATTACGGGCCGACTCAGAAAAGGGGATACTGTTCTGACCAACCCTGATCCAGTCTGGGAGATCAGTGGAGGTTGAACAAGAAAATCTTAAGGCCTCAGTTTTGTCACTATTCATTTGCAAATTGCTCTGTGTGGTCCAATTCTGAACGTCTGTGACACAGGACTCTAAAGACTGGAACATCTGACTAACATTTTGGACAGAATGTATGATCCATGGCTTTCTTCAAAAGGGGGTAATGAGCATTGTAGTCGGATTCTTCCAATAGCAAAAGAGTTAATTTAACAAAATGCAGATTCATGCACACGTAATCACTAATTAATTCTGTTAGTCAGGAAAAAAAAACATGACTAAAGAAAATGTATTTATGAATTATGAAAATACTTTATGATTATGAGCATTGCAATGAGCCAACCGAGCTCTCCATCATTTTAGTGTAAGAATTATACATAATCCAGGCGATGGAAATGCGAAACTCAACCAGGAGTCATACATCTTTATGTTCCTCAACAAATCCTTGAGAAGGGATGGGAGGACGAGACGGGGGGTCATGAAGATGTATCGATGGTATCCGTTTCGACATCGTAAGTGATGTTTTGGTGCAAAGTATTCTTATATTTTGATGCGATTGCACCCTTTGGTCCCTCCCCCCAAACCTCCCCCCCCCAAGCCACCCCCCCCCCTCCCCCGCCCCATCCCTCCCATTTTCTTTTGACAAACTCTTCAACATACAGCTCAGCAGGAAATACTCATTACCGCCTTTTGAAAAAGTCATGGATTATACATTCTGTCTAAAATGTAAACAGTTTGTTGTTGTCGTTTATCTCGAAAACACAAAATTGTTATGATTATACGAGGTAGCATGCGAACGTACACCATTGATATACGCCTCTCGTCCCACTAGTTGCTCATTCTCTTAACAATTGCTTCCCGTGCTTCTTCCCATTCAGGCGAGACACTAGGGGAATTCTGAGCGCCGCTGGCCGCCTGGGACTTATGACGAGCGAGTTTGCATGGATCGTGGCTTTTGAAGCCATCCCTCAAACCCATGGCAACAGCGCAGTTGGTCTTCCTGTTGGACTTCTGGGTAAGGAACCTTTCAATGTGTGTGCTGGTCTGAGTTTGTGGACCTTACGGCCTTCAGCCGTAAGGTCCCAAAACACAGACCAGCACAAATTGGCCACAGACCAGACGAACAAGACCAACACACATGTTGGGAAAAACTGAACACCACCTAAATGCAAAAGGGATAAATCCTCATGAGACCCCGCAGTTGCGGGGGCTTATGATGATCTATACCTCTTGCTGAAACCACTTTGTATTAAAGTACCATTACGCGTAAATCTAAAGACATTTCAGCACCGTTTGTGTTCCTTATGCCTTAACGACACACCTAATGAATTTTAACGGCAGTTTGGACGTGCAGCAAACACACATGCGTAATAGCACTTATTTATTAATAATAATAATACATGGTATTTATATGGCGCATTTCTCATATTTATAATGTAACTTTATTCTGCGCAACCGTTAGCGTATCAATCTATTTTTAGCTGTTTCTCGTACTGATACAGTTGTAATTATAGAACGGAGTGGAGTCTTATCAGGTTACTTGATATTAAGATGACGTATGCTGAACTGGATTCTCCTATGTCTAAATGAACCATAACTAAACATGTGCGAGGCGTTTCATAACCATCTGTTACAAAAGTGTATATTTGAACAGTCACGGTGGTAGTGGGCCTTCAATGTTCCTTTGACGGCTGGGAGTCATTGGTGTTGTATTTATAATGATTTGAGCACACAATCTGCCTTCACTGTCAGCAAAGGATAGCACTGAAGCTTTCAGGCAGAGATGGACTACGAGAAAAAAAAAAAAAAAAACCTGAAATATTGCTGGGCACAGACCAAAAGCGTAAACCAGCACACACTGAACACAAACCAAACAAACAGACCAGTACACATGATTGGAACAGATCAAAAGCGCAGACCGGCACACATTGGACACAGACTAAAAGAACAGACCAGCACACATTGGACACAGACCAAAAGAACAGATCAGCACACTTAGGGCACAGACCAAAAGCGCAGTCCAGCACACATTGGACACACACCAAATAAAAAGACCAGTAAACATTGGGCACAGACAGACCAAATAAACAGACCAGCGCACATTGAACACACATCAAACGAACAGACCTGAACACATTGGGCACATACCAAATAAACAGACCAATGCACACTGGGCACAGGCAAAAAGCACAAGGCAGCACACATTGGGCACAGGCCAAAAGCGCAAACCAACACTCATTGGACACATCAAATAAAGAAACCCGCAGACATTGGGGACAGACCAAATAAACAGACCAGCACATATTGGGCACACACCAAACGAACAGACCTGCACACATTGGGTACATACCAAAAACACAGACCAACGCACAATGGGCACAGGCAAAATAACACAAAGCAGCACACATTGGGCACAGACCGAACGGACAGACCAGCACACATGTTGGGAACAGACCAAAAGCTCAAACCAGCACACATTGGGCTCAAACCAAACAAACAGAACAGCACACATCGGGCACCGGCTAAAGAATCTAGACCAGCACACATTCGGCACAGGCCAAAAACGTAATCCAGTACACATTGGGCACAGATGAAAAGTATAGATCAGAACACATTAGGCACAAACAAAAAGATCAGACCAGCACACATTGGGCACAGACCAATTGCATAGGTCAGAATATATCTGAGTTAAACATAACCCCCTACTGCTACTGACGATACCGTTCGACGGAAAAGACGCGTATGCGTCTTTTTCGTCGACCGGTATCGTCAGTAGCATCAAGGAGTTAAAGCAGGGCAGGCTACACTTCTTATTTTCAGGCGGCCAATGGCTTGAAAACAAAGCAGCATCACAGTTCTTCTTCACTTTCATCACACCACTGATCGTTCTGCAAACAGAGCTAGAAAAAGGGTTTGCGGGCACGTGTCTCAGTAGAAGATCTTGCTAGTGATACCAATTAGAAACGATCATAGATTACAGATCACAATAATCAGTAGATTAAAGGTACGCAGTTGTGTATATCAATTTGTTTTCCTCCCTACGTCACACAACCAGTCACTTTAGCGCAAACCGTACCATGTGACCGTGATATAAAAAACCCTGTAGCGAAAAATGGCGGACGTTTTGTAGCCCTCTCGATGACGCATCTTGGATGACAGTTTTGTTCTATAAAAGATCGCCAAACGTTCTAAAGTACAAAGTTACTTAGTGTTGTTCGAAACAACAAGCACACTCAGTTCTGGAGACGGCAACGTCATGACATATTTTAAATTACGTCATAAGTGTATTATGTATAAAGGTATATTCCTTTGACGTCAGTCATGTCTGGCGTGATTCAGGTCGCAAGATGTCTTCTTGATTTCTTTTACGAAAATAGTGGAGGAATGAAAACAAATACGTTATTAGTCGGAGGGGTTCGCTGCACGGACCCTTGTAGGCCTTCGGGAGGTCAAAGGAACCTCGGGGTACACTGATTCATTTGACCTCCCTCAGGCCTACAAGGGTCCGTGTAGCGTACCCCTCCGACCAATAACTTATAGTATGAGTCTTAGAAGTCTTCGACTGTGTAATGCACTCCAGAGAAGAAAACAAAACGTGATCTGTAAATGTCTAAAAATAAGAACTCCAAAAGAACTAGAATTTGTCATCCTAATTTGCCTCTAGAGCAGCCGAGAAAGGTAGAGGTATTTTTACAACTATTTGTTAACTCATTCGAGTCGTGCCGCCTCCAGATACGCGGCTTATGCCGCGTAACCGGAGGCGGCAGGTCTCGAATGAGTTAATGTGTTATATTCCCTGGTGGTCAACGGCTGATATTGCACGTTAGAAGAAAAAATAATCGGTATGAAATTAATGTCCTAAAAACAGAAACGCCAGAGCTAGAATTTGTAACCCAATCTTGAACGCAGCTGAGAAAGGTAATTGAAGTTGATTATTAAGATGTTATGCCTTGGGAAGAATCGATTATTTAAAACTTTAATGTGCGTTAGAAAAACAACTTTATTGAAACATGAAAACAAGGGATTCAGAGCTAGGATTTGTAATCCATTCTAATTTTTGAACCAGGAGAGAAAGGTGATTTAAGTTGATTATTGCTGCATTGTATGCATTGGGTCTCACTTGGTGTTTACTGTGCACCAGGAAACAAACAGAAAACACAATGTTTCACATGTCCAAAAACTATGGAGCTAAAATTTTGACCAAGATTTTTTTTTCTTCTGGAAAAGCAGAGGAAGGTAATTTAAGTTTGGAAGAAAAAAAGTTTTGACTTGAGGTGTAAAATATCACCAGTAAACTGTCAATTTGGCGAGTTCACGTCTCATGCTTTCCGGTGTAATCTCGCGAGGTTTCACTTCCATGACCAAACGACTCTCGTTTCAGAGTCGTCTCTAAGCCACTTACCGTTCAGTCACAAGAGTCATATCCTCCATGACAGCTCAAGGCTAATCCGGCATTACCTTTGAGCTGTCATAGTCACTCCTGCGCACAAAACTGGCGCTGGAAGCGAAACAGGCAATTATCTTGCCCAGCTGGGCTGCCTCGGAGGAATCAAGCTCGACTCCGCTGGATAGTTCCGGCAGTCCGTAGCCATAAATTTGAAAATTCCCGGAACATTTTATCGGTGTTAGAGGCCTTTTCTTAATCTGGAGGATCGTTTAGAGGCTATGTGGCCACGATTTTGTTTCCCTCGTAGCAGGATTAATCTTGCTGTTGAGTTTTGTTTTGCCCAGGGACAATTCATCTGAATTATTTCTGGTTCTTTATCTACGATCGTGGCAAATGAGTAGAAATTCCATCTCTTCTTGAAATTGCTATGGTAGGGACTAAATATTAGAAAATATATCAGCTTTATCAAATACGTAAAATGTTAATGATGCTGCTTTAATAAAGTAACCTGTACTTTAAAAAGAACTATCTGCAAAATGTGCAGTGATCTCGACAACAGTTTTTTTTTCATTGGCTCCAGGGTTGTCATGGGTACTTGGAGATATATGTCTTTCGTAGATGGCTTTCGTTTCCTTTAACATAATTACAACAGTCGCAGCTGTGTTTCGTTGGACTGATTTGAAAGTTTTTGAAACTTCTCAGTTAACCCCCACCGTGCATGCAGCCATCGACACTATATTATATTGTATGCACGGGGAGGATATAACCATTTGACGGAGATTGCATTCCTACAATCTTAGTTATTTCAACGCCCAAAAATCTCAGCCCCCCCCCCCCCAAAAAAAAAAAAAAAAAAAAGCAACAACAAACAAACAAACAAAAAACAAACAAACAAACAAGCAAAACAATGTAAAATAAAACCATGGATTTAAAGTGGTGTCAGCAAGAGGCACATCGATCCTCATAAGCCCCACCGCAATTGCGGGGGCTCATGAGGATCGATGCCTCTTGCAGTTGAATCGTGTTCTTTGTATCTCGGCAGCGAAGGGGTTGAGACATGAACCATCCGTTAGCGTGGCATGATTTGGATAAGTCATCAAGATATCCATTTCTCGTGTTTACATGTTGCGTATTAAACAGTGTTCGTCACTAGGAATCGATATTTTGCTTGGAAACGAAGAAAATCAGGTTTCAGATCGTGTCTTGAGATTACGAAATGGTGTTTAAATCTTTTTAGATACATTTTTTTTTTTGCTCTTGCCCTTGTCATTTTTGCTACATGTTTTGAGGAGGCAACAAAACGAAAACCTTTCTTTTGCCTTCGGGTTGGTGTTTAGCAGGCTTTGTGTATTAGACACTCCGCCTACTTCGTGCCCAAGGGTACTCCCCGTTCGTTTTTCTTCTCTTTCTCTCTCTCTCTCTCTCTCTCTCTCTCTCTCTCTCTCTCTCTCTCTCTCTCTCTCTCTCTCTCTCTCTCTCTCTCTCTTCTCTCTCTCTCTCTCTCTCTCTCTCTCTCTCTCTCTCTCTCTCTCTCTCTCTCTCTCTCTCTCTCTCTTTCTCTGGCCTCATCTACACGCCTTTTCTTTCGCTCGCTCCTGCACGTGCTTGCACACACTCTTGTCTCTCGTGTTCAGGTTCTTTCCAAGTCTCTCTCTTACGATTTTTCGTTGACGTCATTTTTACTTTTTCCGCACTTTTGTTCTTCCTTTTCTTTCTTTTACGTCACCTCCTTCAGTTGCCACATACTTTCTGCCAATGAAGATAAGTAGCGGCTAATCTCTCTGTTTGTTTGTTTGTCTATTTTGACAAAGGGTATTTACCCGAAATATTAATAAATTGTGTTGTACCCGTCTTTTCTAAGCGTGTTTCTTTCTCCGTTGGGTACTTCTTTGCATATTACACGCTTGGCAGTCACCGTTTTGGTCTGGATTTATTATGGGCTATACACACCCACTTTGTCCCCACAGGACTCAAATACAACTCTGACGAGAAGGAGATGCGACAAGCCGTGGAAAGCGCCGCCTGGATCTGGTTGCGAGCCCTGGCGGACTCAGTGGGTAGAGATGGTAGTCTCCCCTGGGCCCTGCCGGATCTGCGCTGTAAGGGGGAACAACCCTTGTACTGGAACGACGGTAACGCCTTCTTCAAGTGAGTACAACCACCGCCACCCTCCCCCTTTCCCCCTTGGACCATCCGTCAACCTTAAACACACGCAAACACTCCCCGTGTAAGCTCCCCCTCCCCCACCACCCCCCACCCCCACCCCCACACACACGCCCCTTCTTTCAGAAAAAAAGTATAGAAAAACAACCTGAAGAGGATACACCAGGTCAACACAGAGTCATTGGATAGTTTAATGGATAGTGCCTTATGTACTTAGACTCTTTTCAGACACAAAGTTGATTCATGGCATCACCACTGATCTGTCTGGATGGAGACATCTCGCGCATTGACCCATGTATTAGTAAAATGTGATCAATATGACACCGGAATAAAACCCAATTGCAACTTGTTAGTGGCAAATTCTTCCCACCCGGCATACGTTGTTCATTAACCTCTTTTCTCTTGAGAAAACCTGAGCAGGATCCAGCAGCAGGAGACATTACCGCGGGGATTCATGAGGAGCTATGTCTCTTACTGACACACCTTTGTAGACGTTCTCCGGTTGGTCCTCTTTGACGCAAGATATTTAACCCTTTTAGTCCCAACGCGCTGCAGCAGGAGATGGCTTGACCATGATAATTCAAGGGTAGTGCCAGATTGTTTGTTTGTTTGTTTGTTTGTTTAAGCAAATGTTCATAACCCAGTCGCTGGGTTCAGAACATCATTTCGCAACACCCAAACAAAATACGAACTTCACAAAACGTGCGCTGGTCTGTGATTTTGGACCTTACAGCCTGAAGCCGCAAGGTCCGAAATCGTAGACCAGCACAAGGGAACAGACATCACAATACCCACGGGTGATACAAAGACTTGTTTTTCCATTTTGGATAGAAACACCGCGCGAATGATTGTTTTTAGCATTGTTGGCCCGAGTCCAAATCGAGTTTATATTCCGTCTGCATGCAGAATTCGTCCCGTGCAGGACTCGGCGCTTAATGTGTGGCTTGGGAGGTCCTAAGGAGAAATTGAATTGCCCGCTAAGATAACTTCATGAATACGCCTCCCTCTGTCAGCCCCTTGGCGGTAGCCTATAGTCCGTATAAGGGTAAGCAGATACTTCCCAAGTGCGCAAAGGCCATCGGGCCGACGTAGGCCGCCGTTGCCACGCGTACTGCCGTGCGCAGGCCAACGGCGGCCGTCGTCGGATATGTGGCCTTTTGCGCATTGGGACGTTTGTATTAATTTGAAGGTACAGAGTATTCTTTACGTATTTTCTTTTCAATAGCTCGCTATATTGTTTCTTGCTCACAAGCGTCGGCTCTTCACGGCACCTACAAGTTGTGGGAGCTGAAAATATAGTCCGTTATAAGTGTGTTGGTCTGTGATTTTGGACCTTACGGCCTAAGGCATCAAGACATGCAGATGAATGGTGCAAAGGTCGAGAAGGCTGAGCACCCCAGTTGATCCAACATCGACTGTTGTATTTTATTACAGGAAATAACATTTTTTTTTTTTTTTTTTGTGTGTGTGTTACGTGGTTGTCGATGTCGTAGTATGATGCAATCACATCAGACGCACTCACGTAGGGTTCTTGTAAAGAAACTTCACTCAGCTGCAAATCGTCACACGTGGCACAAGGTTGTAGACCACACTGCAGTAACAGTTCCAACAATATTTTATACACGCGATGCAATCTCAGCACAATGAATCCACAAATGCATCCACACGCTGGTACGCCGTCTCTCTACAATGCATCCACAATTCTGATACACTGCGTCTCTCATACAATGCACCAACACTGATACACTGTCTTCTCTACAAAGCATCCACAACGCTGATACACTGTGTCTCCCATACAATGCACACATAATTATTATTCCCTAACACCCCCTTTTATAAAATTACAGATTTCCAGAACAATCCCGCAAATTATATAACTCAACCAATCAGAAAAGAAAACGTAACCAAACTCATTAATATTCATGAACAAGAACACCCTAGATCTGCCTACAAACTTCCACTATCATCTAGGTGTCTTCCGTAAATTCCAGGCATTATGTAAATGTTGCAAAAGTGCAGCAAACTTGTTTACTACAAAACTTTGACGTCATATCTGAGGTAACTAGATCGGTCGCGACCCTGCCCGAACTTTCCAGTCTAATGTAGGTCAAACTTTACTACAATATAGCGAAAATGTTATAACAATATAGCGAAAATGTGTCATTCTAGCTACACAACAAAAATCGATCGCAATTCTCCGTGCAAAAGGAAACGAATCATACTAAAAAGGTACGTAATTCTATCCAAAGTAACTCAAATGAATATTTCATATATATATTTCATTGTATACTTTTTCATTCATTTTATTTGTTTTGTTTTGTTTTGTTTAATTTATTTATTTATTTTATTTTATTTTATTTTACTTTATTTTATTTTATTTTATTTTGTCGGAATGACGGGATCAGATTTTATTTTATTTTTATTTTGTTTTCACCGCAAAGCAACAGTCGGCCTAGTTCCACCAAGACAGACTATATGCAGACTGCAGTCACTATGTTGACAGGTACCTCCAGAATGCCTCCCTGGCGGATAGTGGGCCCAGGGAGAATGATCATATTACGCAGCCCACGCTGACAGTCGTCAACGTGCAGACAGACGACTCAGGAAAAGACAATCGATGGACAGAGGTAGGTGACCTCCCATGGCACCATAACCATTTGGATTGGTATATATATAGTTCTATTGTCTTTGTTGGATCTTTTAGGTTTTTAAGTGTTAGGACTATGCGTAAGCTCTGAGGAAAATATGAACGGTAGATGACGTAGGTTTAACTCACTCGAGACGTGCGGTATGCGGATACACGGCGAATAGCCGCGTATCCGTATGCGGAATCTCGAGTGAGTTAAAAGAATTCTGATGCCGTGTGTGTGTGTGTGTGTGTGTGTGTGTGTGTGTGTGTGTGTGTGTGTGTGTGTGTGTGTGTGTGTGCGTGCGTGCGTGCGTGCGTGCGTGCGTGCGTGTGTGTGTGTGTGTGCGTGCGTGCGTGCGTGCGTGCGTGCGTGCGTGTGTGTGTGTGTGTGTGTGTGTGTGTGTGTGTGTGTGTGTGTGTGTGTGTTTCTCACGTCCTTTACGTTCATTTCTTGAAAATGATGATGAAATACAAATTCAAATCATTACTGTTGATTGCAAAAAGTCTTTAGAAACAAACATTTGAAGTAAACTGATTATGCTATCATTTGTTTATGATTAATGTGCATTCACGTACCTCCTAAAGAGCGATAACGAAGCTCCCAGCATCTTGTTAACCCGTTCACTGCCGAGAAAAACTTTCACTTTCACTCCACCCAAATGCAAGAGGTATAGATCCTCATGAACCTCCCGCTCACATGGATCTATGCCTCGTGCTAAAAAACACTATGTCTCCATGTTCCTTTGACGGGTGGGGATCTTTGGCCTTGAATTTAGACGATTTCAAAAGCAAAAAACACAGTCTGCGTCGAGTGGCAGTGAAAGGCTTAACCCCTCTACTGCCAATAAAAAATGGTCACCGCACTACTGCAAGAGGCATAGATCCTCATGAGGCCCCCGCATTTGCGGGGGCCTCATGAGGATCTATGCCTCTTGCTGACACCACTTTTTATCCATTGTTCATGGGCGGCTGGAGATCTTTCGAGTTGAACTTACACAGATTTCAGACGTACTATTTACAATCATTGGCAGTGAAGGGGTTTATGCATTAATCGAACGATGCACAATGACAGGTGGGCAAATGGACACCTAGAGGACTGAGCATGCAAAGGATCAGCTGGATTGGGGGCGCCACTGGCCCGCCGTCGGGTAAGCCGGAGCGCTACCACCTTCGGGTGGTCACCAAGCAAGAGGAGCCTTACGTCATGTACAGGAACCTGTCGGGAAACGGGACCTGCGAGTCCAACACTCTGCCCTGCACCGTCTACATCCGGGACGAAGATGGGAAGAAGTGAGTATAGGCGTTTCCAGTTTGACTCATTATAGACGTGCCGCATCCGGATATGCGGCATAAAGCCGCGTATCCGCATGCAGCCTGTCTCGAATGACTTAATATATTCACCCTTAACCAATTCACTGCCAGAAAAAAATGAAAAAAAAAAAAATCACCCCGGCACCTACAAGAGGCTAAAGCCCTCATGAGCCCCCGCAGATTAGGTTCTTCGCCAAGTCCTGACCCTATTCATATCAGAGTTCCTTGGCTAGATGGGACTATTCGATGTGGACTTTGTACTGCTTTCAAAGACATCACGTTGCGTCCACTACTAGCAGTCAAGGGTGTAAGGCACCGCAAGAAGAGGTGGACTGAGCACGACAGTTTAAGGGTAGTTCAAAAAGACTCAGTAGCTTTGTCGCCTGGACAACTTTGGACACCACTTCTAAGTGTTAACTCATTCGCGGCGAACCGCATCTGGAAACGCGGCTTTATGCCACGTATCCGGATGCTTTTCGCTTCAAATGAGTTAAGACAAGATGCAGAACACATCTCAGACGTAACTCATTCAACGCGTGTTTAATCCCTGGGAGAATATTCCACAGCAGTTGGTGGCCACAAGCAGTACCAACAGCTTCAATAGCAGATAGGACCGCCACTGGAATTATATGGGTACGCAAAAGGCCGCCAGACGTAACCTTAGTCCACTGTCCAAAATTGTGAGTGTAAGTGTGCAATGCTGGCTCATCCCGCCTGTACTAGCTTTTGGAGACGGCATCAGCTGCGGCAGACTTCAGAAACGCCTACCTACATTGCGAAAGGCATTACATTTAAAGCAGTTTTCAGCAATTACTTTTCTTTGCGAGACAGGTGTTCTATTGGAAGAAGGCTTGAAGGGCGACACCTGTCAGCTGCCATTAAGGTCATTTGGCTATAAGTGATGGTCATTGATGACAGGTGATCTCTCATAAGGGTGGGCGCTTAAAGGAGCTTTTTCTGTGCTGTATTAGGTTTAAATAACTAATTCCACAAAAGGCGGAGTTGCATGTATGCAAGCAAAATCTATTACTTATTGCGTGCCCTCTGTACACGTGACGATAAAAGAATCGACCATGACAGCTGACCTAATGCACAAAAGATTATCGGGCAGATGTCGGGCGCCGTTGGCAAAGCGGTCAAATGGCGGTCAGCGTCAACCCGATGGCCTTTTGTGGACTGAGATTTATAGTTAGCAGTGCAGTTAAATCAGGTCAGATGGTTCACTTTTTCTGCCTTCTTCGTAGGCTGTCCAACAGTACAGTGGTCATGTGTTGCACGGGTCTGAGTATAGACCTGCTAGAGCAGATCAGTCAGGCCCTCAACTTTGACGTCGACATCTATGAAGTGGAGGACAATCAGTGGGGAAACCAGGTAATTCTTAACTCATGACTTACCGTTGCGGGTATTTTTTGACGTTTTGTATGATTGTGATCATGTATACATGTATAATTTGTAAATCAGAGGTATAATTACACCCTCCCCTTTCCCAGAATATCTAAGTATAAAAATAAACACATGATTGCAGTAGTAAATGAATGAATGAATGCCAAAATAGATAGGAAAGGATGCACGTAAGAGAGAGTACATAAATTAACACATTCTACCCGAGGAACAAAATCCCCAAAATTTGAAGTTACCCTCTGAAGGACTGCACTGCCATTCTAGAGACAGATCGGGCACGATATTTCAAGGGTGGTGCCAGAACAGCTTGGCGCTTATGGGCGCCAAGCTATTCTGGCACTACCCGTGAACTATCATGCTCGATCCATGTCTTGCTGTGGTGTGTCGAGGCTGAATGAGTTAAGACATCAGTCACTAAATAAATGAAAAAGAATTAATTAACAGCCGTATTTGTTGTACTCTCACCTAATTCCAGGACAGGCAAGGCAACTGGGACGGGCTCATACGCGAGTTACTAGAGGGTCACGCCGACATGTCCGTGACGTCACTCCGGATCAGCGAAGACCGCAGCCGTGCCGTGGACTTCTCGGAGCCTTATCTGGAGACAGGCATCACCATCATTGTGGCCATTCGGGAGGGAGCGATATCCGCCACGGCTTTTCTGGGTCAGTATAATGACGGTCTCTTATTCTGTACTGTGGTGTCCTGGTCAGTGTGAAAACACTAGTGTCTGCTAGGTTGACCCGCTCCGCAGTGCCGAGAAAATTTGAACACCACCCAACTGCAAGAGGCATGGATCCTCATGAGCCCCCGCAACTGTGCCACTTGCTGACACCACTTTAAATCCATGTTCCTAGGGTTTTTTTGTTCTGGAAATAACAAATATTGCAGAAGCACGGTCTAGGTAAGCTCTCTCTTAACAGGTTAATCTGATTATTTCGAATTCGCGAGAGAGCTTTACCCGCCAGTCTTATGTCGGTCAGGTAGATTAAGCAAAATGCACAGGCACTAGTGGAAAATATTTTCTTTTCGTGATCAGGAATGTATTGCAGAAGATTATATGCATTATTCGTCAGTAGATACAAGTCCATGATTCTGTGCATTAACTCCATCACTGCCTGTGGACGCAGATTGTTTTTCAAAAACGTTTAAAACTCAACACCAAAGATCCCAAGCCGTTCCCGGCCATGGATTCAAGGCTCTATCAGCAAGAGGCATAGATGCTAATGAGTCCCCGCATCTGCGGGGGCTCATGAGCATCTATGCCTCTTGCACTTGGATGGTATTTCATTTTTTCAATGACTTATCCTAACGGTTATTGGGATTTAAAGCCCAGCAGGCTACAATGGCGAACCGAGTTAAAGTGAGGCCAGCCAGACTGTAAGGAGAGTCTTAAACTAAAACAATGTGGAAACACATAATATAAATATGTGTCATTGTAAAAGAAAGAAAGTGAAGGATTTCAGTGCGAAATTTGAGGGTTATATATTACGTGTATATATGTGCAATTTAGTCTTAAAGAAATAGATGCTATGAAGAAAATAGACTCCTTAAGAAAAGTAATGACGTTGTCCGTGGGCAGGTCCCGGTGAAAATGCTTTGCTTTCCGGCGACCTGTCCAAAAACGCACCCATGCAGGCAAGACGAAAATTCCATTTCATGTATAATGGGCGCATGTATATAATTATGTCTCTTCAGGCATGCACAAAGCCATTCGTAAAGTCAACCTCGGCAAATCTTTCCATTTGCAAAATGGCAGAGGCACAGATTTCCAGCCGCAGGGGTTATGGAGACTATGCGTCAGGGTGCTACCGAGATCACCCCCATTTACTTACATTCGGGTGTCAAAGGAACGAAATCAGAGTTTATAAGTGTGTGACTGGAAAATCAACCCTCAGCTAGATTCTTCCCTCTGCAAGAGGCATAGATTCGCATGAACCCTTGATACGCAAGGGGCTCGTGAGAATCTATGCCTCTTGCTAATCCTTTTCGGAATAGGTCCTATTCACTTTACACATCTCCTTTGTTTAAGAACAGTCAGAGCAATTTCTCATAGCTATGGGCCGACTCGGTGCAAGACGCTAACCTTTGCTGTCGTCGTTTGTTATTGAAGGCGGATCGATTCATTTCCAATCAGTTCAGGGTCAGGCGCGATGGACCCAGTGAGCAAAGGTCGTCCGGCCAATGTCAGCCTTCATTCGAAGGCTGACGTTGCCCGACGACCTTTTGCGGTCAGGGTGCATCCTTTACGGTGGAGCCTTTTTTCTGAAGATGGGTGTTGAAGGGAGCTTTTCGATATATCATCTACGAAAAACAACCGCCCAGACATAGCCTACAAATTACACGATAAGACCAAGAAAGTGGCTGCTCAGCGTGAAGATGGAAAGACGTTCCCAACAAAGAAAGAAACTTGCTTGGAAAAAACAAGTGCAACAGATAAATTGTGTTGTTCTTGTCCTTTCTATGTGCGTTTCTTTCTTTGTTGGGAATTTCTTTGCATTTTGCACACTTAGCAGTCACTTTTGGGGTCTGGATTCTGTATATCACAGAATAGGCCTAGTATTATCAATGTATATAAGCGGCTATAGGTCATTCTTTGAAGAGACATCTTTGACGGCACATAAAAGATAGTATAAGATAACACCAAGAACCTGCAAAGGCTTCAGTGATGAGTTAGACGCTCTCTACTGAGTAAAGTATCCTATCGCAAATAAATAGCTACGTATAGAACTAAGTCAGAGTTTATTGCATCATTATAGCTTGTCACAGTATTCATATGGCTTGGCAGCGGATGAATGGTTTCCACTCTTTGAGTCTGGTACCAGACTCCTTTGAATTTTAGGTTATTTCTTTGCGAAGAGATGGCGATATGACCATTCCAAGAAGACATTTCCCTTGAAAAAGACAGTTCGGTCATTTTTGTTTACATTGTCAAACATTTACATTATCTGCCTGTTGTGTTCTACTATCATAAACTAACTCATACAGTACAAATATCCAACAAAGAAAGAAACTCGCTTAAAAAGGACAAGAACAACAAAATTCATTAAATATTCGGGTTAAAATTAAAACCCTTTTTTTTCAAAATGGACATACAGACAAGAACACAATGTTACACTTGTTCTTTGTAAGCGTGTTTCTGTCTTTGTTGGGATTTTTGTTGTTGCATTTTACACGATTGGCCGTCGCATTTTTTTGTTTGGATTCAGTACAGATATTGGAATAAAAAGTAGTGGTACTGTAAGCATACACGATAAACAACGTATTTCTCGGCCGCAGCCTGTGGTCATAGCACTAGCAGTGATTTGGATCAGAAGATAGGATGCAGATTTAAGGTCAATCATTTCTGATGTCTGCACTTTGCCTAGCTCGATGAAAGGGTGCGTACTACCACGGGCACCGTTGGTCGGGGTCAAGTACTGATATGATCCACAGTTGTGCGTTTAATGCATTCGGCCCCGACAAAATACAAAAGGAGGCAGACCGACCATGATAGTTCAAGTGTGGTGCCAGAATAGCTTGGCGCCTTCCGGCGCCAAGCTATTTTGTCACCACCCTTGAACTATCATGGAAGGTCAATCTCATGAACTGATATGTACACTTTCGACGACAACTCCCAACATTAAAAATTACGACCTCATGGCTCAATGTATGTATCCCCTAAAACATCATTCAATTTAACCCACAGACTGTCGAAAAAAAATAAACGCACAAAGTATAAGGGGCTGATGAGGACCTATACCTCTTGTAGAAATAATTTCGTATCAATGTTCCTTAGACCGCTCGGATCTGGTTTTGATATTGAAATGACAAATATAGAATGACTTCCAAAACACAGTATGAGACCACTGGCAGGAACGGGGTTACGGAACAACTGAACGATCGATTTTGGTCAAAACTGCTATAGTTTCTCATCCGCCTCTGAGCGATTTGTAGGGCCTCATCTGAATCCTTGTCTCGGACAGGTGGTAACAAATCAGACACCATTGGTCGGTGGCGAACTGCTATTCGTAGTCTCATACCTCAGCAGAAAAAGCTTCCTCAATTTGAGGAACAGCTAGTTCCGATCTTGGTCAGCAGGCGGCATAGTTGACCACGCACCCTTTCGACTGCAGGGCTATTTGAATCCATACCTCTTGTATATATATATATATATATATATATATATATATATATATATATATATATATATATATATATATATATATATATATATATATATATATATATATATATATATATATATATATATATATATATATATATATATATATATATATATAATGAACTGGTTCATCTTGTGGTTTTTTTTTGTTTTTTTTTTTAATACCGATTTGATGAAATTTGCAGTTCGAGTTGCTTTTAGACACAATGTAAGGCCTTCGACGATTTTTAATTCTTTTTAAAACGATTATTATTATTATTATTATTATTATTATATTTTTATTATAGATTTTCGATACTGATATGATTTGTGGTAAAGTGATAGAGGTCAAATTTTGACAAATTACTTTCCCTTCTGAAAAGGATATAATTATTTCTTTTGTTGTGTTTGTATGAGCATGCTATAATGTGTGAGTGTTTGTGCGCATACCCGTGTGCTGGAGTGTGAGCGTGTGTGTGCGTCTCTGTGCCTGCGTGCACAGCGCGTGTGAACACTTTTCTCACAGAAAGCACATGGGGAGGGAATGGAAGATTTTCTGGCAAGAGTTTCGTGCCCCTGACTCGCGTCGAACAAGTCAGAGGCACGAAACTCTGGCCAGAAAATCGTTCATTCCCTCCCCTTGTGGAGAAACCATTCTAACTTGTCACTATCGATTGAAATAGAATACGCCCCAGAAGCAACAATAACTGTAATTAGGCCCAGGAAATTTAATCTAATATCGCCAACTCCTTTCACACTAGTAAGCATTGGAAAAAATTGTAGGTGACACTGAAATTGACCGTACGCAATCTAGCGGACAGCGCGCCTGCAACCCAAGTAGACAAAGGTGCTCCGTCTGACGTCGGTCGCAGTTGGCCGGCAAACGGCTGAGCGCGGGTCAACTGCGGTGGACGTCGGACCAAATATCGTATGCTTACTGGGAAGAGACTATTTTTTTTTTTTAAATTGCAATGAAAAACGAAACGCAGAGAAGTTTGTGATAGATTACATCGGCTTTATAGGTGACAGCAGTGGTATCATTATTCAGTAGTTCAGACTTGTCCAACTTGCATTTGCGGAAGGTGGGTCAACTGTGACATGTTCCAGGGTAGTGCCTGATTAGATTAGCATTGGAGAGATCGATTAGTACAAACTCTCAAGAGCAATGACCACATCAGTGTGGCGCCGTATACGCCAAGATATTTAGGCAGTACTCACGAGCTGTTATGTTCGAACCTTGCTGTGCAGCTCTTCAGCAAACACAAGATGATAGATCGTTCGATTCTGAGAAGTAGCATACTTTTCTCTAAAATTAGTGTAAGGATACACAATTTAAACCGCTTTCCTAGATTTTCAAACTTTCTGTTCTCACCATGTTTGTAAACATGACAAATGAAGCGAAACAGAGCCGGGGCCAATTAAATGAGTGAGCTTAATTAAATCCTGTGCCAGCCACTAACAAGGTGCTCCGCTATAGCGGAGCACCTTGTTTAGTGGCTTGCACAGGATTTAAGCTTGCTCATGCAAGTGAGGCTTGTAGACTGCAACGTGACACTAAAAAAAAGGCCAAAGGAACTAATCACTATTGTTTGGCTGCTCGAGAGGAAAGACCTCTATGATTCATCTTTCACAGTTCGCTTGATATCCTCGCCACTTGAAGAATGAGCATGCAGATCGAAAGCACAAGAGACATAGATTCTCATGACCCCGCGTAGCCTGCCGGAGCTCACGAGAATCTATGTCTCTTGCAGACTAACGGTGTTCGTTGCAAGAGGTGAGTTGAACGCTTTCGGTGAACAAATTCTTATCGATCTGTGTTAGCCGAATGAAATGAAAGGCACGAAACGCAATGTCTCAAAACCTATCTTGTTTAGAGGCTGTCATGTGAGAAATTAACCTCATTAAATACTGATTGATGTGATCCGTGGCGCAGTGGTTAAGGCGCCTGCCACCAATGCTAAAGGTGCGAGTTTGGATATCGGCTTCCGGCGTCGTACGTTACTCCTCTAATAAGTGTAGTCACCGTTAATTCGGGCGGACCGTCGGGTGTTCTTTCTCCGGGTACTCCGGCTCTTCCTCCCCCTCCCCTTCCATTGTGGTACCGGTTTCAGGCCACTTTAAAAATTTCAAATACAAGCGATCCAAATTTCCGAAACCTTAGTAGCTGAGCTGACTCTTCGCACCACGTAAATGTCCTGTGTTTGTCTTGTACTGTGCTTGTCTTCAGAGTGAATACGTGTGTGTCACGTGAGCGTGCGTGTTGGGTTCAGTTCGCGGCGCTTTGAGCCGATTCGCAGAATTGGGTAAAGCGCCTATATAATAACCGGTATTATTATTATTATTATTATTATTATTATTATTATTATTATTAATGCCACCCAGCTGTAAGAGGCATAGATCCTCATGAGCCCCGCAGATGCAAGGGCTCATGAGGATCTATGCCTCTTGCTGACACCGCTTTGAATCCATGTTCCTTTGACGGCTCGGTCTCTTTGGCGTTGGATAATACAGTTGTCTGAATCTGAACAAAGATTTCAGAAACACAGTGAATGAGGAGGTTAATCTGACGTAGTTTGTTTTCTTGGAAAAGTTCAAATGTATTTTAAAACAGCGCTTGGTTTGTATTATTTTGTGGCTAAATCATGCGGACATAATACAATCGATTCGAAAATTTTACAATGAGATATAATAGATATAGTATATTGCCATTTGCGTTTCTAGTTTACAGTGAAATAATACACGTCGGAAATTGTCCCGGCGTCGATATATTCACAAAATGGTCATACACCGCGGTCAATGCATTAAACAATATAACAGATAAGAAAGAACAGATTGACTCGTGAAACACTTGTGATTGTCCTCTGACACATGTACAGATTTTTAATAATGTGTTAAAACAAAACTTATTCCTTGAAACCTTTTCTTTAGGATACCAGCATCCAGTATTTGGAAAATAAACTCCTCAGTTGGTATATGGAACAATGCATCCTTAAAATCTCTGTGAAAAAATAATGTTTTTGGAAGATAGGATTGCGTTCCATCCTGAATATTCCCTGACGGCACGTTATTGCGATCTGCTTCAGGGCGGCTTTGATTGCAAAATGTTGCCGATACAACGGTTTCTGAATGTTGTTTTGCCTGAGTTGTGGCTCTATACCCTTCCTTTTACAATCCATGTGAGTGGGCACAAATAACACAGGTTTTCTTCTGCCCCTTATGTACACCGGCGGAATTTTCCTCCGTACAAAGGAGAAGAAGAACAGTAAAGTGTTATACGACATTCAGACTTAGTAATTTAAGTTAACTCTTTTGGCCGGCATTATTGTAAGACATACTAGGAACATTATTGTAAGACATACTAGGAACATTATTGTAAGACATACTAGGAACATTTATGAAGGAGATATTGCAAACTATTAACCTTTTCTAATCTGGAGCAGGTCCCTTTGTCTCATTTCGCGGTGACGCCGCGTATCCGGATGCCGCTCGCCGCGAAAGTCGGAATGAGTTAATAAAATGGTTGTGAAAAGTTTGGAAAGTTAGGATGGCGCCGCAGCACAAATTTCCCTTGATGGCACGATTAAGTTGCAGAGAGAGAGAGAGAGAGAGAGAGAGAGAGAGAGAGAGAGAGAGAGAGAGAGAGAGAGAGAGAGAGAGAGAGAGAGAGAGAGAGAGAGAGAGAGAGAGAGAGAGAGAGAGAGAGAGAGAGAGAGAGAGAGAATCAACGTTTGCATTGTATTTTCTGTTGTTTTCAGAACCGTACGACTACCCGTCTTGGTGTCTGATCCTGGTATTCTCCGTGCACACGGTCGGCGCCTCCATCTTTCTCTTCGAGTGGCTCAGTCCCTATGGGATGGACAGAGGGCGAATACGCCAGACAGGTCAGTCAGGACACAGGAGAGTGTCCAGAAGTGAATGGTGGTAATGGAGTAATGAGCTACGGGGTTCACAGTTTTTGCACTTATCTATTTCTGTTCCAATAAACCCACTCAGACACTACGTGTATATGTTATGTAATATATATCAATGGCGAAATTTTATTGTTGAATTTTTGGTCTGTGGAAATGTCCGTCCTATAACCCCCCCCCCTTCCCTCCCTCCCATCCCCCCCCCCTACACACACACACACACACACACACACACACACACACACACACAAATGCACACACTCCCCTCTTACCACCAACCCTCTTCCTCATGACGTTCGATATTTGAGAGCCCGAAGAGGAAGGTATCACCTCTGGGTGCCTTTGGTTTCAGGTTACACATTCCAAACAAAAAGTTGACCCTCCCCCCAAACCTCCCCGCCCCAACCCTCCACTGGAGGTAACTGTTCTGCCTCTCACTATGATGGTCAGTTTGTCTAAACTGGCGGGTGTTTAATCTTGAGAAGACTACTCCGAATTTTGGGACTTTTGACTTTGGGCTCCATACGGGAGCTGATGCTAACAAATGTAGCAATGACAATACCACTGATGTCTGAGAGCCCTTTGGGTGTCGGTAGCGGTTTCCGTCGCGATGATTCCTGCAGGAATCATCGCGACCCAAAAGAAAAAAACAACCAAAAAACAGACAAACGGACAGCCAAAGACTCAGAAGACAAAATACATCCAGTAAGTCCATTTTTGTGAAAACCAGATTTTAATTGCAGATTTTACCTTTCTGCACTAACACACACAATGCTTCCAGAGAAGTTTCCGATCTAACCACAAAACCACCGATCGCCACAGATACTCGGGAAACTGTCCAATTAAAGACTAGATCCTCAGGTGATAAATGTTGAGATACATGTCACTGCGAAACACCCGAAACACCCAGATGGCATTGGAAGAGTCACACGAATGTGCCCAGTTAGAAGCAAAGATCTTCATGTGCACCATACATTTTAGTAGGCGCGTGAAGATCTATGTCTCTGGTAGCTGAACAGTTCACTGAGTGAGATGTCAGGCAAAAGGCAAAATAGGGCAACATCGGGACTAACAGCGGACTTATCGTATGAATCGTATTAGCGAGAGACACAGATCCTCATGAGCCCCGGCAGCTGCCGGGGCTCATGAGGATCTGTGCCCCTCGCAGATGGAATCTGAGCGGGATCAAGACATAGGGAACAGAAGAAACGGCAGCAGTCGATTACTGGGTCAATGAAGCGTCTGATACATGACTGATGTGACCCTTGATAAAACGCGCTTCGCTCTCTTCAACTATCCAGAGCAAGTTGCAGAAAATATACTGGCCAGACTCGACCACAGATCGACCGTGATATATTATACGGGTAGTGCCTAATTGTCATGCCGCCTCAATAAGTGTCAAGCTAATCGGGCAGTCAATTGGTGTTTTCAGTAGAACCCGTTTTGAGCAGCCATATTTTTGTAAGAAAAATGTGGTTTTAACTCATTTAGCCCCGACACACCACAGCAAGACATAGATTGAGTATGATAGTTTAACTTGAAGGGTGGTGCCAGAATAGCTTGTCACCCATAAACGCCAAGCTATTCTGGCATCACCCTTGAACTATAATGCTCGATCTGTCTCTAGTATCGTAATACAGACCTTCAGCGGGCAACTTCAAAATTTGGGGATTTCGGACCTGGGGCAGAATGTGTTAAAGGACACGTGCCGGCTTTCAAGAGAAGTCCTGAAGGGCAAAAGCGTGAACTGCGATTAAAACCCATCATTTATGTGGCTACAGTTACCTACATAATGGTCTTCAGATACAGGTGATAGAAGAAGGTGGTCTGTCAAACGAGATTATGCTGTATCTTTCTGTCGGTAGAACGAGTCTGATGTTTCCGTGATCAAACAGAAGCCAGACAAGAAAGATCTGCTACTGCCTATCTCTCCAACTTACTTCACCCTTACACTCCTTCCCGCTCCCTCCGCTCCACCTCCGACCCTCTCCGCCTCCACATCCCCCGCACCAAACTCAGCACTTTCGGCCGCCGCTCCTTCTCCGTCTACGGTCCAACCACCTGGAACACTCTACCACTCTCTCTCCGTCAGAAACACTCTCTCTCCTGCTTCCAGTCCGCCCTCAAAACTCACGTATTTAAACAGTTCTAGCACTATAACATCACCACACTCCCCACCTCAAGCTGACTGTCGTAATATGGTACGTGAGTCATTGTCAAAAGCGTGCGCATGTGTGCGCGAGTTGTGAGTGCGCGCTTATAGTTATAATTATTATAAGATAAGCGCATTATAAATACCGTAATTATTATTATTATTATTATTATTATTATTATTATTATTAGATCTATTTGAACTATCATGGTGTATCCGCTTCCTGCGACTCCAACAGTGTTTTGTAGTCGAGTCCAGAATGCAAACTATTGGTTTGGTGTTCTGTGATTTTGAACGGTATGGCTCTAAGCCCCAGGGTCTACAACCACACAATCAGTTTGCATTTGGATTAGAATTTGAAGTATAAAATAAAAATGGACACTCCTTGACTCTTCTAAAAATAAAACACTTCCCATGAGACAGACTTCCCGTGTGACACTTTGCTGCCTCAGACTACCATCTAATTTCCTCCGTTTTTATCCAGCCAAGCCCGGTAAGCAGAAAATCCTTGGTCCGGCGTCGGCCTTCGATGGCCCGCGCACGGCCGTGCGCGGGCCATCGAAGTCCGACGTCGGTCCAAATATCTACTGCTGCCCGGGCCTCTTTCGTCCGATTGTGCCGGAGATTGCCCTGAGGGGAAAGTCTTTTACTTAGACAATAAACAGTCTGACAAGTGACTGATTAGACGATTGATGGTGTACGGTTACGCTGCCAGGATCGTTCAGCTCAGCCTGTATGTGATGTGGCTAAGCTGTTAACATGTCTGGCTGGAAATTAAGGGCGGATGCAGTCCCGGACTGGTAAGTTACAAAAAAGGACAAAGGCCCAAAACGCACTGAATCAAGTGAGAGAAACATCGCATCACAGATTCTTTTCCACTTGCTGTTGCAACCTCAGCGTGTACTTGTCTTTGGTATTTCTGGTTTATCATTCTCTTCGGTATTTGTACATTTTCTTTTCTTTTGTTTTCTTCTTCTTTGTCTTTATTTTTTATATTTTATTTTATTTTATTTTATTTATTTATTTATTTATTTATTTATTTTTTTTTTTGGGGGGGGGAGATGAGTAGGGTGGAGGTGGGGGTGGGGGTTGTCTATACGGGGGGAGGGGGGGAGGGTGAGGAAGCATCCATCCGGAATACGTGCCAGTTTCAGGTAATGGACAGATCATTAGATCACAAGGTATTTTCAGTGATAGTGCTCATGTCCAACACAATCGGCTTTGATACCGAGATAACTCATGCAAGCGTTACGATCGAATAACGTCCCGAAGTTTTGGTAAACTTGAAGGAAAAGTTAACCTCTTGACTGCCGAGAAAAAGTGAACACGACCTAAGCACAAGAGACACAGATCCTCATGAGCCTCCGCAGTTGCGGGGGCTCATGAAGATCGATGTCTCTTGCGGACATCACTTTAACTCATCTTTGTTCCTGGGATGGTGTGGTCTCTTGGCGATGAAGTATCGAAGACTGCAGAAATGCAGTCTACGTCAAGCGGCAGTCAGGGGGTTAAAATCACGAAATTAGATTGTGCACTGGACTGTGATTTGGACAATACGGTCGATCCGTAAGGTTTAAAATCAGAGACCAGCAGACAAATAGCAAAATGACGTGTTATTGGCAGAACACAAGTTCTCCCTGTTCCGCACCTTCTGGTTAATGTGGGCCATGCTGTTCGGAGCGGCGGTGTCCACGGACAGTCCACGCGGGATGTCCGGCAAGTTCCTGGCCAACATCTGGGCACTGTTCGCCGTCGTCTTCCTGGCCAGCTACACCGCCAACCTGGCCGCCTTCATGATCACCAAGGAAGAGTACTACGATCTGACCGGCATACAGGACTGGAGGGTGGGCATAACAACAACAAAGAAAACAGCAAGGACAAAACTAAATAAATAAACGAACAAGTAAAGGCACAAAAAAGAACAGTATCAAAATAACTGTAAGCAAAAGATTTGACCACACGCCATGGCAATGCACATACAAACACACTGTTTAAAGTACATACGTCAACATTTCTCCCGTAAACATTCATACGGCTGGAAGTCGTAAGCTGCAAATCACGGCCAAGCAAACATTTGTATTATTTGACAAGCTGTCACAAGCTACACGTCTCGATTCGGCGGCGCGTCCCACCTACTCCAAACGTATTGGTTTTGTGACATTTTGTCAAATAAACTGACGAGCAAAAGAAATCTGTCATCCTTGGAATTATCGGAAACACTCCATTGTTTCCGATGATTCCAATGATGTTGCATTTCCTTTGCCTGTCATTGCAACTTTTGCGCTTCCGCAGATCTGCCACCTAACCAACACTATCAATGCCCAAAATGATGCAATGAAACGTGTATCTGAGTGTAATGATATGAACACTATTGTATATGCGTGCAGCTTCAGAACCCATTGTGGATGAAACCGCCGTTCAAGTACGGGACGATCGCCAACACGTCGACTGAAAGCAACATCCGCAAGAACAATAGAGACATGTTTCTCTACATGCAGAAATACCAGCAGGACTCCGTCAAGGATGCCATTGTCAACCTCAAGGCACAGTAAGACGCCATTTATTGTGATTTAGTAAATGCTGCACGATTCTTCTCTGCCGAGAAGACCTGAACTCCACCCATCTGCAAGAGATATAGATCGTCATGAGCCCCCGCATTCGCGGGGGCTCATGAGGATCTATATCTCTTGCTGAAACCACTGTATATGCATGCTTCGTTTACTGATGGGGGTCTTTAATGCTGAATGTACAATGATCTCAAAAACACAAACTGCGTCCACTGGCAGTGACCAGGAAAGTGCACACATGTTTCAGACAACCAACCACTCAGTCAGTCTGCCAGTTCAGCCACAAACAAAGCAACAGCAATGACAGCGACACTCAAACTTTCTGGACAGAAAACCACTTGCATAAACGTTCTGAGATGACCTACCAAGTAGTTGTGCGTCAAAAAATTCTTTGTTGTAAGTGTGTGTGTGTGTGTGTGTGTGTGTGTGTGTGTGTGTGTGTCTGTATGTGTGTGTGTTTGTGTGTGTGTGTGTGTGATTTTGTTACTGAAATTAACCATATTATGTTCATGTAATATGTTCATATAGATGAATAATGGCTTTGAAAATGTAGAATGCTTTGGAGGGTGAACGGCCTAACGCAATCTTTTGTTTTACTCACGTGTTGACGCGTGTGCATGTCAGTCGTCTTGATACTGGGATGCTCATGTATGTGTGTTGTTCTGTTAGTTTAGACCTTACTGCTTCAATTCGCAAGGTCCAAACTCGCAGAGCAGCGCACATTTTGCACATGACAATCATTATATTTTGGAAAAAAAAGTAGCCATTTGATTGGCCCTATGGCATCTAACCAGATTGGCAGTTTGCGTGATAAAGTAGTGTTGTCATGTTGCCAAATCATAGCGGATCGCACGGCAGAGACTGAATGTGCAAGCTGCCCCTCGCATCAGAGTTACACTTGCTGTCATTGTTTTTGCCGCTGCATATTTCTGTTGTCACGAGAGTTCTGTATTAGCCAAAACTCAAGTAAAAAAATCCAACACGAAATCCAAGTCCCTTTACGCATTGTGTAGAAAGTTAGGAAGCTGCCCCGCAGAGTGAAAGATTGTAAAGTACCCTGAGGATTCCCAGGATTCAAAGGCTATCCGGCCGACGTCGTCCGCAGTCGGACCGCGCACGCATCAGCCTGATGGTCTTTAGGCTACTGGGTTTAGAACCGAATAGCTCCACTTATCGGGGAGCTGGCAGACATGAGACCAGTCAAGCGTGCAGCCAGTCCAGCCAAAAGCTAACTGAGCGATACTAGATCCATTGATACACGCCCAAAGAAAGCCCCCCCCCCTCCTCCCCCCACCATGCTCCCCACCCCTCTTCACCCCCATCACCACCTTACCCACACCGAACATATTACGAACCTTCATGCACCTAAAAACCACAAACCGGCACGTAGACGGTTATGTGAAATCGTAAAGATATTCCCAACAAAAGATGAAAAAGCAATAGAACCCAAGTACAGCACAATTGTTCACACTTGTCCTTTGAAGGGTGTTTCTTTCTTTCTTTGGCATTTCTTTGCATTTTGCGCGCTTGGCAGTCACCGATTTGGTCCGGATTCTATGAACTCGTAGACATGAATTTTGAAGCAGAATTGCAAATTTGAGCATAGCTTGATCATTGACTAGGCAGTGACCTTTGTTTTACCAATGAACATCAGACCTTCTCCTCCAGAAAGAGTTGAAAATTATAGCCCGTCTGCACGCAGCCACAGGTACTGTATAAGTGCGTACAAGTAGATTAGTACACGAAGGAATAGTCATAAGCTCCCTTCCTGTGACTGTCTACAGATCGTGTTTCTGAAACCTGTGAGATCTAATGTTAATTTAACAACAAATAACCCCACAGCGTCCAAGGAACACGGATGCAAAGCAGGACTCACCAAGAGGCGTAGATCCACATGAGCACCCGCGCTGCGGGGGCTCATGTGGATCTATGCCTCTTGCACGTGAGTGACGATTTGTCTCCTGGCACTTGAGAAGTCAATGAGCCACTGAATTTTTATCCCCAGACGCCTACACGCCTTCATCTACGACGCCACAGTACTGGAGTACCAGGCGGGCAGGGATACTGACTGTCGCCTGATTACAGTGGGCAACTGGTACGCTATGTCAGGCTACGGCATCGCCTTTCCCCGGGGGTCGCCTTGGCTGGACAGGGTCAACTCCGTCATCCTTGACCTACAGGAGAAAGGTCAGACGCTCGGTGTTACTGTATCGATGATAAAGGTTGGAAAGTAGTCAAACCATGCCTCTCCATCTGCAAGGAGAATAGGCTGCAGTCAGTCCGTCAGCCTCCTCCATCTGCGGGATGGAGGTTACAGCTCTTTAGCCGGTTTCTTCCATTCTGAGGCATAAATTAAGTTGTCGTGTTTCAGTCATCCTATATCAGCCAGATGAATATACACTTTGGTCGATAAAACAAATCCGCCACTCTGTACAAGCATAGACCAGAATAACCGGACAAGCATCTCTTTGCCGAGAAACAGACGAACCGCAGGCCGAACTCCCGTCGCGCATGCGTCAATTGATTTAGTCAACCTACGCATCCGCTTTTCTTTCCACACACAACAACAATGGAGATCGACACTGTTTTGCAGGTAAAGAGGAGCAAACATTCCCAAGATTTTCTACCTTGAACACTTATTCAATAAATAGGGGCATACATGGTAGCCTTTTTTTTGTTTTTTGACGGTTTATATTTCGATTGAAGTCTTCCTTTGTGCATTCTATCGTTTATTTGTGTCACACGTGATAGGCTGCTGGAGTAGATCAAGTGAAGTGTTCTAGTATTAGTTTCACGTTTACACGAGATGGAAACTGTTGAAATATAACAGGCTAAAAGAACGTGTCGTTGGTGTGCGATGTTTGGCACCATTTTATATACATAATTCACAGCAACGGGAAATCTCCCATCTTAAAACAACAACACGCAATGAGACAAACGGACCCCAAGTAAAACAAAGGGAGGGAACAAACACAGCAACGAACGAAATATAAATACAAGGTTAACTCCCCCACTAATAACAAACGCACAAAACACCAACAGTGCTACATGCAGCACCTGACAACGCAATGAACCGGACAACAAAAACCAGTGACAATTATTTAAAAAAAAAAATAAATAAATAAATAAAAAACACAGAACAATCACAAGTGTGGTTAGGTGGGTCCGCTGACGAGAGCAGTACCTAGCTTATTGCAAGCGAAAATGTGCTCGAAATACACAAAGGGAATGAAGTGACGTAACAAAATCTAGACCTGGGTCATAAAACCTTGTGTATACGGCCAAGCCAGAACAAACAGGCTAAAAGAACGTGTCGTTGGTGTGCGATGTTTGGCACCAGTTTATACACACACGAGTCCCGAATAAATCGCAGGATAAAACTTTTGTATAGTGAATTGAACTTAATATGATTAGAACGAGCTTATATTCTAGGTAAATAATACTTATCCAACTTCACGCATTCCTGTCGAAAGTGTCTAGAACAAATCTTTGCAGTGTCTTTGTTAAAATTGCTAGTGTCTGCACGATTCACGGCGTGAACAAGCTCTCTCTCCCACTTAATCAAGTCCTTTGGTTGGCGAATGGAGAAAAACGACAGCCCCTTGTGCTTTCCGTTGCATGCACCACAACTCACAATCGTACAACTTGCACCAGGCATAATGCAAGACAAAAGACACTTTACAAACTGCACCACTAACCAAAACATAACTAAAAACATTCCACGTGAAAAGCTCTCCGATGTACTGAACCGGAATAATGAGTTGACTGATGCGCAAGAATAGTTGCGCGACGAGTGCAGAGACCGGAAGCAGGAGAGAGAGCGGTCCGGTTATTTATGGTCTATGGTACAAGACATGCATTGCTTGGCAATGCTTCTAATCTGCAACAGACATAGATTATCATGAGAACTTATGCCTCTTGCAGATTACCGATCGGCCACAATTTACATCCCAGAACCTGCAACCGTCTAAGTCATTAACTCATTCGACACGTGCCGCCTCAGGGTACGCGGCATAAGCCGCGTATCTGGAGGCGGCACGTCTCGAATGAGTTAAGGTTGGGACTTTCTGTCTGTGAAGGCAAAGGACAAGGAAGCCCATTTTGTGGAAAGCGAGAAACTCATTGCATTACGATGAAAATCTCGCTTTTCCCAAAAGCGTACTTACAAGCTCTTGCCTTCACGTGGCATGTTTAAGTTTCTTCCTGGTAAGGGTCGGTTACATTAACTTGTGAATCGATCTTTGCTCCACAGATGGAGGATCTTTCTGAGTTTGAGTTGTATGCGTCTGGCAGAAGTGTCACTTTGAAACTGGTTGATGGATTAACTGAGTCTACAACAGTAATGATTTGTCAGCCAAGCTGAACATTATTTTCTGATTCGTCATTGTATGGTGTCGAATATGCAAGCTGAACGTCGATAGGTTTGATTTAGCGGGCTCCGTGGGTGCAATAATACATTGACCTGAAGCGAATGACTGAGATTAGTCAAGTGAATCAAGAACCAAGAAAACTTCCCCAATAGCGAAACGTCTTCAGGCCCACGACGGAAGCAGTGGGCCCGCGCACAGCCGTGCGCGGGCCCACTGCGGCCATCGTGGGCCCGAGGACCTGTGCTTGCTAGGCCGAAGTTTATTATCTGCGTTAAATCAAAATATACACCAGAAAATCATCTTTAGGTTTCATTGCACTCTGTCGTCTCTTAGAAGTTAATAAGTTAACTAAAACATAAGAAGTGTAGTGTTTGCTTGCAATAACCATTTTGACCTTTGTGCACCGCCACCCCACCATGCTCCTGCATGTGAAATGTCACGTTATCAATTCTGTCTTTCAACGAAGGAAAAGCAATTACGGCTAGGGTTTCATATAAACGGAAAAAAAAAAAACCCGCAAAGAACAACAACAAAAACAACCGTTGATAAATCCTAATTTGTATTTAACTATTACATATGGAGCCAGTCTTGTAAACAGCCCAGACACTGTGTCGGTGCCACTGTTTCCATCCTACTCAAATGTTTCTTTTACCTTCTTTAACCCCCCCCCCACACACACACACACACTTAAAACGGAACTTCTTGAGAGTTGAATCACAATTAACATCTTGGCTGTTGTTGGCCATACCGTAGTGACATCTTTTCCGGCCAGCGGTATCACCAGCATCAATCAGTGAGCTAAAGAGCTAATCCTTGCCACGCCTTAAAGTGGCAACACTTCTCATTAAAATCGATGCTTCTTTGCCACTGGCTTGCAGTAAGTTTCGGTGTCACGGTCTTTGTCCTCTCAGGTGAGATGGAGCGCCTTCAGGAGTTCTGGCTGGCCGGGGCGTGTCACATGAAGCAGAAGAAGAGCGAGAACAACAGGGGCGTCACGGGGGGCGTGTCCAGCCACACCCTGGGGATCCTCAACTTCACTTCCGCTTTCATCCTACTGGGCTTGGGGACAGGGCTGGCCGCGCTGACCTTCCTGCTGGAGTACTGCTTCTTCTGGTTCGGTAGAAGACGCCTGTCCACGTGGGACAAGAAGGGGTGTTGCGCCCTCGTCAGTATGGTGAGTATTGATTCGACCCTGCATTAACCTTTGGATTGCCGCTTGACGTGAGGCTCCGTTTCTGCAATCTTCGCTAATTCAACGCCAAAGAGACCAGACCATCGCAGTAACATGGATTCAAAGTGATGTCAGCAAGAAACATAGACCCTCATGAGCCCCCGCAACTGCGGGGGCTCATGAGGATCTATGTCTCTTGTGCTTAGGTCGTGTTTACGTTTTCTCGATAGTTATGGGGTCTGACTGCTTTTTTAAAAAAAATTCAACGTCAGCTAGACCCAAGCATCCTAGTAACATGGCTTCATAGTCATGTCTGCAAGAGACATAGATCCTTATGAGCCCCCGCAATTGCGGGGGTTCATGAGGATCTATGTCTCTTGTGCGTACGTCGTGTTTAATTGCTCTAGGCATTCGAGTGGTTAACCGCCTTCTGATTGAAGCCGACAGATCTGCAAGCCGTGGCTGCATGATCAAGGATTGCCTTCAATTACATAATGTAATTGAAGGCAGCATCTACCAGTTTGTAAAGTTATAACAGACAACACTCAGTTATAAGAGCAGGATGCTATTTTAAAAATACATTTTTTTTTTAATTTAAATTTCAGAACATGGGCATGTCGCTGACGTTCCAGCAGTCCGTTCACGACGCCCTGCATCTACACCGCACCCACAGATGTCGTAACCCCGTGTGTGAGACGCAGCTATGGAAAGCCCATCATCGGCTGGATGTAGCCAAGCGACAGATAGATCGACTACAACGGCAAATAACGTAAGAATGTGTATGTGCTGGATTGGGTTGTTGGACCTTACGGTTCGGAGCCGTAAGGTCCATAATCACAAACCAGCACTTGTTTTTTTCTGTCATAGCGTACATGTACGAAACGATTGGGATCAGGTAGGTTACAGTCTGCGTCGTCAGGTTGGGTCTGTTGGTTTGTGATCGAGGGCGTACTTGACAGATTACAAAATGACAACGGAAAAGTTTAAGCAAATAATATCTATTTTACATGACATTTAAAAAAAAAAAATAAAAGGAAAGAAAGAAGAAGAAAGAAAGATTTCATTGGTTTATTGGGTTTGAAGCGTGTAACCTGTCCACTGAAGAGAAAAATTGAAACCACCCAACTGCAAAAGGCATAAATCTTCATGAGCCCCCGCAGTTGCGGGGTTTCATGCGGATCTATGCCTCTTGCTAAAACCGGTCTGTATCAACGTTCCTTTAACGGCTGGGGACCTCTGCGTTGAATATACCAACAATTCAAAAACACAGTCTACGTCCACTGGCAGGGAAAGGGTTAACTCATTCGAGACGTGCCGCATCCGGATACGCGGCTTATGCCGCGTATTCGGAGGCGGCACGTCTCGAATGAGTTAACAATGCTCCTTACAGCTAGTTCACTGTTTTGCTAACAAGTTTTTCAGACTGTCCTGTGACCTCTCTTCTTCTGACATATTGTCAGGTTATTATCGGTGGAGCGAGCGAAACATGAAGTGTGGATGTACGACCCGGAGAGAGTGCGGGCCCACAACGGGACAAGGCCCAACCCCGATGTTTACCACAGAGAGGACCACGAAGAACCTGCCTGTCCTAGAGTCACTCTCCTTTAAAGCTACCTGTTCTATACAATAAAGGGTTAATATACTAGTGGGCAAAACAAATGCAACACCATTCGAATCAACGAAAAATCTGCAGCGTTTCCAATTAGTAATCAGTGCCCGCTTTGGGGCCTTAAGGTCAACATTTTTCTAAGTTTGGAGTTGTCCTCTGAACACTACAGTTCAGGAGACACATCGAACATGATAGTTCAAGGGTGGTTCCGGAATAGCTTGGCGTCCTGAGGTATTTCCCTAAAAATGTTATGGCCAAGTCATATCTTCTTGCAATGTCTCACCGCGGAATGAATATAACCAGCCTTTTGGATCTTGACTTGCAAGGACCTATAGGTTGCTTGGTTGTTTAGTCGGGTTTCAACGTTAAGTATTTGAAAGGGACAGTTGGGAGGAATTGTATATATGTCATGTACAACAGAATACGTAATTTGTTGAGGGGGAGGGGGGGAGGGGGGTGTCGCTTGGGGTGGTCACTTTGATCTCACCCAGCCTTCAACAACGCACATGAAGGTGGTGAGAGAGTCAGTTTGAGGTAGCTTCCGGTGGTAGAGAGTTCCAGACACTTGGCGCCTTTCCAAACGCCAAACTAACCAGGCACTACCCTTGAACTAGTTATGGTTGACTGAGTTTAATCCCTTCACTGCCAGTAGAAGCAAAATTATGTCTTTGAGAGCAGGGCATATTTCAGCACGGAATCCAAGAAACACGGAATAAGCTCATTCCAAGAAACACGGATACAAGTAAGGTCAGTAAGAGGCAAAGAGCCTCATGAGCCCCCGCATCTGCGGGGACTCATGAGGTTCTTTACCTCTTGCAGTTAGGTGGTGAAGGGGTCGGGGTACAAATAACCATATTATCTTTGCCAGTTTCTTTGAAACACCCTCAAGAGTATTTCCTACGAGATTGTGTACTATAGCTGCAAGGTACACCAAGGGCTTTACTAATTTCAGTCTAATTCTGAAATACTCTAGTGAGCGAACGGTTCTCGGACCGATGTCTCTCCGAGTTGGTCCTCACTGGGAGAGCTTAATTAATTCTCGCGTCCAGAACACATCTTTGGTGCAAAATGGTCTTCTCCTGCATTATGTTGAGTAAAACAGGACTGCTGTTTCTTGTCGGTCCAGTGCACTTGTTGAACGATTGAATACTGTAGCTCATTGTGCCCAAGGTACGAAATACCCACATTTTGGAGTTATCCTCTGAGGACTGCATTGCAATTCAGGAAACAGATCGACCATGATAGTTCAAGGGTGGTGGCAGTATAGCTTGGCGCCTATAGGCGCCAAGCTATTCTGCCACCACCCTTGAACTATCATGGTCGAGCCATATCTTGTTGTGCTGTGTCGCGGGCAGAATGAGTTAATGACAGCGTGAGTGAACTACCGTCAGTTTTATGACAGTTTGCACCATGTGCGTATAAATTAACCCCATTGTGCATGCGGTCACCGGTACTTTTCACAATACCGCCGGATGCATGTACGATGGGGTGAAACCATGATACATTCGGATAATATGGCAAATACAGCCCATGACAGCTCTTGTATATTAAACTGTTTTATTGAGCTCATAAATGGCATGTTTAATGTGTGCATCAATTGATCCAGCTACTGCATGTAAATACACGATCGAAGGATTGCTCTTGTGTGAGAATGACTTTGTTATTTTAGACAATATTCAACTGCGTTAACCCCTCCACTGCCTGCAATCATAGATTTGTTTATATTTTTTGGTTAACCCTTTTAGCCACGACGCCCTTCAGCAGATGATGGATCGACCATGATAATTCAAGAGTAGTGCCAATTTAGCTGGTACATAGTCGTTTGGTGACACAAAATTTTAAAATACGGCCTTGGGGTTAAATGGGTTAATTCATTTTAAAGGAACTCCAGCCACCCAAAGCAAAGGGCAAGAATACAGAGCGGTTTCAACAAAAGCATATATCCTGCGCGGGCTCATAAGGATCTATGCCTCTTGCAGTTAGTGTTCAGATATTTTTTTCAGATTTTATCGGCAGTAAACGGGTTAATGGTCAACGGTGTGTTGGTCTGATTTTAGCTCACATATGACGAACTAACCGAATTACACTTGCATAAATGAAAATGTGTAATACTGACGCGGTTCTGTCGTTAAGCCAGTATGTCCCTTTTTGAGAAAGGCGAGATTTCCTTTGTTATACTGGACACACTGCCAGACGGCAGGGTTATACAGTTAAAGGCAACATCTCAGCTATACTATAAATCCTTTTTTTCTTTATCTTCCAGTGATGCATGTCAACTTTGAAGTCATACTGAAACCAGAACGCATGAGCATTGCATTTGATAATCATTCTATGTGAATATTTTGAGAGTGCCCAATGTGCAAAGGTCATCGGGCCGTCGTTGGCCGCTGTTGGCGCGCGTACGGCCAACGGGCCAACGTGCGCGGGCTAACGGCGGTCCCGAGGGTCTTTTGCGCATTGGGTGAGTACTGTGAAGTTTCTTTGTGTTTGTGTGTAGTTTTAGTGTTCAGCTCAGTTGTACAAACTGAACAAACCTCAGGATCATGAAAATTAATACACTGTTTTGTTACGTAATAAAGTTTTTTCTTTGCGAGTAATGTTATCAAGTCAGCCGCTTTGGTCATAATTATGTGCATCTGTATTCAGCTGGAATGCTTTATATGTATTCGTGGTTTTGAAGTGAAAGCGTCCTTGTTGTTTATTCTACAACGGAATATCACATAAAGAACATCAAGATTTAGTGCTTGATTACGTAAATATGTCTGTTTGAAAGGAGGGAGGCAGAGCTAGAGACCTAATGCGCATAATGCCATCGGGCCTACGACGGCCCGATGGCCTTTGGGCACTGGGGGGTAGGGGGTGGACTAGAGAGATAGATAGAGAGAGAGAGAGAGAGAGAGAGAGAGAGAGAGAGAGAGAGAGAGAGAGAGAGAGAGAGAGAGAGAGAGAGAGAGAGAGAGAGAGAGAGAGAGAGAATCGTTCATTTTGACAATAAAGAATATGTACTGTGCTATTTTTGACTTCCTTCTTTGACGTTTCAGCCAATGTTATATTAGAAATGTGTTCGACGAAAACGTGTGTGTGTGTGTGTGTGTAGAAGCGGGGGGGGGGGGGGGGGGGGGGGGGAGGGGGGGGGGGGGGCGAGGGAGGGGTGAGGGTTGAGGGGTGGAGGAAACATGGCGTGAGGGGGTTTAATCGTTCAACATGTGTCATAGAAATATGGCAGCCTTACAAAGCTGGCCTGTGGTCCACCTACCACCAAAATACGTTGACCCCTTCCCTGCCGAGAAAGAGTAATCACGATTCATCCGCGAAAACACATAGGGCCAACCAAAAGAACCAACCAAACAACCAAACCACTGCAACAACAACACAGTAACAGAAATTAATTATTTATTCAATTCGGACAATATCGACGGGTCGTAGTAGCAGCAATCGTTTGACCACAGGCGTACGCACATTTGTGTTTTAACTATACAGTATCACGAAGCACAGAACAATACTCTTTCGAGGATTGGGGTAAATCAGCAGTTGTGGTGACGTCACACAACGAAAACCAACAGCAAATCAAAGGAGGAAATAATTATAGACTTCAGCTCCATGTGAACCGGGTGCGCAAAGACCATCGGGCCGACGTCGGGCCGATGGCCTTTTGCGCATTGGGAATATACTGACCATAGATTGCCATACAACAAACCTTTCAACAGACAGACTAAAGGGAGGCTATAACGCGCACACTTTGATTCTCAATGCAGGTAATGCCCTGGTGTACAATTTTTTCCCCCCGTTCATTTTAATTTGCAGCAATAGCCCAGAGAATTCGTATATATGAATGTTCATATCGCAAAGGTTCCGTATATACGAAAAATACAACGTAGAAAATATCACATTAAAGTCAAACAGCAGCAGAAAAGCAAACAACAAACGACAGACACGGGATGATTTTTGTGCAATCGATCACTTCAATAACAAAAAATCTGGTAAATCACATAATTATTTTGTTTATGAGTAACTAAAAAAAAAAGAAGAGAATCAGACAAACAAGCATACGCAGCTGTCGACAAAAAGTCATGAGCAATTCGACCATATTTCAGAGAGGATTCATCTGCATACTCATCCATCGTAGAGCTTTGGACGAAATATAATGATTGTCACATCACATCTGTAGTAACAGTGTGCCTTTTCTTGTCAAATTGGTCTGATTTCTATGTATGCGCAAACATTCATTTATTTTTAAACAAGGAATGAGGGTCTCGCGCTCGAATGTATTACTCTCTGGTAAGTATAAATACATTCTGGCACATGTATATAATCTGCTTGCTTCATCTTGAGTTGATCTGTAGTCCCTGATCGCTTAATAGTGTCGAGGGATTCTAAAATGTAAAAGTCAGACTTGAGTTAACTCATTCTACCCCAACACCGAAATCCCCAAATTTTGCCGTTGTCCTCTGAAGACTGCACTCTAGTGCAGGACACAGATCGACCATGATAGTTCAAGGGTGATGCCAGAATAGCTTGGCGCCCATAAGCGCCAAGCTATTCTGACATCACCCTTGAACTATCATGGTCGATCCTTATCTTGCTGTGGTTTGTCTGGGGTAGAATGAGTTAAGTTAGCATTAAAACCCTGTAACAGAACGGGAGGTCAAACAGATTTTAAAGCACAAAAACAACAACAAAAAACCAACAACTGACAAATGCACTAAGGAAAACGACATACAACTAAAAGATATCAAGTCTGTTAACCCATTGAGCCCTGACGCACTACAGCAGTAGATGGGTCGATCATGATAATTCAAGGGTAGTGCCAGATTAGCTTGGCGCCTGTTGGCGCCAAGCTAATCTGGCACTGCCCTTGAATTATCATGGTCGATCCATCGCCTGCAACTGGTGCATAATCAATAGATGACGCCTCCAAAATTTGTGAAATACGGCCGTTGGGCTGAATGAGTTATCATCATCAATGCTACTGACGATTCTGTTCTGCGCAAAAGACGCGTAGTTACCTGTCCTTTCTGTCGAGCAATAGCGTCAGTAGTTGTTATGGTGTCAACTACAATAGCAACTTCATATCATTTTTTAAAGAATATTTTATACTTCTTTCTTTCAGTACATCAAAACATGCACGTACTGACACAATGATTATTACACTGAGTAACTCACTGAAGGCACTCCGCTTCAATAGCTGCAAAAATGTCGTATACGACACTTCTTCAGCTATTGATGTGGGGCACCTTGAATGAGTTAAATTGCAACAGAATGGCTATGGCATCTCTATCAGCAAGACTAATAGATACAATACCTTCATCAACAAACAGACGCAAATCTCACACACTCCCTGTGGAGTGCAAAAACAGATCAACTGAACTCCAAACTTTGACACGTCTGAAAGCGTTTAATGGATATATACTCGTATGTAGTTTGCACAGTGCTTTTGGCGCGGAATTATTGCATAGAAACACGCATGCGCAGACGCAGGACCATTCTATACAGAAAGCAACAGAAGGAGGGAGACGTTCCTAAGCTGGTCTGTGATTGTGGGCATTAGGGCTTCCAGTCTTAAGGTCCAAAATCACAGACCAGAACCCAATGGCTGTTTGCTTTGTGTTCCAATTCTCACATTTGCACCGCAAACGATAGGTAAATTAAACATTGCTTCGACACAACACAGAAGATCGCATCATAAAATTCAAGGACACACGCACTGCTGCTGACAGGGTCGTCCAGCAACACTTCGGCGTATATTCACTGAATCGACAAACTTTGTGAGTATATGATTAACTCATTCGAGACGTGCCGCGCCCGGATTCGCAGCTTTAGCCGCGTATCCGGGCGCGGCACGTCTCGAATGAGTTAACTCTGAGTTGGGTTTACTTTTAACTCATTCAAGGTGCCTCCCCCACCCCACGACAAGGCTATACGAAACTTCCGCAGCTGCTGATGCGGGCTCTTTGAGTGAGTTAAATATAACGTGTTTCTGGGTTCTAACACTTTGGCTGTGTTTCGAACACTCTTTTTGTCAAGGTGATTTCTCAACAAAAGCCACTATACCGACAAACAAGGGAGCTGCCAACTCTGCACTGCTACGCTGTCCTCACTTCAAGATGTCGCATGCACATCATGGTTGCCTCCCGATTCGTCAGAGCAGGAAAAAACCATTGTGGTCGCATGCGATGCACAGCATGAACGCAGTGTCCATGGGTAGCATAATAGAAGAATAGAATTAATATCTGTTCTTTTGCTGGCCAAGGATAACAACGACAAAAAGCAATTCACTTCTATGTTTTGCCCAAGACATGAGGAGACATCGAGGACCAAGACACGTGATCATGCAGACATTGTCATAAGGGAAGGACAGCCCCTTTACCAATCTTACAGAAATTACTTCCCTTGCCCAGTCTTCAGAGTCTCGGGGTTTCTAACGAGCCAGCAGTATTTCAGTTACCCCTAGACTTAAGCGTGATGTATGAATTGTCGTGAGTCTCTTGAGCTGCCTTTCGTCGCTGCTTTGCTGGCAATTTTATTATATTGAGCCCCACTGTTGAAATTCTATAACAGGTTATCTGTAAACCAGACCTAGATCGAACCTTAAACGGACTTCAAATATTCAGTGAATTCATTCAGTCCGCTCTATCTGCAAGCAAGAGACGTGCATTCCCATAATACCGTGCGGCTGTATAGGCTTATGAGAATATGTCAAGACGCCTTGCAAAGGTCCTCGGGCCCACGACGACCGCAGTGGGCCCGCGCACGGAGTGCGCGGGCCCACTGCGGTCGTCGTGTGCCCGAGGACCTTTACTCACTGGGGCGTTGCCTCAATGACGTCCAGAACGCGAAAAGCTACACGACTGCTATTAGGACGCTGGCCGCAGTTACTTACTTACTTACGCCTGTCACTGTGACCCCTCCCCGGGTATAGGACGTCGACGAGAGACCTCCAGCGACTCCTGTCCTGTGCTTCTCCTTCGATTTTACTCCAGGTGGTTCCCAGTCTCCTGATGTCTGCTTGGAGGTCTCGACGCCAGGTGTTTCTCGGCCTGCCTGTTTTCCTCGCTGGCCGCAGGGATCGTGGCGATTTAACGAACTTGTCCCTTTAGTCCTTACTATAGACTGGCGCAACCTACCGTCTTTCATTACCATAAGGGAAAAAAGACCCTAATGTCTTTGACCTCATACTGATTTAGGAATACCTCCTACTTGTAATTAGAAGTTGTCCTCCGAATGCGACCGTGACAGAACAAGGGCTGTACTGGAACAGCTTGCCTAGTTAGCAAATGTCCTAGGACCGACATCAGCGCAAGACTGCGCGGGCCCACTGCGGCCGACGTCGGACAGAAAATCTTTTGCTATTTGTGTGATGTCCCAGCAATTGTGGCACCGCCTTTAAACTGTTCTGCCGTTATGTGGCAGAATCTGGCAGCATGTTCATTCGTGAGAAAAGCGAGATTTGCATTGCATAACAACGCAAATCTCGTTTTTCTCAAAACTGGACATACCGGCAGTATTGTGGTCATCCACCTGCTGTATTGTAGGAATTAGGACTGAGCTGCAGACCGATTTTGCGCAATTTATTGTACGTCAATTCTTGGATCTTAAACAGATCCAGGGTCTTCGTGATGCGAGTAATTCGTCAAATCCACGTTAAATGAAATTCACACTGGCCACACACATTTTTTTTACAAAGTGATCGACAAATGGCGACGAGTAAAAAGTGTCACACAACTCGGGCACAGTTATGTATGTATATCAACCCATTTAGCCACAACGCCCTACAGCAGGAGATGGATGGACCATGATAATCTGGCACTACCCTTGAATTATCATGGTCAACCCATCTCCTGCAAGTAGTCGTTAGGTAACATTTCCAAAATCTGGGAAATGGACCGGCGGAGCTGAATGGGTTAAGTAGCGCACACCTGGGCTTAGATTCACTGCACGGTTGTGTCCCCTGAGCAGACTGTCAGTAGACATGGGAAAAGGAAATAAGAATCGCCTAAATGTCTGCTTTCACAATTATATGACCAACAAATGGCTACAACCATCGTCATACAAATCTGTGCAGTCCAGTCAATTTTAGAGGAGTCTCGGGCCATGTTTGCCCTACCTCTGGTTAGAATTTGAGGCCATGTTAGAGGTGGCAACATCAAGTGTTGGGCTGAAACCCTTTCGCTGCACGCAAACACGAATCGTGTCACTGAAAACATGGCAAACGAACCCCACTAACCCCAACTGTACAACGAACAAGGATATAAATGTGGCCAGTGAGAGGCAAAGATTGTCATGAACCCCCGCTGATGAGATTCTTTGCGTCTTACCGATAGGTGGCATTCACTTTTCCCCGGCAGTGAGGGTCCTAAAAACACACATAGTGATGTTTCTCTTGCTGCACAACTTTTTGTCTGCATTCAATGTCAATAAAGTACCGTCTGCGTCCAGCAGACAAGCTTGAAAAAAACTCAAGACATTTTGAAAATGAGCAGTCTGAGTCACAAGGTTCCCAAACAAGTATATCCACCTTAGCAAATACACTGCACACACGCATCACGTATACTTTCTGAGAGCACTGACACCATGCCACGTGATTTCTCAGAGCAGTCAAACCGCAGTCAGGGCAGTGAAACAACAACATATTGTGTGTGTGTGTGTGTGGGGGGGGGGGGTGTTCCGCAATCGCCGGCCTGCATTTCACTCGCGCGAACAGCGCAAGAGGCGGGCGATTGCGAAAGTTCCTCAACAATTTATCAGATTCGTCAAATCGTGCTCTCAATATCTATACCACCGTCCACATTTTCGTAAATTTTCCCACCACTAACTCTGGTTCTTTTAGCAGTCCTGGGTGGAGGCGAGTGATCGGAGTCACTGTCGGGGCTTGTAGGTAACGACCGAGAATTCATCTCCGCAGTCCCGTTAGGCGGTGGCGGCGGAGGTGGTGGAGGGGGCGGTGAAGGAGTTCCTCCTCTTAACATTTCGGCTCCGTTCGCTCGTTCCCGTTCTTTGGCGAGGATGGGGTCATGTGACGCGTCTTGTGATGCGGCCGTGGTTGAGGGGACGATGCGCCTGCGCGGTATGCCATCTTGTTGCTTGGCTGCTGTCTCGGGGTCCAAGGTCCCCGCGTTGTCTCCGTCTGCTGCCGCTTCCGCTGCTTTTTTCCTACTGGCGAACAATAGAGGTTGTTCGGAGATCAGAAGCAGGTCACTGTTTGACGCAAACGGTGCATTAAAAGCCCGGACAAACATGCGCATGTTTTTTCCGGGCTTTTAATGCACCGTTTGCGCCAAACAACGTGCAAATCTTGACCAACTTCTCATTTACGAAATCGTCTGTCTCTGCAGACTTTCGTTTTTACACTTTCCTGATTTTGGATTGCGTGTCTCGTGGATAGGAGCTTGGGTGGACATTTTATTGACTTTAAGGCAATCAACTAAAGTCAAGTTACATTTAGTAAGCCTGATTAAATGAGCAAATGTCTACACAACTTCAGAATTCTGCGGAAGACAAGAACACACTAAACATGTAACTTACCACTGATGACAAAGACATGATATAACTTGTTATTTTTGTGTGTTTCAGTAAGATATGTTTCAGCTTCTTTAACAAAATTACACGCTAGAGCTATGTGCCTGTCTCACTGGATACGAATATTAGTTCTACTGGGTATAATAAAATGTAAAGGATGTTGTAGATAGGCCTATAGATATTACAACTGTACAAATAATTGTCTCATGTGAGTGAAATACTGGGAAAATCTGCAGAAAACGGCAGATAATTTAATAGACTGGCACAGATGCCATTTATATGCAAATAAGTATTATCTTTCAAGTCTCCCGGGCAGATGCAGACAGTACGGCCCACAGTGCACAAAGGGAGATTAGGCTGACGTTGGCTGCGGTTGGCCCGCGCACGGCTGTGCGCGGGCCCATCGAAGCCGACGTGGACCGAGGACCTTTTGCGCCCTGAACTAGCTCGATCAGCAGACAGGATCAGTGTAGTCCCAATAGGGAACAGCTTCCACATGAAGGGATCGCACTACTTGTACACAGTGGTATCAGTTATATTTTTTATGGAAATTGTAAGCGTGTTTAACGCTTTTGCAAACATCACTTCCTTTTTTATTGGCAGGACTTTGTTTTAGAGCAATTTACGACGGCTTTGCGTTTTTTCTTTTTGATCACTTTTTCCAACAGTTGATGGGCATGATTTCACGGTTTGATGAAAAAAAAAAAAAAAAAAAAAAAAACTGAATAAAATGTC
This sequence comes from Semisulcospira habei, assembly GCA_036245525.1. Classification (NCBI taxonomy): domain Eukaryota; kingdom Metazoa; phylum Mollusca; class Gastropoda; family Semisulcospiridae; genus Semisulcospira; species Semisulcospira habei. The sequence continues at coordinate 105,953,475 of BTPG01000008.1, forward strand.
ACATACATCACAAATACACACAGAATTAGTTATTTAATTAGTTATTTGGGTTTAACGCCGAGCAGGCAACTAAGGCCATCTCACGGCGGGATGGGTAAAAATCTGGCCAGCCAGACTAAAACAAAGGTCATAAGACAAGATATAAATATATCTTTAAAATATTTCATGCTAAAATGTCGCACAGGTCTTTAAAGGAAAAGTCTACAGACTCTCAAAAAGGTCAAAATAATAGTCTATGAATGCTCAAATCGTGTTAAAAATATTGTACTCTCTCAGAAAACTGAAGATCGTGTCCGGGGGTACATCCCGGAACAAAACCTTCAAGGAGTCTGCTGTGAAGTGTTTATATCTCGTGTCAACTAAATCGACACAAGACAGCGACCCGCTGTAAAATAGATTAACAATAGCCCGACAAAACAAACAAAAAAGCCCCCCCTCCCCCCAAAAAAACAACCCAAACACCCCCTCCCCCGCCCCCGAAACGCCCCCCCCCCCCAATAAAACAACAACAACAACAACAAACAAACAAACAAACAACAACCTGAAATTGTAATCTGTCATCTGCTTTTAGGGAGCATTATAATTATGTCACACTGTGCGAGGGAGGTAATTTCATTAGTTCTTTGCAATATACCATTGGGAAAGTAGTTAATATACATACGAATGCACATCGTAGAGGAAGTAAAATTTACATGCAGATACGGTGTGACTGTAACGGTTTGCAGAGCTGCCCCAACACGGTCATTTTCGGGGACAGTGAAAGATCACTGATGGGAATATAGGAGGCGCATAGTTCCAACGTATCCTAAGACCGAAAAGACCCCCGAAACAGATGAAGTAGAGACCGATCTGTGCTAGCAAGAGACATAGGTTTTTGTAAGCCCCTGCAGCTGCAGGGGCTTATGAAAACCTTTGTCTCTTGCTGCTGAATGGTCTTGTCTTGCGCGAATGTAACAAGCGCATATTCGTGCAAAACTGACTCGACCTCTAACTTGCATATGTAAATGCGACTGATCTATGACAGCAAGAGGTACCGATTCTCATGAGCCCCTGTAACTGCAGGGGCCTCATGAGAATCTATGCCTCTTACAGATGGAGTGTGGAGCTGTGAGAGGGACAGAGACAAGGAACGTAATAATGATTATTATTATCTCAGGAGAGGAGGGTAGTGTTCTTTCCTGAATTCTATGCTGCATTTCGCACAGCACGCATGCGTTATCTCATTTGTACAAAATGTATGTTGACGTATGGGTTTTGTGCTGGCGTCACTGTATTCACGCTGAGCACAGTACGGAGTGTGAAACTACAGTAAAATCGCCAATACGTGTAATTTACAACACTTTACTGATGCTGGCGACGTATACGAATAACAATATAACGAACTACGACTGTAACATTTATGTAATGGTACGACTTCATATTATTTCCTTCTTCCCATTTAACCCCACCGTCGCATTTCCAACATTTTGTAGGCGTCACCTAACGACTATGCATCAGATGCAGGAGATGGATCGACCATGATATTCAAGGGTAGTGCCAGATTAGCTTGGCGCTGACAGGCGCCAAGCTAATCTAATAATAATTTAATAATTATAATTAATAATAATTACTGTATTTATAATGCGCTTATCTTATAATAATTAAAACTCTAAGCGCGCACTCACAACTCGCACACGCATGCGCACGCTTTAGACAAAGACTCACGTACCACAAATAGTGAAAATACATTACGACGGTCAGCTTGGGGTGAGGAGTGTGGTGATGTAGTGCTAGAACTGTTGAAAGAGGTGAGTTTTGAGGGCGGACTGGAAGGAGGAGAGAGAGTGTTTCTGACGGAGAGAGAGTGGGAGAGTGTTCCAGGTGGTTGGACCGTATACTGAGAAGGAGCGGGGGCCGAAAGTGCTGAGTTTGGTGCGGGGGATGAGGAGGCGGAGAGGGTCGGAGGCGGAGCGGAGGGAGCGGGAAGGAGTGTAGGGGTGAAGTAAGTTGGAGAGATAGGTAGGAGCGTAGTTGTTTAGGGATTTGTAGCAGAGAGACAGAATCTTGTATTGGATGCGTTGGGGGATGGGGAGCCAGTGAAGAAGCTTGAGCATTGGAGTGATGTGGTCGGATTTTTTCTTTCTGAGGACGAGGCGGGCAGCATTGTTCTGGACGCGCTGGAGAGTGAGAGTGGTGGAGTGAGGAAGGCCGGAAAGGAGAGAGTTGCAGTAGTCGATGCGAGAAAAGATGAGAGAGACAGCGAGTTTGGTGGCAGCTTCGGTAGTGAGGTATTTTCTGATCTGACTGATGCGGCGGAGGTGGAAATAACATGCCTGGGCCGTGGCGGAGACGAAGCTGGTCATGGAAAGAGAGGAATCGAGGATAACGCCAAGGTTCTTGACCGAGTCAGAAAGGGAGATGGGGGTGCTGTACAGTTGAAGGTGGAGAGAGGGAGGGAGCTGGGAAAGTTTCTGGCGAGTGCCTACCAGCATGGCTTCCGTTTAGTCGTCGTTCAGTTTGAGCTTGTTTGCTGTCATCCAGTTTTTCACGTCTTCATAGCAGTCAGCCGTGCGAGTCAGTAGTGTCTGAGTGTTGTCGAGTTTGTCTTTGTCTAGTAGTTGTGAGTCGTCAGCGTAGAGGTGGTGATGTATGTGGTGAGACTGGATGATGTTGGACAGGGGAGAGGTAAAGAGTGGGAAAAGGACCGGGCCCAGGACGGACCCCTGTGGAACGCCGCAGGAGAGCCTGACTGGGTTGGAGGAGACGCCGTAGATGGTGACGGACTGCTGTCTGTCGGAGAGGTAGGAGAGAAACCAGGAGTGGGCAGAGTCAGTGATGCCAAAGGAGTGGTGAAGGCGGTGGAGGAGGATAGAGTGGTCTATGGTGTCGAAGGCGGCAGAGAGATCGAGTAGCGTAAGAAGGGAGATGTTGCCCGAGTCAGTGGAGAGAAGCAGGTCGTTTAGGATATGTAGAAGGGCTGTTTCAGTGCTGTGATGTTTGCGATAGGCAGACTGGAAGGGACTGAGGAGGTTGTTGTCGGCGAGGTGGAGGTTGAGCTGGTTGAGGACAACCTTCTCAAGAAGCTTGAACAGGAAAGAGAGATTGGAGACTGGGCGGTAGTTCTTGAGTTCGTTTGGGTCGAGGTTGTGTTTTTTGAGGAGAGGACGGACGATGGCGGACTTGAAGATATCGGGGACGGAGCCATTCTCTAGAGATGTGTTGATGATGTCGGTAATGAAGGGCAAAGGTGTTGGGAGGCCGTCCCGGTAGAGAGAAGCTGGGAGGGGGTCTAGTTCGCAGGTTTTGAAAGGCATGGACTTTATGGTCTTGAGGACTTCATCCTGAGAGACGGGGCGGAAGGACGAGAGGGGAGTGCCGGAAAAGGGGGGGGGGGGGTCAGGAAGGCAAGGCGGAGAAGGCAGAGTGTCGAGTGTGTTGCGCAGAGTTTGGATTTTGTCGGAGAAATAGGAGGAGAAAGCGGACGGAAGTTCTTCTTTGCTGTGTGTGTTGGGAAGAGGAGAGTCTTTAGAAGTGCCTAGGAGTGTGTTCATGGTAGCCTAGAGGGTTTTGGAAGAAGTGGATTCCAGGATTTTGTTTTGAATCTGGCACTACCCTTGAATTATCATGGTCAATCCATCTCCTGCTGTACTACGTCGGGGCTAAATGGATTACCTTCGGATACATCAAAACGCAGGGGGGGGGGGGTCCCAATTTTTTTGTTGGTTATATCCGAAGTTTGTTATAAGTGAAGTAATTTACTTAGAACGAGTGCTGTGGAGACCTTTGAGAAAACGTGTCGTTATATCCTACGTTCGTTATAAGCGAAGTAGACTGCAATTCTATTCCGCCGAACGGCATCCTCAGTAGCAGTCAAGGAGGTTTAACACATTCTGCTCCAGGACGGAAATCCGCACATTTTGAAGTTGCCACCTGAAGACTGTATTACGCTTGTGGAAACAGATCGAGCGTGACAGTTCAAGGGTTGTGCCAGAATAGCTTGGCGCCTGTGGGCGCCAAGCTGTTCTGGCACAACCCTTGAACTATCACGCTCGATCCATGTCTCGCCGTGGCGTGTCGGAGTTGAATGAGTTAAACTTACGCAAGTTGCCGCTTGAGATGGTCGATTTTGAGTAGCGCGATGTCCAGTTCGTGTTTGGCTTTCCACAGCTGCGTCTCACACAGCGGGTCCTTGCACTTGTGGTGCTTGTGCATGTCGATGGCCTCCATGACAGACTGCTCAAAGGTCAGGGACTGGCCCATACTCTGAAATTGCAGAGGTGCACCAGTGCAGAATAGCTGAAAACGCCTCCCCGTCAGCAAAGGTCCTCGGGCCGATGTCGGCCAGAGGATCTTTAGCTTACTGGGTTATCATCACCTCAAAGGCAAAGATTATCATGAGCCCCTGGGCCCTCGAGAAGCCCCTTTCCCTCACACTTCCGCGTTAAACGCTAATAATATTTGACTTCGGCAACACAACCAGCAGAACCCAAATACAAGAGGCACAGATCCTCATGAACCCTGGCATGGCTCATGTGATCTGTGCCTCTTGCTGAATCCATTTTCTCTCCATATTCCTTGGGCGAATGACGGTTTTTTTTTTTTTTTAACAAAGATTTCAGAAACACAGTCTGCGTCCAGTAGCAGGGAAGGGTATAACCAACTAACTGCACAACTCAGGCTTTTAAAACGATTGTATTTTTAATCACGATTGAGATTACGTAAGACTAAGTTTTCCCAGAATTTATCATTGGAGACTATAATTATTTACTCACCAAACTGACAAGCGAGCAACATCCACATTTGTCCCATTTTCTCAGCGACTTCCGACCGAACCGGAAGTAGAAGTGTTCTAAAAATAACAAGATGGAGCCTAGGACCACGCCGCCTCCCAACAATATAAAGGCCGACGTGAAGTTGAGGATTCCCAGCGTATGACTTGACGTCCCCCGTTGCTGCGACTTTTTGTGACACGCTCCTGCCAGCCAGTACTTTTGTAGTCGCTCTATGTCGCCTGATCCAAAAAAACAAAAAACAAAAAAAAAAAAAAAAAAAAAAAAAAAAAAAAATGCAGCCGTCATCAGTATCACAGTGAGCAAAAGACGTTGACCGACGCTGGCCCATTCACGTCCTGCATTCGGATACATGGCTGTATGCCGCGTATCCGGATGCAGACAGTATCGAATGTGTTAACTGATTACATCCTGAGGATAAAATTACCATCATTTTAGATACCATTTGAAGTCTATGTCACAGTTAAGGAGACAGATCGACCATGATAGTTCAAGGGTGGTGTCGGAATAGCTTGGCACCTACAGGCGCCAAACTATTATGACACCACCCTTGAACTATCATGGTGGATACATTCCTGTCGGCGCACGTCAAAGCTTTATGGGCTAAACGGTATTTGTCATGTATTGAAAACAACTGCTTACCGTCGTCTTGCATTTTGAGCAGAACCTTGTCGAATTTCTTGACCCATCTGGACCCCTTGGGGAAACCGACGCCGTAGCCTGTCTCCGCGTAGCGCTTGCCCACAGACTTCAGCTTGCAGCCCGGGTCACGACCCACCGCGTACTCCAGTGTGGTAGCGTCGTAGATAAAAGCCTGGATCTTTCTGCACGTGGATATGAAAACATGAAGCGCGGGACAAAAGATGCAATGTTTTTTTCCCAACGTTTCTCAGTGATATAGGTCAGCACCAGTAGGCCTATATCGCGGTACTTGGAGCCATGGGGTCAGACCGCCGGATTGCGTTATTATGGTGCCGAATTTAACATACTTGTGAAGAAAGTTTTTTTTGTAAGCAAAAGGTCACCGGGCCAATGTCAGCCTTTAGCTGGCCTGCGCACTGCCGTGCACGAGCCAGCTAAGGCTGAAGTTGGCCAGAGGACCGTTTGCTCACCTGTGGAGGCCAGGGAAACGGCGTAATACTGAGGCTGACCTGTATCAAATTAGACAAACACACAATGTAATTCAATACAAAAGTCCAAACAATACAAAAGTCCATACAATACAAACAACCCAAAACAAACAAATCAACACACGCTCAAAAATCACAGCACTTAGCCCAAACTATTCCAACCCCCACCCGGGTGTGCCCTGGGGGACTTGGGTGGGGTTAACTACATATTAGTTCCCAGGGTCACCCTGGTCAGCCCATAGGGTGGGTTTTCCCTTCTATTCTGGGGCATGTATTTCTGTCTACCCTTAAACCATTCACCTGTATTTTCCTTTTTTTAAATTCTCCCTACTGTCTGCGCTGACTGTAGCTCTTGATATTGGATGTGTGTTGCTAAATGGTCTTAGGTTTATTTAGCGTATTAGACCGGCTGGCGACATACATTCAATATTCTGCTTAGTTTTTTTTTTTTTTTTTTTTTCACAAGCAGTGCAGGCACGTCCTGAGAACGTCTTGTTGCGGTCGGGACGTTAAGCAATGTACAACCAACCAACCAAACTATTCCAGTCAATTTCAACCCTGAAGCTGACAAATCATCTTTAATCGTGACAGTCTGCATCGATCATGACTATCATCACTCGAAACATGAGACACCTTTGGGTTGACGTACGTGGTTTCAGTCACAGAAATTGGCTTCATTTAACTAATATAATTATACCCAAGAAAAAGCTAAATTATAATGTGTCTTCGAAGAAAAGTATCGGGAGTGAGGGCGAGAGGTGAGGGCTTCGAGGTGTGGGGGAGGGAGGGGGTTCGTGGAGGTGGGGGGGGGGGTGCGAGGGGTGCAAAAAAGGGTGGGAAGGAGGTAAAAAATACTCACTGTTCTTTGAGTGCTTTGACAGCCTCTTTCACTGTTTGTTGCGGGTAGTTCTTCATGTAGGCGTACAGCTTGGGGTAGTTCTTCTGGATGTTGGTCTCCGTGGCGCCGCGTTCCATGGTGGCGTACTTGAATGGAGGGTGCCGATGGTGCGGGTTCTTCAGCTATAAAAACAACACCACTGCTATAAACGTTTGTGCGCTGGTCTGTAATTTTGGACGATACGGTTTACAGCCATAAGGTAAAAAATTACAGACTACCACACGAATTACATTATTGATAATTTGACGTTTGACCATCTAATCCCATGACATCTGCTATTTTCTCCAAACGTCAATGAATAAACAAGCTTTGGAAGCTTAACCGGAAAAAAATGTTATCACCACCCAACTGCAAGAGGAAACGAACCTCAAGAACCCGACAGATTGGCTCTTGAAGTTCTTTGCCTCTTGCTGACCCTATTCATGTTTGTGTTTTTTGAACTCCTGGGGCTATTCTGCGTTAAACTTCCCTGCTTTCAAAGACATAATTTTGCTTCCACTGGCACCAACCTCGGCAGTTGCGCGTAATTTTCGTCGAACGGTATTTTCAGTAGCAATCAACAGTAGCCAGGACACAGAAAAAAACAACAACCCAACTGTCAGAGGTTTAGTCGGTGGGGCTCATGTGGCTCTATGTCTATTGTTGGCTCTGTGACGTAGTATTTTACTTTCATTTACAAAGTTTAAGTAACGCGTTGTGCATGCAGCCACTGTCTTAGTAAACAGTACCGTTGGCTGTGTGTGCAAGGGGATTAACTTTCACTCACTCTCCAATCTTCGATGCCGGAGAGGTCGTAGTACTCCTCTTTGGTGATCATGAAGGCGGCCAGGTTGGCGGTGTAGCTGGCCAGGAAGACGACAGCGAACAGCGCCCAGATGTTGGCCAGGAAGCGGCTGGACACGCCCCTGGGCATATCCGTGGACACCGCCGCCCCGAACAGCATGGCCCAGATCAGCCAGAAGGAACGGAACAGCGAGAACTTGTGCACTGTGTGAGAGAGTGGGACAAGGTGTTCTTATAATGCAGTACTAGAAGAGAAAAAAAATGTATATCTGAGACCCACATTGTATGCATTCACATAAATAGTGGCAATCAAGCCAAAGTCGGCCGCAGCTGGCCCGCGCACGGTAGTGCGCGGGCCAACGGCGGCTGACGTCGGCCCGATAGCCTCTACGCACTGGGACACAGTCGACTTCGTCTCTGTCAAGGTCGGACACAACAATAGACGGACAAGCAACACTTTTTTCATATTCAAATTACTTTGCTTATGGCAACACTTGCTATTTAAAATGCAAATAACTCTGCTTATAACAAACTTCGGATATAACAATGAGAACGTTTGGGTCGACTTGTTATGTCCGAGGTTTACTGTATATGAGTTTTAATTTTTAGAAACAGCAAAGATGTAACAGGCATACTAAAATGGCTTGTATTAGGAGCGCTTTTAACACGCCTGAAATTGCCTAGTTACTCTGTTGCTGTGGCTTTGACCTCTGCCACTTGGCAATATCCCAGGCTACAAAAGACCCTCGGGCCGATGTCGACCGCAGTTGGCCCGCGCACGGCCGTTCACGGGCCAGCTGCGGCCGACGTCGGCCGAAAGTCGCGTGCGCACTGGGATTTACAATATTATTTGAAGACCTGACTTGAAGACCGCAATAATAATAATAATAATAATAATAATATACTACTACTACTACTACTACTACTACTAATAATAATAATAATAATTTTAAATAGCTCTTGTATGGCGCGGTTCTCCAGGAAAAAACTGGAGTCACTGCGCATGCACAACAGCACACACTCTCTCTCTCAGACACACGCACAATTAAACACTACTTAACCCACCCCATCCCTTCCCAACACCTTACATCCACCTCCCTGATACATAAGGTCTAGAATCAGATTAAAAGGCAGTTAACAGTTCGATAGGAGAAAAAAAAAACAAGATGAGGATTTCATCCCAAAGTCTACCGTTTTGCTTGGAGCTCACATTCGTTTATCTTAGGAACATTTAGAGTTGTTCATATTTTTAGGCTTACAATGCTGATTCATTTCCCTCCTCTCTAAGCCAACATCTGATCAACACACACGTCGGCGCACACAAATAAAGATGGTGCTCCTGTCAGTAGTGACAGGAATCCATCTCCTTCTACTCTAACCCACCCTCTGATCCACACACACTGGCACACATAAATAAAGACAGACACACGGCGACTCTCGCCATTCGTAAGCTCTGTGGTCTGGCTTAGCATATCTATTTTGAAGAATAACAATAGCACGAGCAGCAAAATGACGTCACTTCAAGCTTCACGTCATGGCACCATTAGTCCCACGACTCGATGTTAAACGTCACTCATCGCAGTACTAACAGTTGACGTATCAGAAGATCAACTTTGCAATTTTCTTGCTGATTTTCACGCCTAGAGCTTACAGGTCATAATTTGACCTAACCCTACCCTAAGGCCGGGACAAATAGCAGACTTTTGCAAACACTGATTATGAAGAATCATGATGAAAAGGTAGCTTTTTTTGTAAAAGAAAATTTAAAGTTATATTAGCTGTTTTCACTCCGAAAACGTGGTGCAGAAAATTGTCTGATTTTCACACCTAGAGCACACAGGTCACAATGGACCTAATCGTATCCGACAGCCGAGACAAACTGTAGGATTATGTAAATATCGTATATGAAAAATCATGCGATTATTAATGAGAAGATTGTGGCTTTTTTTTCGTAAAATTCATTCAATTGTTTTAAGATTAACCCATATAATTCGTGAAATTAATCCCCAAAACGTAAAAATAGGTGGTGTTTTTTTTTTTAATTTAATTATCACTCAAAAAGTTCTAGAGGTACAATGCTGGTTAACGAACTCATTCAATATCTCTCTTTTATCTAGCTATACGCAAAATATCTAGTAAAAATCAGAAAATTACAGACTCCAATTTGGATCAACCGGTTTTTGTGAAACTGCCATTTTCTCGCCAATGAGCATCTTAATCAAAAATCGTTTAAAAGGTCCCGACATAATTCTTTTACGGACAGTATCCTAAAATTTCAAGCTTGTCCGTCCTCAAACGCGGGTT
>BTPG01000008.1:105965858-105985858 GCA_036245525.1 Semisulcospira habei
ATCTCCAAAAATTCTGCCGTTATCCTCTGAAGACTGCATTGCAGTGCAGGACACAGATCGCCCATGATAGTTCAAGGGTGATGCTATGATTCAATGATTCAAGGAAGCTTTATGTATCAATGGTTGAGGCATTGACATCGTCAGACATAGCCATTTTTCAAACCTGCGCTACAGAACTACGAGACAATATACACAAAATTAAGTATATAGTTACAGGTACATGAAACAAAAACATTGCCAACTTAGGGAAAGAAAGTCCCATGATGATCTCACACTGCTAAACACACACACACACACACACACACACACACACACACACACACACACATACACACACACACGCACGCACGCACGCACACACACACACACACGCACGCACGCACGCACGCACACACACACACACACACACACCCACACACACACGCACACACCATCACACACGCACACACAGAGTTTATAACTGGGAGCAAACGTAATCAGATTTACAGCGCATTATATATTTCACAACGTAATGATTACGAGAAGTACTTGAAGAGACTGATTTTGAAACGGGCTAGAGAGGAAGCGGATTTTACATAATCAGGAAGCGTGTTCCAAGTCTGCGTACCCGAGAATGACAAACTAGATTTGTATATATCAATTTTTGTTTTGGGGACAAAGAAAAGTTGCCTAATATTACCAAGCCTAGATTCCGACTTAGAGGAAAGAGTTGTGATATATTCTGGTATTTTCTGTTTCCACAATTTGAACATAAAAATAGCCTTATTGCATCTGAAGTGGTCATGCAGCGGCAGAAATCCCTTGTTGGCGAGTTTTTCTTCTGTTGTGAGTCGTGGGTCGGGAAGGATTAACTTTGCTGCCCTTCTGTGTAACGAGTTGAGTCTCTTCAAGTGGACTTCAATGCAGACATCCCACACTGTTTACGCGTAATCAACATATGAGAACAATCCAGACCAAAAAGGTGACTGCCAAGCGTGTAATATGCAAAGAAGTACCCAACGGAGAAAGAAACACGCTTAGAAAAGACGGGTACAACACAATTTATTAATATTTTGGGTAAATACCCTTTGTCAAAATAGACAAACAAACAAACAGAGAGATTAGCCGCTACTTATCTTCATTTACACAATGAAGATAAGTAGCGGCTGAACTCTCTGTTTGTATGTGAGCGTTATAGGCGCCAAGCAATTCTGGCATCACCCTTGAACTATCATGGTCGATCATTATCTTGCTGTGTTGTGTCAGGGGTAGAATGAGTTAGGCCGGCCGAATCCTCTTCCCTCTTATTTTTGAAATGTCCTCTGACTTGTAGAAGTTGTACGTACCAGAGGTATGGGCGTTCACCTCTATAAAAGGGTATTAAGAAATACACGTCCTTCTACCCGAGTTCTACTTCTAGATGGGATCGACTACGCAACGATCTGCCCGTGCCTGTGGTACCTACCAGCAGTCGAACCTGTGCCATTCGTAGTACTGCAAGGGTAGGTTTGACTGACTTAACTGGAGCCGGAGAAGGCGCATTGTTAGCCAGGCAATACCTTTTCACGCTCGATCCCACGACTGGTTGTCCCCTTAGATTTACTACGCTGAAAAGCGTAGTGAAACGAGGCAGAAAGCCAGCGTGAGTCGATCTGCCTACCAGCAGAATGTGTCAGAACTGAAAGAGTTAATTGGAATCTGATCAAAATTAATAAATTACTATTTTTTTAAAAAGACAGTTTAATATATCCCTTCCAAGTGCGCAAATGCCATCGGCCCGGCGTGGGCAGCCGTTGGCCCGCGCACGGCCGTGCCCTGGCCAACAGCGACCGACGTCGGTCCGATTGCCTTTTGCGCGTTGGTTTTGGCCTTCCCTGCCATGCAGTGATCACAGATATGTTTACTCGATATGAATTTGTTGTATATTAAACACAAAAGAACCTCAACTATCCAAAGATCATGGATACAAAGTTGGACCAACAAGAGGCACTGATCTCCATGGAGGCTCACGAGCATCTGTTTCTCTTGCTGCTGGATCGTGTTCTTTTTCTCTCGGCAGTGAAAGCCACTGTTTTCGTGAATCAAATATCTGCAAAGAATCTGCTAGGCTTGTGTTCTTCGTACAATAATTCTCAGTGTTGCGAAATAGAGTGTTTTTGTCCCCGTCTGAAGTATTAATAACTAATTTCGTGCCAGAAAACAGGTTAACTTATCTTGAAAGGCAGTTTCAAAATTTCAAGACATACTCGTATATCTAATTATCTTGTTGTTGTTGTTGTTGTTGTTGTTGCTGCCGCCAGAATCATTCTGGAAAGAATGCATTTCAATGGCTTTCTGCAAATCAGTTTGAAATCTTAAACCTTTCATCCTCTCCTTTCTAGACGCAAATAACTAGTTCCTTTCATCCTTTGCTAAGGGCTGGGAGCAAGTGGTATAGGCGGGATCGACCTTGCTAGATCAAGAGTATTGCCTGTTTACCCGTTTGCAGTCAAGAAAAATTCAAAATCATCCTCTGTGCAAGAGGTATAGATCCTCATGAGCCCCAGCAATTGCTGGGGATCATGATGATCTATGCCTCTTGCTAAAAACACTTTATATCCGTGTTCTTTGGAGAAGCCAACCTTATCAGGCACTATACTTGAGCCACGAGTGTTTGTTCATCGTCAGCAGTTGTCAATGGAAGAGAAACAGTTGATTCATTGCCAACATTTCAAGCTGGTATCAAATTTCTTTTACGTTTCTAATCAGGCGACACAGTACGGTTTTGTGCCACGGTGACTTCAACATCAGGACTTTCAAATTTGTTTCAACACAAAAAGAAGAAGTGTCGATAAAAAGACAAAGTATGGTAATTTCAGGTAATTTAACGAAAACAATATAAAGTCAAATAAGCATGTTAACCCCTTGACTACCGAGATAAAACAACATAATTCAAACGCAAGACAGATTCTCACGAGCCCCCGCATTTGCCTCTCGCGGATACAACGTTGAATCATCTGGGGCTTTTTAACGTTGAATAAACAACATTCAGAAACACATTCTGTGTCAACTGGCTCTTAAGGGCATTGTGGTTGTACTAAATCATGTACTGATCACACCTCTTCCCTAGACGCCACGCTATTCTGGCACCACCCTGAACTATCATAAACAATAAAGGTATAAAATGCTCAAAGCCCTATACGCATACCACGCTTGTTTTCCTGTCATTCATATTGTACAGACAGTAAGGAATAATAATTATTAGCGAGAACCTGTAACATCTATGTAGAAAAACCATTTTATACCACTTTAATATGAGTACGCATGAACACATATCTACACCATGAGTGTGTTGAGAATTGCTTCCTTTGGGGGGAACCCCCAAGGGAAGCAAATCTCAACACTCAAAGTATACTGACGAGCAAAGGAAATGCGACATTTAAAAAAAAAAGTGTTTACGATGATTAAAAAAATGTCGCATTTCCTTTGCTCGTCAGTATACAATACAAAGGACTCAATCAAAGTCACAAACCTAGGAATGCTGTAGGAGATATTGCGCCCTCTCTAATCGCCACGACGATAGTGATGCCAGTCTCCAGGAACGGCACGGAAAAGTCGATGACGTCTTCTCTCTCCTTCGTGATGGACAAAGCAGCCATGACCAGGTCGGCCTCCCGCGCCTGCAGAGCACCCACCAGCCCTGTCCACCGGGTCTCGCTGGCATTCGTCGGCTGTGGGGGAAAGACGTGCTAGTAAATCAGCTAATGTATGGTGCATTACAGTGATGACGATAACGACGATGACGAGTACGATGATGATGACGATGACGATACTGTTGTTATTCAGTCAACAGAACTCTGAATTATATGCTACACATTTCACTTATTCTTCCCACAAAACACATGCCCCACAAAACAATATGTCCTAGGTTGTGATTTCGGACCTTACGGTTGTGAGCCGATAAGTCCAAAATCACATACCAGCACACTAATGGCAATATCCAGTTTTACTTTTAGACCCGTAAATTTCAAATCACAAATCCCCATAAAAATTTCTTGAATTTTCTTTTTCTGTCGAGCGCTGTCGGGTTCAGCATTTACAACTATCTTACCTGCGAGCCGTATCCGACTGTCTCGACCTCAAACAGGGAGTAATTGAAGTTCAGATGCTGGCTCATTTTGTCCAGAAGGTCAATGCTCAGTCCTAGGCAACACCGTGTAACCAAGTGTGAGCTGTTTCTGTAATACAAATTAAACAATAGTTTACCCCCAAAATCAAATCGATACACATACGAAAACGTAAAGTTTACTTCCTTTACACGGTTATCTAAAATGTTATTTGATAAGGAACTTTCTCATCCACTGTCTATACAGTGTAAGTGGCTGATAAGGAGATTTATGATTATGGATCTTACAATTCTGAGCGGCAAGGTCCAAAATCACAAAGCAGCATTCCATACAAGCAAACAGGCCACAGATCAGGGCACAAATCACAGACCTGCCCATTACGCAAACGCCATCGGGCCGAAGTCGGCCGCAGTGGGCCCACGCACGACAATGCGCCGGCCCACTGTGACCGACTTCGGCCCGAAACCCTTTTGCGTACTGGAAGCGTACACATACATTGTTTCCCAGAAAGGAGCAACCATGCAACCTTAAAAAAAAAGAACAGCAACGAAGAAATCAACGACGCGAGCCACACACAAACAAGAGCAAACACAACAAAGAACAAACAAACAATGCCCCACCTCTTGTCCTCGTCATCTCTGTCGTACACCTGACAGAGGGTGCTGTGTATGCCACAGATGCCGTTCTCTGGCAGCGGTTGGAAGGTGACGTGGGGCGCCTCTATGTAGGTGGCCACGTCTAGGTGATAGGTCTCGGGGAAGCCCTTGGGCGGGAAGGATGAGTTGCCTGGCCATGCAATCTCCACAAGCTTCAGTTCCCGGCCGTCCCATGTGCCAACCTATAATCAATTAAATTAATAAATAGTTTGTCTTTTGTGATAATGTTAAAATAATGGCGCTAAGGTCTTCAAGCTCCCGACCCTTGGAGTTGTCCTTTGAACAGTTTTAACATGCAGATCAACGTTGATAGTTAAAGGGTGGTGCCAGAATAGCTATTCTAACACCACCCTTGCTCTGATATGGTCGATCCATCGCTTGTTGTACTGTCAGAGTTGAGTGGGTAAAGAGAAAGATAAAAATATAAAACTCCTGCAGCTATCGACATCTATCTGAAAGAGAAAATTAAAGATGGCGAAGATGGCCGGATTACATGGCGCGATGGTTTGTAAAGAACGATTTGAGGCAAGAAAAAAGATTAACACACTAAATCCAGTTCCTCCTGTCCTCTGGGATACCCAATGCGTAAAAGGCCATCGGGCCGACGTCTGCCGCCGTTGGCCCGCGCACGCCTGTGCGCGGGCAAACGGCGTCCGACGCCGGCCCGATGGCTTTTGCGCACTAGGATACGTTCCCTGGGTCAACACCCTTACTGATTGAGCAGTCAAGGCCTACTTTACTTTCTCCCTTCACCCAAACAATCCCAGACCACGCCAAACCCCTCCTCCTACGCAAACACTTTCCCAGGACTATTTAGGTTTAAGAAAAGTGCAGACGACTAAGCCGATGTGATGTGTACAGCTGGACCGGTTGTCTGAGGAAGGAAATGTGGACCAATGCAACGATTGCTTCTTTATACCAACTGCTTATATCGAAAAGTGTGCTGGTCTATGCTTTATGACCTTACGGCTTACGTACAAAATCACAGACCAGCACACCGTGACATTTTTTAAATCACAGATCCCTTGATGTCGGCATCGGGGACAGAAAAAGTGTGAGCGTTGATGGACTCTTAAGGAAGGGACACACGCTTGATGACCTAGAAATACTCAAAAGGTGTTGAAAAGCAGTCGATCGAGGTGGTATGCGAAAAGATGCATTCGCTAATAGAGACAGGCATTTGACGACTGAAAAAAAGCAACAACTTTACAACTTCCCGATTACCGATTCCAACCCACAAAAACTCCAACCCCCCCAAAAAGTCTTTTCAATGCAGACCACATGTTCTTTCATTTCAATCGAGTGTGAATCAGGCGGCCGGCCGAACGATCAATGTTGACCGTTCGTGCACCGAGACTGGGCTGCAACCGTCATCGAAACTTTGCACGTGCTGTCCGTGTTTTCTGTGCACCCAGTTTCCTGCATATAATTACTCCCTTAGCCTGTTTCTTCGTGGGCTTATTCCCTCGCGGCTTCTTCCGCCTGAGGTAGATTTCTGAGGGCAAAAGGGCACAGATTCTCATGAGCGCCTGCGACTGCAGGCGCTCATGAGAATCTGTGCCTTTTGCAGTTGGAAGTTTGTGACTGAGAGAATGCGATGGAAGCCTTTTCTAATTGTGTTGTAATGTAGATCCGCCCATGTGATCTGGAATCGGTCACAAATTTAATTTTGGTGCAGGCACCCTAGGATAACAGGAATGGACAAGAAAAAAAAACACTTTTATGCTGAACTGCAGATTAATTACTATCACTTAAAAATCTTATTCGTCACTTTGTAAAACAGAAAGGTGGTATGAAAACCGCTGTAAAAAAAAGCCTAAGTCGTCGGTTTGGCGCAGGTTAAAACCTAATAACTAACCAGTATAAAATGTTACAACTCATTCAAATTCGGATCCGAATGCAGCACGTCTCGAATTAGTTAAGAGTAACGGCAGGAATTGCAGCATGAACTTGGACATTACATTAAATATTTTTGAATTAAATGCATTATTCAAGTTTATCGATGTTGTACAGAGTGCCGGCTTTCGCTCTGAATCATTTTACAACGATTTCCGCCAAAAACAGTCTGTGTCCATTAGCAAGGAAGTGGTTAAGTAAAATGTCCAACAAAAAATAAGTACCAGTTAGATACCTCGCTCCCATAAAACTGTCTGGAAATGTACGAGACACACATATGTCAGACACATAGGGGCCTGACGATCAAACTTTTACTAAATGCGAATACCGCTGCGCCACCGGGTGCGCAACGGTTCACCACACACGTGCGGTGAACGGTTGCGCACGCGGTCGCGCAGCGGTATTCGCATTCAGTAAAAGCTCCACCGTCAGGCCCATCTGGTCAGACCCTGCCCTAAGTATCATAGGGACTCAAGGTAGTTCAAAGAAAGTTAGTCAGTAGTGGATAGATTATCTGAAAACTAGTGCAGACACCGGGTCTGTGTCATAAACTTGCAGATTCGATCTACAGCGTGTCTGTTTCTGACAAGCGGGAAAGATTTATGCAGGACATCGTCGCCATTTAAAGATTTGTCTGTCAGAAACGCAGACGGACGCACTTAAACAGCTACATATTATATCATACTACGCGCAAACTGATTCAGTTAAAAAATTTCTGTGACAGAAAAGCAGAGCGAGTGTATACGTGTCTCTGTGTGTCTGAGTGCGTGTGTACGTGCGCACAAGGTTGCAGAAGCGCGCACGCATTCACAAGCATGCATACTGTATTACAGTAAACTTCGGATGTAACAATAGGCCACGGGATGCAAAACATGCTTTTATATCTGAAAATTGTAATAAGACTAAAGAGTAATTTACACAGAATTAATAATAATAATTACGGTATTTATAATGCGTTTATCTTATAATAATTATAACTCTAAGCGCGCACTCACAACTCGCACACGCATGCGCACGCTTTAGACAATGACTCACGTAACACAAATAGTGAAAAATACATTACGACGGTCAGCTTGGGGTGGGGAGTGTGGTGATATAGTGCTAGAACTGTTGAAAGAGGTGAGTTTTGAGGGCGGACTGTAAGGAGGAGAGCAAGTGTTTCTGACGGAGAGAGAGTGGGAGAGTGTTCCAGGTGGACGGACCGTATACTGAGAAGGAGCGGGGGCCGAAAGTGCTGAGTTTGGTGCGGGGGGATGAGGAGGCGGAGAGGGTCGGAGGCGGAGCGGAGGGAGCGGGGAGGAGTGTTGGGGTGAAGTAAGTTGGAGAGATAGGCAGGAGCGTAGTTGTTCAGGGATTTGTAGCAGAGAGACAAAATCTTGTATTGGATGCGTTGGGGGATGGGGAGCCAGTGAAGGAGCTTGAGCAGGGGAGTGATGTGGTCAGGACCGAAAAAAGAGTCTTGTTACACCCGACATTTGTTATATCCGATCAGCAAAGTTTACTGTAAATCGTATATACAGTCCCCATTTAGCTGACACAGGAATCGCATAACGTTTGTTCGATAAAACATAAATCGTACTTATACAGTCGTAAAACGATCGCCGCAATCTAAAGATGACAAATTGAAACTGAGCACTGCAAGCAAACGGCATCTAGATTCTCTAACGCAACAGCAGCAGCTGCGGCAGCTCATAGAAAAGGAATATAGGAATCTGTGCCTCTTGCAGATAAAACTAATTAGATGAGGATCTACGGCCATATATCAGTAGAGTATAACCTGTCTGGGGCCATGACCTTTCATGCAAGAATAAAATGGTCTTCAAAGACAAGTATTGAAGAGTAAAAGTACCATCGGTCATTAACTCATTCAGCTCTGACGCACTACAGCAGGAGACAGGTCGACCTTGATAATTCAAGGGTAGTGCCAGATTAGCTTGGCGCCGACAGGCGCCAAGCTAATTTGGCACTACCCGTGAATTATCATGGTCGATCCATCTCCTGCAATAGGTGCATAGTCGTTAGATGACGCCTCCAAAATTTGGGAAATACGTGCGTCGGGCTGAATAAGTTAAAGACCGTCATTTATTTGGTTACAGCCACCTAAATGATGATCGTTAATGACAGGTGATCCTTCACACAAGTATGGTCGCTGAAACAGGTTGTGCAGTATAACATATATTGCGGTCATTCACCTTTCCTCTGCTGAGATACAGCCACTATCACATGATAACTGCGAAAACACATAGCTAATAGATCATCCCGAGAATACATGACTACAGAATACATGACCCATACTGACACTATCTAGATGGACATTGCCATTAACTCATTCAGCCCGGCGCACGTATTTCCCAAATTTTGGCGGCGTCATCTAACGCCTATGCACCTGTTGCAGGAGATGGATCGACCATGACAGGCGCCAAGCTAATCTGCCACTACCCTTGAATTATCATGGTCGACCCATCTCCTGCTGTAGTGCGTCATGGCTGAATGGGTTAACAACACATTCAAGACGCGCTGCTTTCGGATACGCGACTTTATGCCGCGTATTCGGATGCGGCACGTCCCGAATGAGTTAATCACCAGTTTATTGGTCGGTGAACACATTCGAGGTGTGCTGCATTCGGATACGCGGCTTCATGCCGCGTTACGGATGCAGCACATCTGGAATGTGTTTTTTGTGATTGTTTCAGAAATACAAATCTTGTTCACTGGCAGTGAAGGGCCGGGTATGTACCTCTTGGAAGATGTCCTGCTGAATGGCGCGCTTGTCCAGCCTGTGATGACGTATCAAGTGACGTCTCAGCTTCTTCCGCCGTGACCGCTTCTCGTGCTGACCCCAGCTGAATGAAAGACAAAAAATAAAGTAAGAAAAACATATATTAGCCAATATGTGTGTGCTGGCCTTTGATTTTGGACCTTACGGCCTACAACAGACCAAACAAGAGGCATAGATCATCATAACATTTTTTTTCTTCTTTTTTTTTTTTACTGCAGTGAGTCTTCTATGGCTCCACGATAGTTACCTTGATGTTGTCGTTGAAGGAGATTCCTCCTCCTCGGTCATCGCATCCTCTTCATCAGCGCCAGTAGTGTCACTCGTATCAGCACCACCAGTACCCCTTGTGTTAGGGTCGCTGCCATCACGGCTGAACGTCCTTCGTGAAGACGGTTGAAATCCACCCGCTCTTGATCCAAACCTGCTGGGCCCTGGCCCACTGACACCGCTTAATGGGGAACTGGTCTTGTCCCTAGAAAACGGACTCCTGCTGCCGAACGGCGAAGAAGATAAATTTTGTTCCGCCATCCTGTTTGCAGAGGACAAAGATGACGACGATCCAAACCGATCTGAAGCCGACCCGAACCGGTCTGAAGACGACTCTAACCGGTTTGATGAACCAAAGGGCGAAGACGACCCGGGATTGCTGCCAAACCGGTTCCCAAAAGACGATGTGGGTTTCCTGGCCCCAAAGGACGATCCGCTGACTGCCCCAGTCTTGCGTGTCCCTGCGGTGGACTGACCAGCGAGCACGGACTCGGCGTCGGCCACGTTGAGGATGGAGATCTTGTTGTACAGCACCATGCCTGTGTCGTTGAAGGCCGTCGCCACGTCATCCCCTTCTCCATCCAACGTCACGTTCCGCATGTAACTGTGAAGAAACCACCAAATGATGAACCTCTTCACTGCGGGTGGATACCGATTGTCTTTTTGGAATCATTGTAAATGCAGCGTCTGAAATATCTCCAGACGTCAAAGGAACATGAATACGCGCTGGGTTCAGCAAGAGGTATCGATCCTCATGAGCCCCCGCAATTGCGGGGGCTCATGAGGATCTATACTTCTTGCAGATGAGTAGCGTTCATTTTTCCTCGGCAGTAAACAGGTTAATAGACGTTAGAAAATTATATATAGATCTAAATTGCACGTATTTCGACGAAAAAAAAAAAAAGATATATAAAATCTCGGACAAACACGCGATAGCGCATGCTTGTCTGGGTTTTTCATCCACTTCTTTCCTCGAAACACGTGCAGTTTTGACAGGACATCGTCTATTCCGGCGAGACATACCGCATACGGATACACGGCTAATGAAGTAACTTTTAGAGATATGATATACTACCCAATTTTTCCATGCGTGCTGGTTTGTGATTTTGAACCATACTGGCTAAGTCGTAAGGTACAAAATCGTAGGCCAGGATACATTCATTTGAAAATCCACTCATTAACCTCATTACTGCATATTGACACAGATTGTGTTTCTGCAATACTTGCTAATACAGCGCCAAAACAGGCGTACCAGGAGCACTGGTTCAAAGTGGTGTCAGCAAGAGGCATATAACTTCATAAGCCCCCGCAGTTGTGGGGCTCATGAGGATCTATGTCTCTTGCAGTTGGAGCGTGTTCCGTTTTTCCTGGGCAACGAAGGGGTTCAGATCGTTCTTCATTTGAATTTGTATTTATAATATCCCCACTTACTCGAAAAGCAGTTGACCGCAGGACATATTTTAGGAAATAAGTAATCTTTTCATAAAATAAAGTTTGAGCGTATTCGATTACATTCATAATATCTCCACTCACTCGAAGAGCAGCTGACCGCCCGCCCAGCTTTTTAAGTGTAAGTCTGTGCAAGACAGTTGCGTGTTCCACTGCCATGTCTCGGCCTGGCCTGCCCGGTGCATGTTACTGAGAGCTGTCATCCACACCTTGATGGCTCGCCGCATCACCGGCTGCATGTCCTCGATCTGAGTCTTATAGGACAAGGCTAAAAAAAAAATAGGCGCAGATTTGTGACGAAATTCAGACCACAAAGGTTACTGCAAGCGTGTAAAAGGTAAAGAAAATCCCAGAAAAGAAAGAAACACGCATAGAAAGGAAAATTACAACACAAATGTGCTGTAACTTGCCTTTCTAAGCGGGTTTTTTTTTGTTTGTTTGTTGCGCGTTTGTTTCTCTTCAGCTGTGTGACGTGTTATTTTAGAACCTAAAATACAGGTTTTAGGTGTGTTGTTTTTTGTTTGTTTGCTTGCTTTTTGTTGTTTTTTTGTGCAAAGGAAAGGTTCACATCACGCTGGTCTTTAAGATCGGAATTTACAGCCTTTATACATAGACTTCTTGCAAAACGATGATGACCATTTGTTCACTTGTACAGCGCACTAAGACATCCATATTGTGCACATGCTTGTGAGGCTTGAGGTGGAGTAGAAAATTTTGAGAAAATTAGCCAGGAGGAAGTGAAAGACAAGACAAGGCTGAACACAACTAGCAACAACTAAATGCATGATGGATCTGTCTGCGGGAGCTCCCGCTGTTGCGGGATACATACGGATACGAATGACCAAGCAAGAGGCATAGATCGTCATAACCCCCCGCGATAGCTGGGGGCTTATGAGGATCTATGCCTATTGCTGGCCTCATTGATATTAGTATTTCTCACGTTGATAGGGTTTTTCCTGCTGTGGAACTACAATGGTTGTCTCCCTCGATTCGCTACCGCTTATCAGCGGTAGCGAATCGAGGGAGACAACCAGTGTACAATGGCTCCAGAGACATATCTGGGTCCTGGTGGTGAAGAGGGGGCTTACCAAAGAGTCCCCTCGGCAGGGAGCGTGAGGCTCTCTCTCCTGGCTGTTTGTCGCCCGTGGCTCTGGCTGTCAGTATCCACACGTACTCACGGCTAGTCAGTCCCAGCTCCTGCGCCACCTCCATGATGTTGAACGCTTCCCGCCTGAAAGGGGGTAAGTAATCGTAATATTGCTGTAAACGTTTAAGAAATTTACTTTAGTTTCCGCAAACGGCTACCAGGTCCTTCCACGCCCCTCCAGTCTTTCCCACTCTATCTCCCCCCAAAAAAAAGCATACTTCAAGTCACAACAACCAGTTATGTAGTAATCAAACTATATCGAAACACAAGAAAATAATATATAAAACAAAAATTTAGGACAGGAAGGACAAAAGGACGAACGTATTTGTTAGAAGTGAACAAGAACAATCGGCACTGATGCTTATCTTATATTAGTCGGGACGCTGACTTGGTCTACAACCCAAAAATAACACGAATTCCAATCAATGAGAGATTGACAACAAGAACAGCCAAATCTGTATGTTTAACCCCTTCTCTGCTAATGGACGCAAAATGAAGTCTTCTACAGCATGACGAATTCAACATTGGATTATCTTATTAATCGACGGGGCACTTTTCTGCACACACAGCGTCAGCAAGAGTCAAAGAACCTCATGAGCGCCCGCAGATGCGGGGGCTCATGAGGTTCTATGTCTCTTGCAGTTGGTTGGCTCACATATTTTTCGACAGTGAGCAAATACACAGTTAGAGCAAACTACATCCATTGTTGACCTAAACAAAACAAAACCAAAATCCTACAGGGTCTGACTGGTGTTCCCTTACTCACGAGGCACTGTGCAGCAGAATGATACGCGTGTCCGGGTCCACCTCGTCCTGCAGCTGCTGTCGTATCACGTCTTTATCGTCACCATTTTTGAGGATAACTTCAGACAAGATTTCGTACCTGTATAAATAAAAAAAAATGATAAAAAATAATATTTGAAACAAGTTGCTGAATATGAAGCGGATATCTGTCCCGATTAAACTCAAGGCGCCGTATGATCCGAATCGTGCATGCATATGCAGTCATGCAGACACAAACAAAATCAAGACCAGATAGGCGTGTAAAATGAGAAGAATCGCCCCCCCCCCCCCCTTAAAAAAAAAAAAACAACTAACTAAACCAGCGCGCTTACGAAAGAGATGTATAATACAATAACAGCATGATTAAAAAGAGCAAGCATAACACAATTTATTGCGTTATACTTGTCTTTTCTTTCTTTGTTAGGAATTTCTTTTAACCCATTTAGCCCCAAGTCCACATTTCCTAAAATTTGCAGGTGCCACTTAACGATTATGTACCAGTTGCAGGAGATGGATGGACCATGATAATTCAAAGGTAGTGCCAGATTAGCTTGGCGCCTCTGGCACTACCCTTGAATTGTCATGGTCCATCCGTCGCCCGCTGTATGGCGTTCGGGCTAAATAATAAAAAAAATATTAATACCGTTATTATATGGGTTAATCTTACTTGTACAGGCATTCAGGCAGGCACAACCAAACCACACAGTCTCTATTTTCTACATTCTATCGTCAAATATTATAAACAGTAAAATCTTTGGTCTCACGAATGTAAAGTGTTACTACCGAGCTATTAGTATTACTGTCGATACATTTCCACATATACTAACTTCCGGTGATTTGCACGTAGAACTAAGTTAACCCCTTGACTGCCGAGAAAAAAAGTGAACCAAATGCAAGAGGCATAGATCCTCATGAGCCCCCGCGGTCGCGGGGGCTCGTGAGGATCTATGCCTTTTGCTGAGACCCAAAAAATCGTGTCCATGCGTGTTGGCTTTTGGGGTCGTTGAATAAACCAGGATTTCAGAAACAAAACATGAACGTACAGTGTACGTGGAGTGGCAGTTAAGGCATTAGGTTTGGTGTTTGTTTCAGCTGACTACTTCATAGAGCTCAGGAGCAGAGCTATGAAAGCTTATCAAGCGCTAGCCAGGCTTGTGCAGCATTGCCACTATCACTGCTAAGTGTACATAGCTAAGTTTATATTTGTGCTGCGCAGGTTCATGAGTTTGGTGAATTCATTCAAGACTATCTGGATTTATGCTGGATGGATTTAGGCTGGCAGATTTACACTGGGTAGATTCTCGTCTAAATATATACCGAGGAGCAAACGAAATGCAACATAGTTGGAATCATCGGAAGCACTTCAGTGTTTTCGGTGATTCCAGAACTGTCGCATCTCTTTTGCTCCTCAGTATAGATTAAAACGTGGCTGTGCACATTTACACTGGGTGGATTCACTCCTGGGTGGAATCACATTGGGTTGATTTTTTGCTGCGTAGATTCGGGCTGTGTAGACTTTCCCTTACATGTAGTGACATTGACAACTTCAGCCAAACTTGTACTTACTTCAATAATTTCTTGCCGTCTCTGCTCAAAGGCGGCTGGTGTTTGGACATTTGTTCCTGATTTCGAAGCGCCGTCACGAAATCCTCGGACCCTACCTCGTCAGTCGTCACGATAGTAAAATGGCTCCAGGAAAACTTTCGCAGAAATGCCAGCATGGCCTGCGTTTGGTGGAACATGGTAGGAGCCAGTTGTAACGTCCTCTCGTACTGCAAAGTATCACAGCAATGGTCGTGGTTATATTGCATTTCTAAAGAAATCAGATTAAATTTTTAATTATAGTTCAATCAATTTACACGTTAACCTATACACTGCCGAAGAAAAGATGAAAACCACCCGACTGCAAGAGGTACAGATCCTCATGAGCCCCCGCAGTTGCGGGGGCTCATGATGATCTATGCCTCTTGATAAAACGACTTTGTATGCATGTTCCTTTGACGGCTGGTGATCTTTGACGATAAATTTAAAATTATTATTAAAAAAACACATACATCAGCTGGCAGCGAAGGGGTTAAAATTCATTTCTCTTCCTGAAATTTATTGTCACATTCAGTTGCATTTTTCACTTCAGGAGCAGACGGCAGTGGGGAGGTGGTTTTAGGGGGAGGGAGGGGGGGTGGTGTTGGGTGGAGGTCAGGAGATGGGGTGAGTGGGTTTGGACGGGGGCGGGGGAGAA
The DNA here is from genome assembly GCA_036245525.1 of Semisulcospira habei. Taxonomy (NCBI): domain Eukaryota; kingdom Metazoa; phylum Mollusca; class Gastropoda; family Semisulcospiridae; genus Semisulcospira; species Semisulcospira habei. The sequence goes on from BTPG01000008.1 coordinate 105,981,160, forward strand.
ATGTGTTTTAAGCGTGTCTCTGACGGTAACGCGGCAAATCAAGTTAGCGTTACATGGATCAGATATACTGCCTAGTATGCGCGCGGCATATGTAGATCACTCATTTTATTTCTGTACATATATCTGTATGATGCGTGTGACGTCTCAGATGAGTTAACCGTGAAGGCGCATGCTATGCATGAAAAGAAAGGACAATTAACACTCATTCGAGACATGCCACCTCCGGATACGGGGTATAATCTGGAGGCGGCACGTCTCCAGTAAGTTAACCCTTCACTCACAGTGATGTAAAATCAACATCCAGGCCTAAAAGGCAAGCGTGTAAAATGGAGATAACGTCCCAACGCGGAAAAAATCCCCACACATTTATGGAAACAAATTTACTGCACAGTTTTGTTGTAATTGACTTTTCTAATCGTGTTTCTTTCTTCGTTTGGGGTATTCTTTGTAAATTGAACGCCAAAGAGCTCAAGCCATGCAAACAACTTGTATACAAACCGACGTCAGCAAGAGGCATAGGTCCTCATGAGGGCCCGCAAGGGGCTCATGAGGATCTATGTCTCTTGCATTAGGATCCTGTTCAGGTCTTCTTGGCAGTGATCAGGTTTAAATGTCATAGAACGTAATAACCTCAACACTGAAGGCTCGGTCCCTTATAGATTTTATACCGGTTTTAACTGTTGGGAAACAATACAATAACAAAAGTGCTCAAAACAACAACAAAAATTCAACAACAATTATGAGGTCGTCTGACTTTTTCCATCTTTTTCCAATTTCAGACTTCTGCCAAAAGGACGGTAACATATCTTGTTCTGGGAAAAGGGAAAGGGTCCCCAAATGACAGACTATTGACATATGCCCCGCACCAGAGATGAGAATGGGAATAACTCAGAATATAAGTTCCCAGTGGAGCAAATCATAAACGTCAGTACGAAGATTTGTCTCCCATGTGTCTTATTGCAAGTGAACGTATCACCTGATCAGCTACTTTGTCTGAGAGTAACAATAATTAAAATGGATGCAAGAGGTATAGATTTTCATGAGGCCATGCTGCCACGGGGCCTCATGAGAATCTATGCCTCTTGCAGTTGTAAGGAATTGATGGAAACCATAAGAAGAAAAAGACACGCACTGTAAGCAGACGACACCCGGCTATGCACATAGCGACTTTATTTTGCTGCCAACCGTGTCTCAACATTGTAAGGAACTCTTCTGTCTTCCTAAGAGTCTTGCCGATTTCTTGCTCTGCCAAAAAGCCTGTCCGGAGCCCCTTAAAGACTTTCAGACGACGTTTAAAGCCCGTCTAAGCATGATCATTTATTTGTTCTGGCGCCAGCTGCAGGAACTAAGGTGACCAAGGTTGTCCAAGGAGATTGCTCCTCTTCTTGTCTGTGTCTTAGTTTGTTGATTTATTTGTTGATTCTTTGATTTTCTGATTTCTGTATACAGCAAACTCCGGATTTAGAAAATCGCCAGGGGATCCAAATTTTCTTCTTGTTATATCCATTTTTTTGTTATAAGCGAAGTAAGCGTTGAAAAATGTGTTGCTATATCCGACTTTTCTTATATCCGCCCTCGTTATAAGCAGAGTAGACTGTATACATGTTTTTCTTACATCACGAATTCTTGGTATTTTGTTTCTTTTTTTTTATTATTGTTTTCATTCATTCATTCATTCATTCATTCATTCATTCATTCATTCATTCATTCATTCATTCATTCATTCATTCATTCATGTCTTTTTATTTTTTTTTGTCTCTCTATATATTTATTCATTTATTTGTTTCTTAATTACTTTATGCGGGGAGAGGGGGGAGATTTTGTTGCTATTCCTGTTATTTACTCGATCTAATCTTGATCTGTTGCGGTCGATTACTCTCCACGGACTTGTAATTATTTTTTCCGCAATCGAGCCTCATTATATGCGAGTCATTCACGCCCAAATAGAACAACATCATTATTATCAAGAGAATCATTACGGCATCAGAAGATAAAAACAATGCTTTCTTTTTACAGTCGACTTCGCTTCTAACAAGGTCCGAAACCACAAAAGTCGAATATAACAATTTCCCAAAGGTCCCTAACGCACTTTTGTAATGGATATTACTTCACTTAAAACAAACTTAGAATCATATAGCAACAACACAAAATCAGGAGTCTACTGTATGCATGGTCTTATCATGCTGGTGCTCCACCGACCGACCTACATCCCGCTAATCTGGCACTATCATTGAATTATCACGGTTGATCCATCTCCTGCAACAGGTGCATAGTCATTAGATGACGCCTTCAAAATTTGGAAAATACGTGCGTCGGGCTGAATGAGTTTTAACAGCGGTAGCGAAACGAAGAAGACAACCGGTGTGGTCACGTCTGTGAATAAGCACACTAGTAAACCAACGCCTGTGATAAAAGCATGTATTCCACTGCTTCTAAGAGGTTAGGAAAGATGCTCGTTTGTTTTACAGTGTACTTACGAAAGCCAAGACAGCGTAGTAATGAAGGTGTAAGTACCTAAAACCCATCACCCTAAGAGCTTTAACACACGACAACTTTTTTTTTACCGGTACGCAAAAGGTCTTTGGGCTGACGTCGGCCGCATTTGGCCCGCGCACCGTGCGCGGGCCAACTGCGGCCGACATCGGCCCAAAGACCTTATGCTTACTGTTTTCTTTTCCCTCGCCGTCTTGATGGCCAACTCTTGGGTCCTGGCACCGTTCCGAACAAGCGGTATCGCTAACCTGGGTTGACAGCAGTGACATGATTTGCGGGCGGAGGCAGTGGTTCGAGCTTGCGACGGGGCGGACCACTAAGCAAAAAGACCTCTGGCCGACGAGAGGAAAGGAAAGTCCGATCTCGGCCCGAGGACCTTTCGTTTACTGAGAATGGAATTAGATGGGCGAGAGAGCGCGTATTCATGAGGTCCTGTTTTACAAGACCCTGCTGAGGCTGATTTTCTATAGAAAAAAAACCACAAAAACTTACTGTCCTGTGAAGGCTACATTGCAGATTAGGAGATACATCAAGCATTTTAGTTCAAGGATGGTGCCAGAATAGCTTGGCGCCTCAGGCGCCAAGCTATTCTGGCACCACCCTTGAATCATAATCAAATTTATTCTCAGCAATGTGTGTATCAGGATGTAAGAGGGTTAAAAGCGTGAATGTGTAAATAGACAGCTATTACAGGCACGAAGCCTCATAAGACTTTACACTCTTCAGGTTAGGGTTCACGAGGATCTTTGCGTCATGCAGATCTGGGCTGCGTTTAGAATGAACGTTAGATGACGCCTTCCTGTTGAGAAGTGTGACCAGGACTAACAAGAACCGAAAGGAAAGTGCCAGTTAGAAGAACGCGTCTTCATAAACTCCTTGCAAGAGACGTTGTTTGGAAAACAGAAGTAGGTCTAAATTATGGCGCACGCTTAGGTCTAAATTATGGCGCACGCTTTTCGACGAAAGCAGTGGATTAAACCAGGACAAACGTGCGACATGGCATGTTTGTCAGTACTTTTAATCCATTTTTTTTGCGTAAACAGAGGAGGAGCCTTTGACCTACTTGTGATTTATATGTGAGGGTCTATGAAGATATATATGACTCTTAAATATCAGAGTCGTTCGCTACACATACGCGCTGGGATACAAGTACTGACGCGCTATGTAGTCTAGGAACTTTGTTTTCATTACGCCACTAATGGAACAAACAGAGTGTTATTCTGCACATGTCCACGTGAGACAATTAATGCCGCACTGAGATAACGTGATGATGATCTAAGCAGACGTTTAATTCCCTGCGTGCCTGTAAACTTAATTCTTGTAGCGGAAAATTGTTAACCCTTTCGCCGCCGAGAAAAAAATTATCACAATCCAAATGCAAGAAGCATAGATCCTCATGAGCCCCCGCAATTGCCACTTGCTGAGGTCACCGTGTAACCATGTTCTTTGGACGGTTTGGGCTCTTTGGCGTTGAATTAAAAATATTTTAGAAGCAAAATGTGTGGTCACTGGCAGGGAAAGGGTTAATTCGCTTGTTATATGAATCCGGGGCCTGTAAACTATCGAAGAAGGCTGAATCTGTTTACTGCGTCGGTGAGTTTTTAATATACCTTCTTCACTCAGCAAACCAAATATCATGACCGTTCTAAATACCGTTTTATCTCTTTCATCCTTTAACCCCTTCACTGCAGAGATACAGAGAAAACGGTTCAAATGCAATCTTGCATTTGGATCGTTTTGTCTGTGTTTCTGCACTGTCTCTTGAGACATAAATCCTCATCAGCCTCAGCGGTCACGGCGGCCCAAGACCATCTGTCTCTTACTGAAACCCTTTTTTTTTTTCCATGCGTCTTGTGTGGCTTGGGCTGTTGAGTTTGCGTTGAGTTTACGAAAAGTTTTGCTATCAGCAGCCCCGACACACTACAACCAATACTAATCGACCACGATAACTAGGCTTAACTCATTTTACCTCAACACCGAAATCCTTAAATTTTGCCGTTGTTCCCTGAAGACTGAATTGCAGTGCAGTACACTGCTCGACCATGATACTTCAAGGGTGATGCCAAAATAGCTTGGCGCCCATAGGCGCCAAGCTATTCTGGCATCAGCCTTGAACTATCATGGTCGATCCTTATCTTCCTGTGGTGTGTCTGGGGTAGAATGAGTTAAGAATGGCACCGGTATAGCTAGGCGCACTTTAGGCCAA
>BTPG01000008.1:105988358-106093358 GCA_036245525.1 Semisulcospira habei
ATACTACAGCAAATATAAAAAGCATAGTATAAAGGATTTTGTACATAAAACCGCTATTGTTCCGAGTCATCATAAAAATCAACCCGGCAGTCACTCCAACAAACATGCAACAGGCACACACACACACACACACACACACACACACACACACACACACACACACACACACACACACACACACTGGCAAACACACACGCGCGCGCGCGCGCGTGCGCAAGCACGTAGTGATGCGCGCGTGCACACACATACACTTGCACACACACAGATAAACACACACCCGCACACACACGCGATAGCGGCCTCCCCACGCCACTAAACCGCGCACAGCAGTCAAAGTAATGTATAGCGATCCCGCAACCACCGCGCGCGCGGGTCGACCATAGAGCGTATATAATATATACGCTCTATGGGGTCGACGCGAAGAAACCACAGCACTGCCACGCGGTGCGAGCGCCCAATGTTGTGCCTATCGACGGCATCCCGTCTGGCCAGCCGAGTCCATGGGGTCATGGATATTACATAATGCGGCTTGCTGGAATGCCAGCGGTATATTACATGCGTTCATAAATGTTAGAAGAAAATGCAGACTATCCGTGAAATGCCGCATAAAGCGGCATGGACATTTAAAAAAGAAAAAAAAAATAAAAAATAAAAGGAAAAATTAAGTTTTGTCTAGATATTTGAGCAGCTTGGTCTTGTAAGTTTTAAGCGATGGCGCGGCTCTAACATCCGCAGGAATAGAGTTCCATAACTTTGCACCAGAATAGGACAATGACGACCTATAAATGTCCAGTCGAGGCATCGGTACAACAAGATTGTTCCCTGGTGTTCGACTGGACCTCGTATGAGCAAAGTGGAACAAACTTTTGAGATAGGCTGGTGTTTCTGAGAGGGTGATTTTGCGCATGAGCACCAACTTATTATACTTAAACTGTTTTTCAAGTGGCAAAATGTCTAACAGCTTGAACTTATTGTCAGTACTAATGACTTCTGAGGATCTGTCAACAATGAGTTTAATGGCTCTTCTGTGGAGCGAGTTCAGACTTTTTAAATTAGCATCGCTACTACCGTCCCAAATAGATGAGGCATAATCCAAATGTGACTGAATATGGGCATAGTAGAAGAGTTTCCTTGTTGGCTCATCAGCGAAATGTCTCAATTTCGACAGTAGGAATACATTTTTAGATACTTTTTTACACAGTTTAGTAATGTGGCCTTGCCAGCACAACTTGTCGTCTAAGTTGATTCCAAGCACGCGTTGTTCTCTGACGAGAGAGAGAGACAGACAGACAGAGAGAGAGAGACAGAGAGAGAGAGAGAGAGAGAGAGAGGGAGAGGGAGAGGGAGGGAGAGAGAGAGAGAGAGAGAGAGAGAGAGAGAGAGAGAGAGAGAGAGAGAGAGAGAGAGAGAGAGAGAGAGAGAGAGAGAGAGAGAGAGAGAGAGAGAGAAATGAATGAATGAATGGATGATACTTTATTTCTCAAGGATGGAAACAATAGGCGCACAGGTCTTTTTTCATGTTTGTCCTTGCTAAAGTACAACATTAAAAGCAACATTAAAACAATATGTTAACAGCACAAAACAAACGGCTACACCCACAGGTCACTTGTGTTACTTTCCGATACAAGTTCCAAAGTCGCTGAAGATTACACACACAGACACAGCAAAATGACAGGGTCTTGGGGGGGGGGGGGGGGGAGGTTGCGATATAAAGTGTGTTTATAGAAAGCGACTGCACGCTTATGATACAGCTACTCATGTGTAGGAATTTAGTGAGCAGGCAAAACACTACGATAAAGAGAGATATTATGTAAAAACTAACAAGTGCAAAACGGAGGACCACAGGAAATCATTCACATGGCTCTTTTGGACATGTTATCTACGTTTCTTTCAAGTTTGCTCAGAGATGTATTTAAAAGCTTTCGTCCTAAATAATGGAAGATGTCTCGTTTGCTGTATATGTGGAGGAAGTGAGTTCCATAAATAGGCACCCACGTACGAAAGGCTGGATTTAAACAAGTCAATTCGGGGCCGTTCAATGACGAGACTGTTCCTCAAAGTGCTGTAAACCCTTTCGCTCTCAGTGAAAAGCTTAGCCAGGTAGAGGGGGGCTTTCCCGTTCAGTGCTTTGTGCATAAGTACGCACTTATTTAACGTAAGGTGATGATGTAAAGGAAGGAGCCCTGTTGCCTGAAGCTTTTCCTCCAAAGTTAGAGAGGGGATTGGGAGGATCAGTTTAACTGCGCGATTGTAAAGAGAATTAATCCGCTTAAGGTTAGCCTAACGACAGCCGTCCCAAATAGTAGATGCGTAGTCAATGTGAGGGTTTATGTAGGAGCTGAAAAATAGCTTACATGTCTTAGTATCAATGATAGATTTTAATCTTGACAGTAAAAATAGCTTCTTTGATAATGTTTTCCCTAGTTGTGTTAGATGGGGCAACCAGCACAGTTGGTCATCAACAATTACCCCGAAGAGGCGATATTCCTTGACTTGCTCAATGAGAACTGAATCAAAAGAGAGGTTGAGTGAATGGGGGCGGAGCTGATGCTTTTGGCGTGTTGTGATTAGAATGCTTTTCGTTTTGGATGGATTAACAAGCATTTGATTATTTTTGCACCACAGTGAGACCTCCTGAAGACTAAGCTGAAGATTGCTTGATATTTCAGGTACAGTTTTCCCGCCAGCGTGAAGAGTTAAATCATCGGCAAACATGTCACATTCGGTATTTGGATTGGATATATGAAGTGGATCATTTATAAACAAACAGAAAAGTAACGGTCCTAATATGGATCCCTGGGGCACGCCATACTCAACACGCTTTTCAGAAGAGAAGGTAGCATTGATGTACACAGTTTGAATTCTCCCTAAGATATATGAACGAAAGAATGAGAGTGTCACTGGGCTGTTATTATTAAAGTAGCAGTGTAGTTTCTCTAATAAAATTTCGTGGTTTATAAGGTCGAACGCTTTTTTTAGGTCTAGAAAGACAGCACCAGACATTTTGTTTCTGTTGATGTTGAGCAGCCAAGTGTCAATTATATGAACCAAGGCAGTGTGACACGAATGTTTAGGGAGAAAACCAGATTGATATTTATTCAGGAAAGACTTTACTTCCAGGAATTCGAGAAGATGTTTGTGTACATGCTTCTCAATAGGCTTCGACAGAATAGATAATATGGATATAGGCCGAAATTTATTTGGATCAGATGTGTCTTTTGTTTTGAGTATGGGTACCACTTTAGATTTTTTGAAAGCCGCCGGAAAAAAATATTATTTTGAATACATAGGTTGTAAATATAGGTTAAGCTTTCCACAATGTATGGAAGAGAAAGTTCGAGGATAAAACCATTGATACCATCAATGCCAGCTGACTTTTTGTTCTTGAGACTAGAGATAAATCTGCCCACTTCATCTACAGCGATGAAGGGGATATTAAAAGCATCGCCCGCGGACAGTGTTTGCTTACAAAAGTCAGGAAGCTTCTGCGATGCGACATGTTCCACCTGATCCAAACCTTCAGCATGTAGTAAAGATTTCGGGGCAAAAATGAAGTGGTCATTAAAAGCATCGGCTGTGAGGTTGGCAGTCGTATTTGCAGAACAATTTTTACTATTGTTAGTTAGTAAGTTTAAAACTTTCCATATTGAAGACGGATTCCCGCCACTTATGGTTTTCTCTACCAGTGCTTTTTGTGCCTCCCGGATAAGAGAGAGAGAGAGAGAGAGAGATGATGATGATGATGATGATGAAACTTTATTTATCAACGGTAAAAAGTTTTGACAGAAACAAATCGTCATTTTACAAACTTGCCGTTGCTAACACCTACAACATAAAATAGGTTAAATAATAATAATAATAATACATAATTATATTTACACACATTATTTCATGCAACAATAATATTATTATTATTAATAATAATAATAATAATAATAATAATAATAATAATAATAATAATAATAATAATAATAATAAAATTTAAAAAAAAAACTATACATAAATGCATGTATTACATGAAAGTATTAAGCATCAGGGTTTGTTTAAATAAATGCCCAGTGATGTTATGTTTGGCTCATCAGGTAATCGAAAAGTTTCGTTTTAAAGATTCCAAGCGAGGCTATAGTCTTCAAATGTGCAAGAATAGTGTTCCATACAAAAGGTCCAGAAAATGATAAACTAGTTTTAAAGAGGTCAATTCTAGGCAGAGGTAAGGGTAAAGTATTGTTCCTTGAGGTCCGTTCGAGGTTCTTGCTGTGGCATACATTGGTGGTTAGATACTGTTGAAATTAAGTTGTTGACGCAGGCCGAGAATGTTTAGATGTCTAAATTTGTCTGTGGTAGGAATGGGCCGCGTATCTATCATTTTGACCGCTCTTTTATCTATAGAGTTTAACCTGTTCATGTGAACATCACTACAACCGTCCCAAACGGTGGAGACATAATCAACGTGAGACTTGATATGGGCATGAAAAAACAGTTTACGAGTATGTGTATCCGTTACTTGTCTAAGCTGGGACAACAGGAAAGTGTTTTTAGCAATGGTTTTACAGACTGTATTTATATGCGTCTCCCAACATAGTTGTTCGTCAACGTGTATTCCCAAGAATTTACGCTCTGTGACTTGTTCTATCGGTTTAGAGTTCAGTGGTAAATGTAACGGCTGTGTGTGTGTGTGTGAGAGAGAGAGAGAGAGAGAGAGAGAGAGAGAGAGAGAGAGAGAGAGAGAGAGAGAGAGAGAGAGAGAGAGAGAGAGAGAGAGAGACAGAGAGACAGAGAGAGAGAGACAGAGACAGAGACAGAGAGACAGAGAGAGACAGAGAGAGAGAGAAAGATGATGATGATGATGATGATGAAACTTTATTTTTCAACGGTAAAAATGTTTTGACAGAAAACAAAAAAGTCATTTTACAAACTTGCCGTTGCTAACATCTACAGCATAAAAAGGGAAAACTATAAAAAATATATTTACATACAAAACCCAATAGCATCATTATCTCCCATCTTGCTTGACTTCGCGAACGAAGATTTTATAGGAGTTGCCCACGACGTCTGCAGGCTTGTTCGTGGCTGCGGAGGCCAATCCGGGACAGGCAGGTTCGACCGCAGTGGCTGCAGGGGAAGGTATGGCCAGGGTTCTGAGTTGCGGCATCTCTGTTTTTTCTCCTGAGCCGCTTGTCCTTAAGGCTAGCTCTGCGAGAGTCCTCAAAGGAGACAGCTGCCTTGTAAATGGTGGAGCGCCAGGTGTCACGGTCCACAGCAAGCGAAGACCACTGGTGGTGGTCGATTTGGCAGGCACTAAGTGACTTTTTGAGACAGTCTTTGTATCTCTTCTTTGGTGCCCCTCTGTCACGGTGTCCAGTAGCAAGCTCGCCGAACAGGGTGATCTTTGGTAGGTGATGATCCTCCATCCTGGAGACATGCCCCGCCCAGCGGAGCTGTGTCCGCAGCAGCAAAGCCTCGATGTTCACAGTTTCAGCCTGTTCAAGGACCTCTACGTTGGTGACATAGTCACTCCAGTGAATGCCCAGGATGGTGCGCAGGCAGCGCTGGTGGAAGCGTTCGAGGAGTCGTAGTTGGCTGCGGTAGAGGGCCCAGGACTCGGAACCATACAGCAGGGTGGTGAGGACCACAGCTCTGTACACGCTGATCTTGGTGCCTGTTTTCAGCTGTTGATTGTGCCACACCCGCTTGAAAAGTCGCCCGAAAGCGCTGTTCGCTTTTGCCAGCCTGCTGTCAAGCTCCTTGTCCAGCTTGGCGTCCGACGTGATAATGCAGCCAAGGTAAGTAAACTGGTGCACTGACTTTAGTTCAGACTCGCCAATGGTGATGTGAGGAGGGCGATACACTGTCTTGGGTGCCGGCTGATGGAGGACTTCTGTCTTTTTCAGACTGACCTCGAGTCCAAAGAGCTGGGCAGCGTCTGCGAAGCAGGACGTGATGCGCTGCAGGGCTCTCTCAGTGTGTGCAACGAGGGCAGCGTCATCAGCAAAAAGCAGCTCACGAATCAGTTGGTCTGGGGTTTTGGTGTGGGCCTGCAGTCGTCTGAGGTTGAACAGGCTGCCATCGAGACGATGCCTGATGTACACTGCATCGTCATCATCGAGGTCCACTGTGGCCTGCTTCAACATCATGCTAAAAAAGATGGTGAAGAGGGTCGGTGCCATCACGCAGCCCTGCTTTACGCCGTTGAGAATAGGGAATGGTTCTGAGAGGTCATTGTTGAGTCTGACCTGGCCTTGCTGGTCCTCGTGTAGCTGGACAATCATGCTGAGGAACTTTGGGGGACAGCTAAGTCGCTCCAGGATCTGCCACATGCCTTGCCTGCTCACAGTGTCGAACGCTTTTGTTAGGTCGACAAACGTTACGTACAGCCCTTTGTTCTGCTCGCGGAAAATTCTCATGAAGCTGTCTCAGCACAAAGACCATATCGGTGGTGCTCCTGTTTGCTCTGAAGCCACACTGGCCCTCTGGGAGGTGGTCTTCAGCGATGGCAGGTACCAGCCGATTCAGGAGCAGCCTTGCAAGAAATTTCCCAGCAATGGACAGCAGGGTAATTCCCCGATAGTTGGAACAGTCAGACTTCTCGCCTTTGTTCTTGTACAGGGTGATAACGACAGCATCACGGAGATCCTTTGGTAGTGTTCCTTCCTCCCAGCAGCAGAGAAAGAGGTCATGGAGCTTGTTGTGCAGTGCTGTGCCTCCATGTTTCCAGATCTCTGGCGGTATTCCATCAATGCCTGCTGCTTTGCCACTCTTGAGCTGGTGGATGGCTGTGAGGGTCTCTTCAGCGGTGGGCGGTTCGTCCAATTCAACCTTTACTGGGAGTTGTGGGATTTGTAGGACGACTGCTTCTTGAACAGTGCGCTCAGCGCTGAAGAGGCTCTGAAAGTACTTCGACCAGCGGTTCAAGATGGAGGTATTATCTGTGGGGAGTGCCTGGCCATTCGCGCTTCGCAGGGGACTTTGTACCAGGTGCCTGGGGCCATACACTGCTTTCAGTGCTTCGTAGAAGCCCCTGTAGTCACCATTGTCAGCGCAAAGCTGGGTCCTCTGTGCAAGTCTGGTCCACCACTCATTCTGGAGATCTCTGAGCTTGCGCTGGAGACTGCTGCAGACGAGGCGGAAGGCAGACTTCTTCACAGGGCAGGAAGGCTGGGCTATGTGGGCCTGATGGGCGGCACTTTTTTTTTTGCTAGGTGTTCCTGGATCTCAACATCGTTTTCGTCAAACCAGTCTTTGTTCTTCTTTGTAGCGAAACCCAAGACTTCTGCATAGGATTTTGCAATAGCAGTTTTCAGTTGTTCCCAGAGTGTTTCAGGGGAGGAGTCTGCTGGGTCCGCTGTGTCTTTGAGCCTGTGCTGTAAATCTGTCTGAAAGGCAGCTTTCACGTCGTCGCGCTGAAGGCTGGCAACATCAAGCTTTTTCTTGGGGGGCCCCCATTTCTTGGGTTTTGGCTTGACGTGGAGCCTGAGTTTGCAGCGGACAAGGCGGTGGTCAGTGTGGCACTCTGCGCTGGGCATCACTCTGGTGAGGAGGACATCATTGCGGTCCATCTGACGCACTAGGACATAGTCGATAAGGTGCCAGTGTTTCGAGCGAGGATGCATCCAGGTGGTCTTTCGACTGTCCTTTTGCTGAAAAGTAGTGTTGGTGATGACCAGTTGCTGCTCTGCACAGAACTCCAACAGTAGGCGGCCATTGTCATTGCAGTTACCGATGCCATGTTTGCCGAGGACTCCTTTCCAGGCTTCAGAGTCTTGGCCCACTCTGGCGTTGAAGTCGCCAAGGATGATGACTTTGTCGTCTGCAGGGGTGCTCTGTATGAGGCTGCGCAGGTCAGTGTAAAACTTGTCCTTTTCAGCAGGCTCTGCCAGGAGGGTTGGGGAGTACACACTGAGAAGGGTGATGTGTTGCTGGTGTCTCAGTGGGAGGCGCATGGACATGATGCGGTCTGAGTGACCCGTTGGTAGGTTTTCCAGCTTAGTCGCAATGGAGGTCTTGACCATGAAACCCACGCCTGAGAGCCGTCTTTCTGATTCAGGCCTGCCTGACCAGTAGAGGGTGTACCCAGCGCCAAGTTCTTGGAGGCTGCCTTCGTCCGGAAGGCGTACTTCACTGAGCGCGGCGATGTCGATGTTTAACCTCCGCAATTCATGGGCAATGAGGGCGGAGCAACGTTCAGGGCGTCCGCTGTCTGCTTTGTCGAGCATGGTTCGGATGTTCCAGCATGCTACGTTGAGTCCGGTCGTGGTCGTCATGAGATTGGATTCGTTATTCTTTCTTGTTTTTTGACCGCAGGAGAAGATGCCCGTTGACCGCGGCTAGCCAACTGGGATTGCGAGGGGACGAGCTTTGGTTAGGCCACCTTTTCTAGGCCCCTCTCCGTGTGGAGCAAGCAGTGCTGTCCCTAGAGAAGGCTGCTTGGTCGTTCAGGGTGTGCCGAGTGATGTTGTCATCCCCAGGTCAACATCAGGCGACCAATTATCCTGAACCTCCTGCATGCAGGTTTGAGACTGCGGCTTCCAGTGACATCTTTCACCTGCCGTTTCGCCCCTCGCCCGTCGCTACAGGACTTGGAATGGTCAGTGTCATGGTCCGTGGACGTTTCCTAAAGCCTACGCGTTGGAGCTTTTTGGTGGAGTGCAGTGTGCGCAGTACTGGCCCCACCCTTTAAACCCTTGGTTCGTCTGCCATGGCCTAGCAAGCTGGGACGGTGGCATCGAGGTCCTCGGGTCGTAGGTTTTATAGCAGACTGTCCTTGTCCTAGTCTCTGGCTCAAAAGCCTTCTCCGGAGACACGGGGGCTTTGATGTCAGGGGTTTCCTCCCTTAGCCTTTCCGCAGCCAAGCAGCCAGACCTGCAAGGCAGCAGGGGACTCGTGGAGGGCGGGGTCGTCTATGTCCCGTGCAGATGTGAACATCTGCCCACTGCCATCATTATCTACAGGAAAGTAATAACACTTATCACACACACATGCACACACGCACGCATTCGCACGCGCCGCTCACACAAACACCCACACACACAAACAAACACGAGGACACACACACACACACACACACACACACGCACACACACTCACACACACACACACACACACACACACACACACACACACACACACACACACACACAAAAACCATCTTATGAAATACACGAGGTAAGGAAATATTACAGTACCTGAGAAGTACTCAGTTTGACTCATCAGGTAATCAGAAAGTTTTCTTTTAAAACTTCCTGTTGAGGTAATAGTTTTCAAATGTGCAGGGACTGATTCCAAGCAAACGGACCAGAGAATGACATACTAGTTTTAAAAAGGTCGATTCTTGGCAGTGGTAAGGGTAAGGTATTGTTTCTTAAGATCCGTTCACGTTCTTGGTGAGATATAAATTTAGTGATTAGATACTGGGGTGTCATATTATTCAGTATCTTATGCATAAAGACGCATTTGTTTAAAGTAAGTTGCTGACGCAGAAAGAGAATGTTTAAATGTCTAAATTTGTCTGTGGTAGGGATGGGGCGTCTATCTATCATTTTTACAGCTCTTTTGTATATGGAGTTTAACCTCTTCATGTGGACATCACTGCAGCCGTCCCACACTGTGGAGACATAATCAACGTGGGACTCTTACAAACAGCATTTATATGGGTCTCCCAGCACAGTTGTTCATCAACATGTATTCCTAAGAATTTACGCTCAGTGACTTGTTCAACAGGTTCAGCGTTTAATTGTAATTGTAATGGCTGTAGTCGGCGTTGATGTTTTTTGTCGCGTGGCGATTAAGATACTCTTTGTTTTAGCTGGGTGAAGAACCATATGGTTCTGTCTACACCAGTCAGATACCTCATTGAGCCTGCATTGTAAACTATGGCTGATGTCCGTCGTTTTTTTTTTTTTTTTTTTAACCAGAAACATGAAGACTCGTATCGTCAGCAAATAGATTACAATTAACGTCAGAATTAGTGATATGCAACGGTAGATCATTGATAAATAGTATGAATAAGAGAGGTCCCAAAATAGATCCCTTGGGGATGCCGTATTTTACATTTCCTTGCTTAGAGTATCTTCCATGGGAGTACACCATTTGTTTTCAGTCTTCGAGATATGATCGGAAGAATGCTATGGCGGTTGCGTTCAAGTGATAAACTGTTAGCTTATTTAGGAGAATGTCATGGTCCACAAGGTCAAATGCCTTTTTAAGGTCTAAGAAAACTGCTCCTGACATCAGGCTTTTATTAATTGATTCCAACCAGCTGTCTACAATATGTGTCAGTGCTGACTGACATGAATGTTTCGGTCTAAAACAAGACTGGTGAATATTAAGTAATTTACCTTTTTCCAGAAAGTCAAGGAGATGTTTTTGAATGTATTTTTCAAGGGGTTTTGACAAAGCTGACAGAAGGGAGATTGGACGATAATTATTGATATCTTCAAGATCTTTAGATTTAGGTATTGGGATTACCTTTGCTTCTTTAAGAATGGTTGGAAATGTACTTTGCTTTATGCAGAGGTTGAAAATATATGTTAGTGATTCTACTGTATACGGTAATGAGATTTTTAGGGTTTCATTATCAATACCATCAATGCCAGCAGACTTTTTGTTCGGCATGCTAGAGATATATCTGCCGACTTCCGCAGCTGTAATATTAGGGATGGTGAAAGTATTTGATATAGTTTTTTTTTTAAGTGTTCTCTGAGAAAACTCGGCACTTCATATGGTTTACTGTTATTTGCAGCTGACAATGCCAGTATTTCGGCTGTCGTTAAGAAATGGTTATTTAATATATCAGCTGACATATGGGATGGGATTTCGGGTGCTGATTTACCCTTCGTTATGACGTTCAGAGCTTTCCAAACAGATGCCGTGTCCTTTTTGTCTCGAATTATTTGTTGGAAAAAAAGACTTCTTAGACGCTCTAACTAAATATTTGACACGATTGCGTTGTTTTTTGTATTCTTCGTACTTTTGCTCGTTTTAAAGTTTGTCTCTAAATGACATGGCCTGCTTGATATCCGCTGTTAACCAGGGTGGTATGGTGGAATGTTTAACTCGTTTTTCACGTATGGGCGCATGTTTATTAAGGACACTGAGAAACAGATCCATCCAGCATGACAAGGCACTGTCATGTGATTGGTGATCATAAACCTCAGTAAATGGAGCATTGTGCATGTCCCACAGAAATTCGTCTTTATTAAAGTGTTTAAAGGAGCAATATTTTATAGTGTTATGTCTTTTAGTTTTATTCTTGTCTAGTTTCATGTTGACGTTACAGCATACTGGGTTATGATCGCTGACAGCTAAGGAGGGAACCTGCACATTTGATATTTTATCATCATTTGTCACGTAAATGTGATCAATTAAGGTTGAAGATGTAGATGTGGTTCTAGTGGTTTTTTTAACTAATTGTTTTAAACCGAATAAGGCTGTATCCACATACCCATGCAGCATGGTACCCTTTGGGCTTAAGTAGGTCAATGTTAAAGTCGCCCAGAAGAACAATGCTATCTTTACTTTGATTAACTTTATCCATCATTTCTACGAAGTCATCATACCAGTCCCAGTTGCTGCTGGATTTCTATAAATAAAGCCAATCAGGACTGGGGGGGATTTAGATGTTTTCACCTCGACCCATAAACTTTCAACTTCGGCTGACTCTAGGTCCCGTCGTCGTTTAACGTTACTAATTATCGAATCATGTATATATACTGCTAGTCCAGTGTGCTGGGGACTTGAGTCATCTCTGCGGAGTACTGAGAAGTTTGGGACTGAGATGGAATTATCCCTGATAGTGTTTTTGAGTCTCGACTCGGATACGCCAAAAACATGAAAATGTGTGGGCGTGTTCAAGAACACAGACAAATCTGGCACCTTATTAACTAAATGGTAAATGTTGAGGTGGCCAATTCTCAACTCATCAGTTCGTTGTGGGACAGTTTTTACATTATATTTTGGCATGTCGGTAACAGAACAAACCTAGCAATACTATTCCAAAAAATAAAATAAAAATAATGTCAATGTGTATAAATAAATAAGAAAACGACAAGAAGAGAGAGAGAGAGAGAGAGAGAGAGAGAGAGAGAGAGAGAGAGAGAGAGAGAGAGAGAGAGAGAGAGAGAGAGAGAGAGAGAGAGAGAGAGAGAGAGAGAGAGAGAGAGAGAGAATGAATGAATGAATGAATGAATGAATGAATGAATGAATGAATGAATGAATAAATAAATGAATGAATGAATGAAACTTTATTTTTCAAGGAATGGAGACAATAGGCGCACATGCCTCTTTTCATATCTGTCATTGCTAAACTACGGATTGAACACAAAACAACAATTCAATACAGGCAAATGACATGTACATACATTGATAAAATAAGTTTCGTTTGTAAACAGTAAAAAAAGCAAAATCAGTGTAACGTCAGTACACACACATACATGCAGACACGTCCACCCACACCCACACACACGCACGCACGCACGCACGCACGCACGCACGCACGCACGCACGCACGCACGCACACACACACACACACACACACACACACACACATGGCTGATATTGCCGAGGGCGTCACAGTACAGTTAGATGTGCGAAGAGTCAAATAAACAAACTAAGGTAAATAAACTATAACAAAGACTATGTATCAGAATTTTTGGGCCTTTGACATGTACTCGAAAACTCTCTTCCTAAACAAAGGCAGGCTTTTAGTTAGCTGCAACTGTGAAGGAAGTGAGTTCCACAGATTTGCACCCGAGTACGAAAGGCTAGATTTAAATAGATCAATACGGGGTCTCTCAATGACGAGACTGTTCCTGGAGATGCTGTGAACCTTTGTGCCTTGACTAAATAGCTTAGACAAGTATATGGAAGGAGGTTTTCACGTTCAGGGCCTTGTGCATCAGCACGCACCTGTTGGTCAAAAGGTGTTTCTTTAGTGGAAGGAACCCGGTTGCCTCAAGCCTTTCATCAGAGGTTAAACAGGGGATAGGATTAATCAGTTTAACTGCGCGTTTGTATAGCGAGCTAATCCTCTTAAGGTTAGCCTCGCTGCAGCTGTCCCAAACAGTCAAGGCATAGTCAGTGTGTGGCTTTATATAAGAATTAAAAAACAATTTGCGTGTTTTGAGGTTAATAACAGACTTACGTTTTGACAATAGGAATATTTTTGGGCTAGAGTTATCCCATCTGTATTAAGTGGGGTTGCCAGCATAAGCTGTTCATCAACAGTCACCCGAGCAGTCTAAGGAAAGATAGAGAGAGAGAGAGAGAGAGAGAGAGAGAGAGAGAGAGAGAGAGAGAGAGAGAGAGAGAGAGAGAGAGAGAGAGAGAGAGAGAGAGAGAGAGAGAGAGAGAGAGAGAGAAAGATAGAGAGATAATGATGATGATGAAGGCCCATGAATGATTTTTTTGGGGCGCGAAATCCAAACTGTAGTAGAAATAGTAAGCACATTAAATCAAAGCAAAACCGCATGATTTTCGTTTCGTCATTGTGCACATTCGAAGAGGTAAACGCATGAACGAGAAACATTCTCTCATCTGTTTCTTTAAAGCACAAAATAAAACAAAAATTATAGAAAGCTAGGGAGAAATATGAGTTTAGTTGTTGTTGTTTTTATGGTCAGTCCTCTTTGTTTGTCCTGTTTTCAACTTCCTTGTTTGTCGTGTTCCCGGGTAATGTAATCGTGTAATTTTTGTCTTCGTTTTTTGGGTTGTTGCATTGTTTGCTTAACCCATTATTGCCCACTGTCCCATTTTTGGGACGCAACTTATTTTAATTACTGTATCTAAGTGCTGTGACTATAGTGCTGTGACTCAGCAGCCTATTGTGTTAATCAGGGGACATCACTGCATCCAGGCATTGTTTTTGTTTGAGTACTTTCCCTTCACACTAGCAGTGAGAGCTGCCATTTGCAGAAAAAAGCTGGTGCCTGCAGCATCAACATGGCAACCAAGAAAAGGTAAGGATTACTTTTTTTACATTACACTTTTATATATAACACTAAGAACAAAACCTAGAGACTATACTGTTATCTGGATATGTTTTTGTCAGTTTGATGATACCTTGAATATGTACTGATCTGTATATGTTAGAGTTACCGTCCCAAAAATGGGACGGTGGGCACGAGAGGGGAGGGGTTTTTGCTTATACTACATACACTGTTTTTTTCTGCTTTTGTCCAGGATTTTTACTGTTCATGAAGTGGTATCAATGCTGGAAGATGATGCTAACTTTGAAGAAGCTGACATCTTTATTGAACCCCCTCCTACAAATGAAGACACCGATGAAGACAGCGGAGACGAAGATGAAGATGGTACTGTCTCCAACCTAAACAGAAATCAGCTGCAGGCTCCTGCTACTGTCACTAGTCCCGGAGACAGGGTGAAAAAGTGTCCTATGATGAGATGGAGGAATCTGCTGATGTATCAGAGAATATCAGTGCTCCTATTCAGAGTGCTCCTGCTGCCACAGGGACAGTGCAAGATGCATATGGGGATTCAGAATCCTTGGAGTCAGACGATGCAGCACCTATTCCTTCTACATCCATGGGGAGAAAAAGGAAAGTAACACGGCCTGCAGCAACTAAAGCTCCATCTTCAAAGAAAGCAGCAATAAATCAGCGAAAGTGGAGAAATACAGATCTGTCAAATAGGCAAAAGCAACGCTTTTCCTGGAACAAGACAGATGTTGACCTGTCGAAAATGCCTTCTTCTCCAGTTGATCTGTTTGAGTGCTTCTTTGACAAAGAAATCATTGAAATCTTTGCTGATTTTAGCAACATATATGCACGGTCCAAGGGCAACTTGACATTTTCAACCACACCTGAAGAGATCCAGACCTTTCTTGCCATTCTACTCCTGCCTGGATACAGTCCTGTGCCCAGGAGACGAATGTATTGGTCTTCAGATGAGGAGTGGAGGGAGGATGTGTTCAGTCTGCTATGTCAAGAAACCGCTTTGAAGAAATGCTGCGGTATTTCCATGTCAGTGATAACGCACATCTGGATGCTGCTGACAAGATGAGCAAAGTTCGGCCGTTGCTGACACACATGAATGAAAAGTTTTTGACCTTCTTCAAAGCTGTCCAGACACAAAATCTCAGTATCGATGAGTCGATGGTGCCTTATTATGGACGGCACAGTTGCAAACAATTCATACGAGGCAAACCAATCAGGTTTGGTTATAAGATGTGGATGCTGAGCACGCCTCTGGGCTATGTCGTCCAGTTTGAGCCCTATCAAGGTGCAAGAGGACGCCAAACTGAATACCCAGGACTTGGAATGGGGGGTTCGGTTGTTGTTGATCTCATTGCAGAGCTGCAAGAAGAAGAGGGCAGCTCATACCATCTCACGTTTGACAATTTGTTCACAAGCCTGCAGCTGGTGGATGTTTTGACAGAGAAAAACATTGCATGCACAGGAACGATACGTGCAAATCGCCTTCAGGATTGCCCTTTGAGGGATGTAAACGAGATGAAGAACAGACACCAAGGGGAACCTATGACCATGCAACCGACACAAAGACTGGCCTCACTGTTGTTCGGTGGAATGACAACAACATCGTCAATATTGTTTCAAACAATGTAGGAGTGCATCCACTTCAGACAGCCAAGAGATGGTCAAGGGCTGAATCAAAGCAAGTCACCATTCCTCAACCCTTCATGATCCGCCATTACAACAACACTATGGGCGGTGTGGACCGCACAGACCAGAATGTGGCAAAGTACAGAACGGTCATTCGCTGCAAGAAGTGGTGGTGGCCCATCTTTGCCTATTGTCTGGACCTCAGTATCCAACAAGCCTGGCACCTCTACAGGAACACAGATGTAGCGAAAGACAACCCTTTGGACCTTCTCCTTATCCGCAGGAGCGTTGTCAGAGTCTATCTTGCACGAGCTGGTCATGCAGGGCCTGGTCGTCCAAGAGGATTTGTATCTCTTGACAAGCGTGTCCCAACAGAGGTCAGGTTTGACCGTGTTGACCATCTTGTTCAACGTTGACCTACACAACTGAGATGTGCATCATGCGGGAAGAAGACTAAGCGCCGCTGTGCTAAGTGCAAGGTTGGCCTCCACGACAAATGCTTCCAGCAGTACCATACTCACTGAAACTCTTAACAGCTTATGTGGTGCTAAAATCACCTAAGACAGTGACAGCTGGACATCACAAAAAAATTGACAAAATTGAAACTGTCCTTTACTTGCAATTCAGTGTTTCTTCTTTTTTTTTTTTTCTTCTTTTAATAGTTATGATTTTCTTGTTTTCTAAAGATACCTAAAAGCAATTTAAATCAAAATATTGTTTTGTTGTGTTTACTTTGTTTTCACCTCAATTATTACATTTTCTTTCAATAAAAGTTTACTAGTTTCAGTATTTTGGTTCTTGTGTTCACTCTTTGAAAAATGAAAAACCCCTACCCATTCCTGCCCACCGTCCCATTTTTGGGACATCTACATTTTATTGTCTAAATGATAAATTTCAAAGTTTTAATCAAAATTTGATCAACACATGTCCATTGTAGACAATTATCCATAATATAAACTAATTTGCACTTTGAAAAAAAAATTGGGCATTAGTGGGTTAATGTTTTAATGTTCTTTAAGCACACAATTTCTGTCGAAGGATTTATTCTGACCTTTTCGAGTCCAGTGCACATAATGTAATCCTATGCTGATGGCGCATGAGCCATATGCAATTTTCGATGAGTGTGTGTCTGTGCGCGCGCGCGCGCACAGACACACACTCACACACACACACACAAACGCGGATACGCATGTGTATATCTGATTTGACATGCATGCATGCCCTAGAGCATTACTTTTTTTCGGAGTATAAAGAAAATGGGCCCAAATGTGCAATCTTTCCCTTGATCCCCCCGTTGCTATGCATAAGGACAACGATTTAACCAGACAGCAATCTGCCTCAGCAGCTATCGGCACTAAATCCCCCATAACACATTTTTCTCCCTCCCGTTTCACAAACACAAAAGTCGGTCCTTTCATCTGCAAGAGATGTAGATCCTTATGAGCTCCTGCGTCAGCAGGGGTTCATGAGGATCTCTACCTCCTGCCGGCATCGATTCTTTCCATCCTCAAAGGAGGTCAAATTGCATTGGTAAATGCGTCTAAAACTGGGGCTAAACTCCTTGCCCACCTCATCCCTCCCCCCCCCCCCCAAAAAAAAAAAAAAAAAAAAAAATGGCTCCAAACCTTTCAAGTAAAACTCCTAAGCTATCATGGTGAATCCATCTCCAGAGCCCGACCTTTCATCTCATCAGGTTCTTTTTGTGGTTGCAGAAGCTCATGAGGATCTGAGCTACTCGCTGGATGGGGTCTCGAAACCATGCTCTGCTCACACTTCTTAAACTTCAACACGAGGAAGTCAAGCTGGTTAAAGCCTGTGATTGCATTTTCCTAAGTCCTCAATATTTTTCTCTGTCCCGTCTGAAGTTCCCAATACTTGATTTTCCCCACATTCCCCCTATAGAACAGACCAACGGGCGGTAAATCTTCAGCCTTCAAATGCCACAAGGCGCGCGTAACTCTGGAGAGGGTGGCGAGTGTAGCCTCCCCTGGAAAGCGGGCACGAGAGAATTGCCGGGATCGAAGCGGTGCGTTTTCCGATCTGCAAGAGGCGTAGATTCTCATGGGGCCGTGCATCCGCAGGGTCTCATGAGAATTTACGCCTCTTGCAGGAAAGGATCGTCTCATTTACATCATAAAAAAAGGAACTGATCATGGTTAAACCCCTGTCCAGTGTTCTAAACAGTGCATGCCGGCGCAACGCTGGTAACTTGACTAGGAGACCCAGACTCAAATGGGCCCCATGAGGCAAAGGCTAAATTAAATCCACGCCTAATGCTGCCAGTGATATCCATCATTTACCTCCTCAAACGGGGGAAATTAGTCGCGAGTCGCAAAACTTGACCAGTTCTTCAGCTTTTGTGCAAGACAGCTGATTTGGCATGCAGCGCAGTGCACCACTGAGAATTCATTGCATTGAGGATGGTTCCTGGGGTTTTTTGCTTTACAAAGGGAAGTTGTAGATTCGCGTGTTTGTTTACGGCCACCAGGAGTGGATAATATCCCCTCTTGAGGGCGCCATGATCGCATTTTGCACCGCCATATTTAAAAGACAATAGATCTTGACGCCACAAAGGCTGTCGGCTGAGGGGGGAGTGGAGTAGGTATGTTGCTGACCTCAAATTTTAATCCTCGAAATAAGATTCAACTTTCCTTTTATTTTGAGTTCACTAATATGTAGTAGTCTTTTTCACCAAACAAAACTTAACTTTTTCGCTGCTAGCGGACGTGGACTACATTTTTGACTCGTAAATTCATTTTTAAAGTCAACTATCCCTACACGTCAAAGCAACATGGACACAATGTGGTTTCAGCAAGAGGCATAGATCTTCATGAGCCCCCTCATGAGGATCTATACCTTTTGCAGTCGGGTTGTGTTCAGATTTTCTCGGCAGTGAGGGGTTAAATTAAGCCGTTCGGCTCACTATCCAGAATCCAAATTTTCTTCTACGTTCAGAACCCAGAGTAGAAGAGGACAGATTGACAATGGCAACTTAATATATTTGTATCTGAGTGCTTCTCAATATGTCCAACACCAACTTTGAGTGGAAAAGGTCAGCCACTGGTGGGGATGGAATTCAGCTGAAAGAAATACTACACGAATCAGCTCGTCTCCAGTCAGAACTCTAACTTTAATATACATAAACATCACTACGGTGAAATTCTTGCGAGGAGTGCATCTTCCTAACAGTCACATGGTGATATAATGACAACCCTACTTCCCCAGCGAGCACAGGATGTCGGGCCGATGTCGGCCGCCGTTGCGGGCCCGCGCACGTTTGTGCGGGGGCCAACGGCGGACGACATCGCCCGGGGTACTTTGTGCGCACTGGGTCAAGACCTTGTGATGTATACACTTAAAATGAAGAGTAAATTAAAGGCCGTAGCTGCCTGCTACTCGGATTACTCTGTGCCTACACAAATTGACACAAATCAAGAATGTTAAATGTTTGCAGGCTATGCACACGCTGGCATTAATTCTCAGTTGTTTGCACAGTAAACACGGAGGCAATACGATGAGTGGTTGAAAATCGATTTGGATTCTCTGACTTTTGTGTGCATGTAAATTAGCCCATCCTACTGAACAATTGGCATATATTCTCATGAGCCCCTACAGTTGCATGGGCTCATGCGAATTTAAACCTGTTGCTGATAGCAAGATCTGCCTTTTTTTTGCGGGAGAATGGACTTCTATCAAATTATAGAACCTTTCAAGACCACTTTTAAATAGCATAACACCCCACACTGTGCCCATATGGCCTAGTTTTAGCGCGCGGTACTTTCTGAGCCGAGAATCGCATAGTACGCCGAGTTCTTTGTAATAGTCAGTTAACCCGAATCCTGACAGGAAAAAAGTATGAGCCACTTTACACGATGACTCTTTCACTTTCAACGTGAGGTGTGAGGATAATCTAACTGTGATAAGGTATCTTTGTTGCTTTGAGTTTCACGGATATCGTTTTCATGCCTACCAAGAACATCGTGAAATAAAGTACAGCAGGTGTTCTCTTTTGTGTATTCGTGCGTTAATGGTTAATATTAAAACATAAACGGGGTGAAAAAGCAATTGCCTTCGTGTGCTGGTATGTGATTTTGGACCTTACGGCATACGGCCGTATGGTTCAATATCACAGACCGGCACACTTTTAAACAATAAAAAAAAAAGAACCAAACGCTGATGTTTATCGACGTGAGACAATTTAATTTCACAGCTGTTGCACCCGAATTTCAAAATGACAATGGGCTGACAGTGAGCTTCAGTGCGGCCATTTTTTTTAACCAGTTCATGCTGTGTATAAGCAAACCATAACAGCGCAAAGTGAACTTTAGAGGGGACAATTTTATTTTGCCATTTTGTGTATACGCAAACGCTACACAGGACTCCTTTTCACAATTGAATTAGATATTAAACCTCGACCAACAAGGTGACTGCAATGAAATTTCAAAGAAAGAAAGAGACACGCATACAACGGACAAATACAGGGACAAATTTTGTAAGTTTCAAACAGACATACAGAGAGAAATTGACTAAATTACCCCTCTTTTTTTTCTTTTTTTTTTTTCTTTGAAGTACTGAAGAAATTTACATTACTCACGAATTACTGTAGAAATTGGGAATTTTTAACTCACGCAAGGCGTTCCGCGCCCGGATACGCGGACACTCACCACAAAAACAAAACAAAACAAAAAACACAAACAAACAAACAAACAAACAAACAAACAAACAAACAAACAAACAAACAAACAAGTATCCGGATACAGCACGTCCTAAAGGTGTTATTACTCATCCATTCTGTTTGTAAACGGTAACACACAATCCTTACAGCAAAGTGTTTGCACGATCTAGTGTCTGAACAAAGTTAAAATGTTTAACTCATTCAGCCCTGACACACCACAGCAAGACATGCATCGAACAGGATAGTTCAAGTGTGGCGCCAGAATTACCTACCTTGGCTGCATCATCACGTCAGACGCCAAGCTGGACAAGGAGCTGGACAACAGGCTGGCAAAAGCGAACAGTGCTTTCGGGCGACTATTCAAGCGGGTGTGGCACAATCAACAGCTGAAAAAAGGCACCAAGATGAGCGTGTACAGAGCTGTCGTCCTCACCACCCTGCTGTACGGTTCCGAGTCCTGGGCCCTCTACCGCAGCCAACTACGACTCCTCGAACGCTTTCACCAGCGCTGCCTGCGTACCATCCTCAGCATTCACTGGAGTGACTATGTCACCAACGTAGAGGTCCTTGAACAGGCGGAAACTGTGAGCATCGAGGCTTTGCTGCTGCGGACACAGCTTCGCTGGGCGGGGCACGTCTCCAGGATGGAGGATCATCGCCTACCCAAGATCACTCTGTTCCGCGAGCTCGCCACTGGACACCGAGACAGAGGGGCACCAAAGAAGAGATACAAAGACGGTCTCAAGAAGTCACTTAGTGCCTGCCAAATCGACCACCGCCAGTGGTCTTCGCTTGCTGCGGACCGTGACACTTGGCGCTCCACCATTCACAAGGCAGCCGTCTCCTTTGAGGACGCTCGCAGAGCTAACCTTAAGGACAAGCGGCTCAGAAGAAAAAACAGAGCTGTCGTAACTCAGAACCCTGACCAGACCTTCCCCTGCAGCCACTGCGGTCGAACCTGCCTGTCCCGGATTGGCCTCCGCAGCCACGAAAATGCCTGCAGACGACGTGGGCAAGCCCTATAGAATCTTCGTTCGCGAAGTCAAGCCAAGAGAGAGGCGCCAGAATAGCTTGGCGCACTTAGGCGCCAAGCTATTCTGTCGCCACTCTTGAACTATCATGCTCGATCTGTCTCTAAAATTGTAATACATTCTTTCTGACGGCAACTTCAACATTTTGGGATTTCGGTCCTGGGGCAGAATGCGTTAAAACCGTTGGTACAGTCAAGTTGTAGTAGGTTCACTTTTCCTGGAGCGTGATCCATATCAAAATTAATAACTTCCAGTCATTTACTGCCCACACTGTCTGCATTTCAGCGAGATGAAAATTAAATAACCTGAAATTATACAGAACGCCCACGCGATTTTATTTTAGATGTTTACCCACATGATTCAAAGAAGTAAGCCCTTACAACCAAGATATTCCTGTCAAAGACCATTTAGGCAAAACTTGAGGAGCGACGTTAATTTGGTACACTCTTGGCCATTCATTGTCGTTCAATTTTCTAAACTCTGCCTCTGAAGGCACAAGTAAAGCAAGATTGTCGTTCTAATACAATACAAATTTAGCTTTTCGCAAAATGTGACTTACGGTCCTTTGCCTTTTCCAGAGCAGAATTGTAATGAAATTTTCAGTTTCCAAATGTCAACAGTGCTCATTATGTTAGCCCATTGGCGACGTGCTGCATCCGGATACAGGGCTTCAGGCCGTGTATCCGGATGCGGCACGTCTCAAGTGAGTTAATGCGTCCAGATATGCTGTATTGGATCAACCCTTTGACTGCTGCTGACGATATCGTATGGCGGAAAAGACGCTTAGTGACGAGTCTCTTCCGCTGAGCGGTATGGTCAGTAACAGTCAAGGAGTTAACTGATCCTGCAGAGAACAACCCAACGGAGAAAGAAACGCGCTTAGAAAAGACAGTTACAACACAATTGTGTTGTAACTGTCTTTTCTCAGCGTGTTTCTTCCCCGTTGGGTTCGTCTCTGCATTTTACAGGCATTGGCAGTCACCTTGGTGGTCTGGATTAACTGAACCTGGCACACGATCCCACTTAATTCAATAACTTGTCTGCGTTTCTGTGTATACCGAAGCAATTTACAAAGAATAGACCTCCTACGTCCAAAATATTGCTGCCATTGAGCATGGCTCGCATATTAAATAAACATTGCCCTCAGAGAGCAGTATGTTATAAATGTCATAACATAATACACATATATAACGGTGGCTTGTCAGGTCTGAGTATTTTTTTAAATATTGAGCGTTGGTGAAAACCGTCTGGCGCCTACATTTTGTCAGATATGTAGCACCATGGGATGAATACGGTCTTCAGGATACGGTCTAGTTTCGGAACAAAGTTAAACTGTTTAAAACCTTTGGTAAAGTCAAGTAGTATTCACTCCTTGACTTTTAAATAGCGGCAAGTGTCAAATAGCGGCAACGCTATACGACACTTACGCAGCTATTGATGAGGGGTGCCTGGAATGAGTTAGACATGGTTCATGGTTGCTCTGTGATTCTCGTGAATGTCCTTGATGGGGCGCTGCGTGACTCCGGTGGTACAGCGAGCATTCCACTCTTGTCAAAAGGTCGTGAGTTTTTCCGTGCCCCGTCTTTGAAATCACTTTCGTGGTGAACAAACGACGTTAGGGCCTAAACGTTTAACCCATTCAGTCCCAACGCCGTACGACAGGAGATGGATGGACCATGATAATTCAAGAGTAGTACCAGTAGTAATTTGGCACTACCCTTGAATAATCATGGTCCATCCACGTACTGCAACAGTTACATAATCGTTAAGTGACTCCTCCAAAAGTTTGGAAATGTGGCCTAATGGCTAAATAAGTTAAACGATTAAAGGCTTTTGATATCCATGAAGAGCATGTTGCGACAAAATAGGCCTCAGGACCAGTTGCGCACCGTTGAGGGAGGGGTAGTGGGGGTGGCGGGAGGGCGGGTGGGGGGGGGGGGGTGAGGAAAGTGGCGGGAGGAGGGGAGGGAGGAAAACGCATGTGAACAAATTAAGCTCCAAGTTTCTAATGGAAAAGTCCTCCAGTACAGACTGTCGGTCGATTGTCACTTCAAGGACGATCGAAACTGTGACGGCGCATGAGAAATGAGGTTGGGTGCAGTATGTCTGTACAGGTCAGATCAAAAGGGTACTCACCAAGCGAGCAAAATGCAAAGAAAATCCCAACAAAGAAAGAAACATGCTTAGAAAAAACACAAAACAACACAATTACAACAAACGTGTGTTGTAATTGTCTTTTCTAAGTGCGTTTCTTTCTTTGCTGCATTGTTTCTCTGTCTCCTTAGTTGATTCTTACGTTTATTTTTGCAGTTTAGTTCAATTCCTCCATACCCCAATAAGGGCGAAAGGAATGAATACATGTTTTAAAATAATCTTGATTTTCTTTGTACAGCTTAGCGCAAACCTAAACAGAGTTTTCAGGGTATGTCTGGACACTAAGGAAATGTCCCCGGGTCGTCCTGAGAACTCTATACCGCAAAGGAATTACGACGCTCTCTTCTTATATATTTTTTTTTCTGCCACCCCACTGCCACTTTACATCTCGCAACTCATGCGCAGTACTTATAAGCGTCTAAAGACTTTAGAGGTCCGGTAACTTATTTACGAGACACATCGACTAAGTACATAGCTGGTCTCTCATTCGTTTAGCTTACGGCCTAAAGCCATGAGATTTAAAAAAAAAATCACGGACAAGCACAACGAAGCACAACAAATAACGAAAATGACTGAGAGAAAAGACATTATCGAGACACTTTTTGAAGTGTGAGGCCCCCTCCAAATTTCAAGGCGACACACATAATTATTCCCATGCAATTTACACACATTACTTTTCTGCATATATGATTTTGGACAAAACACATTAAGCAAAACACTTCGAACAAACGTCGGTCGCAGTGGGCCCGCGCACAGTCGTGCGCCGACCCACGGCGACCGACGTCTGCTCGAAGATGTTTTATACGTACACGCACAGAACTGTCACTCGAACACTAACTCATTCAACCCGCCCCGCATCAATAGCTACGGAAATGTTGTATAGCGTTGCCGCCGGCAACGCTATACGACACTTCTGCGGCTATTGATGCGGGGCGTCTTGGATGCGTTAGACACAAAAACACACATAATTCACCTGTCTAGAGAAGGAGAACTCGGCGTCCCAGGAGATGACAGGTATTCCAATGCTCTGCAGCAACTGCTGGAGGTACCTGCTCTGCTCTGACCCCGCCCTGCTGATATCCGGATTGTTGATGTGCAACACAGTCACCACATTGGCGGGGAACGTCACGTTACACAGAGCGTGCAGAATCTGACTGGGCGCGGGGTCCGTCCACGTGGTATTTGCCATGACAGTCAGGCTTCCAAAATCCCGGTAGGAGGACCTCATCTCCGTCCGGAAAAATGCCTCAAAGTCACCCAAGTCTTTCTTCTGGATGCTGATGTCCGGGAAGATGAACTGCATGGAGACTTTAGGTTTGAGATTGTCTGGATGTACTAAAGATATGTACATGCTGGACAGGAGGAAGAGAGCTCCTCCCAGGCTGCTGACGTTCATGTTGGCGGCCTGTCCTGACAACGGGTCACTAGCAGACAGAGCAGCGTGGTCCTGAGGCGGTGGCAGAGTCAAGATGGACGGAGCCAGAAGAAGGGGCAGCAGGATGCAGACGGCTGTGCGCGCCATGGTGAGAGAGGTGGCGAGAAGTGCAGGAGACATGGCTGTGGACGATGACTGAAGAATGACTGCGGTTACACACTGAACTGTACACTGGTGTACCCGTCACTGTTGCCCATCGGCCCTGAAACACAGAAGAAAAGATTGATTTATTGTGTGTGTTTCCATAACTTTCTTTACTGGTTGGTGGCATATTTGTGCGTCTGAAATCTGTGTCACTTCAACGACGAAGAACCCCAGCCCTTCGAAGAATACGGGTACAAAGTGATGTCTGCAAGAGGCATAGATCTTCATGAGCCCCCCCCCCCCCCCCCCGCAACTGCGGGGGGGGGGGGGGGGGGGGCTCATGAAGATCAATGTCTCTTGCAGATGGATTGTGTTCGCTGCTTCTCGGCAGTCAAAGGGTTATAACCAAACTGAGCAACGAATACCATCTCACGGCAAGGTAACAAGAAAAAAGGAATATAAAGCAAAGCGGTGTTTTGGGCTGATTACTGTGCCTATAACCGTCAATGAGCTAAGCGCTTACGTCCGCATGCATTGCCCAGTATTGCTTTTTGACATCATATCTGTTCAAGACTTGGACCTCACAGCCACATGCAAGTCCACAAGCACCTCAGACGAGATTGTCATGTGCGGTTACGCCCGCATGCATTGCTCAATATTGGCCTATGCACGCCAATGTCTTATCACATCACTTCGACTGTCAACGGCCACCCCCCCCCCCTCCTCCCCTCCCCCCCCCCCCCCGCACCCCCCCCCCTCCCGATGTCCCCGAAATATGGATTCAAAGTGGTTTCAGTAAGAGGTATAAATCCTCATGAGTCCCTGCAACTGCGGGGGCTCATGAGGATTTACACCTCTTGCAGTTGGGTGGTATTCACTTTTCTCGGCACTGAACAGGCTAACTCACAAGTTTTGCAAAACGTTCTGTGGAAAAGTATGTGAACCTTGTACTCTATGCTGCAAGATCTATATAATAGCGATAATGTTGTGCATTTCAACAATACTCTACAAAATAAAACTAACAAATGGCAAAAAGACAAAGCAATTTCGCGCTTAGAAACGCGTAGGTTGATTTGTCTTTAATGTTCCGTTTGTTTGCTTGCATTGTGGCCTTTTTACCGCACGTGCATAGCGCAGGAAATGAGTCAGTTAGACACCTAGCTGCTATGACCTTTTACAAAATTACAATCGAAAAGAACAAAATGTTGGCTACTGAATCGATCTGACTGTGTTAGCGTCCAAGACAAAGTAAGAAACTGAAATTGCCTGGACTGGGACTGGGTTGGCCATTAACTGTTTAAACAGAAACGTAACGGGAAGTTGTTGACACTAACGGCGGACAAGGAAGGAAACGTCGTCTGCCTGACTCGTTCTCGTACCAATGGCTAATAGCGCTCAATGACGCGACAAGCGAAGCAATGAAAGTTAAACCCACTCACTGCCGAGAAAATGAACACTACCGTAATGGAAGACTAAAAGTCTTATGAATCCTCATGATTACCCGTGGTTTGCGGCGGTTCATAAGTAGCTGTAGACTATTGTTCAAACCACTTTGTACACGTGTTCCTTTTGAGGCTGGGGATCGTTGGCGTCTAGTTTACAAAGAGTCCAAAACACAGCAAGTGTCCACTGACAGTGAAAAGGGTTTGAAAGGCGAATAGTCTAATAACAGAAAACAATAAATGCCATTCACCAAACTATATATTTTTCCACGACTCATTCAGCCCTGACTCATCACATGGATCGAGCATGATAGTTCAAGGGTGGTGGCAGAATATTTTGGCGCCCATAGGCGCCAAGCCATTCTGCCACCACCCTTGAACTTTCATGCTCGATCTGTCTCTGGAATTGTAATAATTACAGTCCGTCAGAGTGCAACTTCAAAATTTGAGGATTTGGGTCCTTGGGGGAGAATGTGCTAATATTTACCCCGAATATGGATACACTCCGTCTGTCATATAATAAAAGACCTGATAAATACTTACTGCATCGTAGCTCCTAAACGCCGATGCTGCTTTCGTGTATCGATAGCGCTCGCGAGCAACATCGTACCATAGGGGCTTGACGATGGTGCTTTGACTAATATAATGCAAATCCGCTGCGCCACCGCATCTTTAATTCTGAATTTACCTAGATGCGGTGGCGCCCACGCGGTGGCGCAGAGGATTTGCATTTAGTCAAAGCACCACCTCAGACCCTTATGATTGTAACTAACAATTTTGTGCTTTCAAAAAAAAAAAAAAAAAAAAAAAAAAAAAAAAAAACCAACAACAACCAACAAACGCCCTGTTTTCATTTTGGTCAGACTATGAGATCCGAGTCTTTCTTCCCAAGGCCGTTATGAGTATTTCCTGTTCAGCAGGATTTCCAGATTTCGACAGAAAATCGAAAGAAAAAAACAAAGGAGGCAACCGTATCAAAACTTGATTTTGCGCCAAAATGTCACTTACGAGGTCGCATGCGAACACCGTCGATATTCTAAAAACACACACGATTCCGTGTACAACAGAAGAGACTTGAGACAAGAAGGAAAACGTTGCCACGTTTCAAGCAACATGCAAAAATGTGTCACCGCTTCACTGCCTGAAAATGCGAACACTGCAACCCATCTGCAAGAGGCAAAGAACTTCATGAGCCCCCGCAGGTGCGGGGGCTCATGAGGTTCTTTGCCTCTTGCTGGCCCTATTCATATGCGTTCCTTTGACGATTGAATTATTCGGGGTTGAATTTGTCGTGCAGTTCCAGAAACACAATTATAACTGTGCGTCCGCTGACAGTGACGACATTAACTCATTCTAGATGTGCCCCCTCCGGATACGCGACATAAGTCGCGTATCCAGGGGCGGCCCGTCTCGAATGAGTTAAACTTCTATCGAAGATTTAAACCTCAGGACCCCCTGTCCCCACACATACACCCCTTCCTTCTCGCTTTGCAGTTTGGAAATAAATAAATGACAGCCACCATGAGCCATAGGTCCTCACGTGCCCCTGCAACCTGCGCGCACTCATGAGGATCTATACCGCTTGCAAGCAGAAGGAGAAAGTATATAGACGGAGTGTTAGACGCCGTCTGTCCTTTTTTTGTCCTGAGATGCCCGCCCACAACTTCGTTTGGACGTCCGCCATAAACCCCTAGAGGCACGGTCGAGTCGTGCGTATGTCATGCAATAAACGAAACTTTCAACATCGACGAATAACAAAACACGATCTATGTACGCTGGAAAAACGAAAGGCCAGTGATGTCAAATAAACATTTCTGATCGAATCATAACAGATTATTGAGAAGAAGAAACAACAACAAACAAACAAACAAAAAAAACACTCAAAATTTGATGTTGACCTAAACGACAGTTAACTCATTCGAGACGTGCCACATTCTGATACTAAAGCCGCGTATCCGAATGCAGCACGTCTCGAATGGGTTAATATTAAAGCCTCCATCCACCAGTGAAACTATTATACACTTAACTCGCTTGATGTCCAATCACAGAATGGTGAATGTTTCCAATGTGGTAACAGTAAAACCTCAACTAGTAAAACAACTATAAACTTACCTTGAAATAATATTTCGGAAACACAAGCTGATATACAAGCGCGTAATGGCTGGTGTACTATATAGCACTTTCATCCAGATATGAGAAGAAAAAAAGAAAAATTACACCTTAGGTACTCCTAAATCACGCATTCATGCTGAACTGTACAACGTAGTATCGCAGCAGATGATGCCAAGTACTCCGATCAAAAAACTCAGGCACAAATGGCGCATCAAACTACCTGTACATACCCAGACTATGAGGATACGTTCCGGAACACAATAAGCCAGGCTACCGTATCGGAATAAATTACTATATCTTGACATAGCAGGTGGAACCACTGACGCAACAGGTACAGCCAGGTAATTCATACCAGGCACAGGCACAAAATGATCCCAACCGATACGCACACCCACATGCACGCGTGAAAACAACCGTGATCTGTCCAGACCAAAAAGGTGACTGTGCTGAGACTTTGCCATCGCAGCTATGCAACAGCTTATTTCAAAATTTAAACCTCTATTGTATACATACACCATTCATATAGCGCTGTAGTCCACACTCAGTTCAGTCGTCATACTTGAAAATCATTCAATAAGCCCTGAATGAAAGTCGCATGGAGAAGAGTCGACCGCGATAGCTCAAGGGAAGTGAATGATCAGCTTGGCGCCTTTGGCGCCAAGCTGATCATTCACTCTCCTTGAGCTGTGATGGGCAACCCATCTCAAAGGTTTGACACTGGTAATGAAAGAGCCTATATTGTAATAAACATCTGCGTACCGAAACGCGCGTATCAAACCTACACACATGGCTCCTGATATTGAACGCAAGAGATTTTCGTGGTACAAAACCCATGTCGCGAAGGACAGTAAGAGATGCACTGAGCATTACGAATGACCGCGTTCGTTAGTTTTGCTTCGTCGATACCTAAAAAAAAAAAAAAAATACAGAGAAGCAGTCAGTTCAATATATGTGGGCAAAAGAAATGTGTGCAGGTTTGTGATTTTCGAAACAAATGTTGAAGTGTAGGTATTCATTGTATTTCAAGTAAAACAAATTGTATAGCCATCCATAGTTTTACGACGGATCAAAGGTTAGGAATTGGGATTTAATGCCGAGCAGGCTACAAGGTCATCTCACAGTCAGACTAATGAGGGTCTTAAACTAAAACAGGGTGTAAATAAATATTCAAACGAGGCGCTTTAAAAGAAGTACCGTGAAGAGTTTCATGCGAGATCAAAGAACACGCGTAGAGCTTGTACTTCTTGTCAAAACGGCGTTATCAGTTTGAAAAAAAAAGAGAATTCTAGGTCAAAACTCCCGATCTTATTGCCGCTGTACATGACGTATTAGGTTCGGCACCGTGGTTTTTGTGAAGAGTATAATACTGGGAATCGCCGCGCTTGCTGTATGGCGTGTGACACTAGGTGGAGTCATCTGTTGGCTTAATTATCACAGTGGGTCGAAATCAAACACAATGGTACCAATCATGATATAAAAAAGATGGGATGAACCACAACCCACAAAGTCCCTTCTATATGAGGGCTGTTCTCGCTGTCAATGGTCTTTACCTTTTGTCTTTGACCTGATTCTGATTTTGAATTATCTCCTCTTGAAAAAGTCTCGCAGATCTGCCAATGCGTCAGTAAGTTCTATAAGGGGCGCAGGACATACACGTCATTGACTTGTCAAACGTCATTTGTCATGACGTAAGTTTTAGTTTTTACGTAATTTTATATTTTACGTGATACGAGTTTCACTTTCGCTTCATAGGCTTGAGAAAATGGTGACAAAACTAGAACTTCCCAGTACAATTTCAGTCTTGCTATAATTTGTGTGAAAGCAGGTTGACTTTACCTAGCTACATGATAATAATACTAAGTACACGGGTCACCTGCATGCTCTTCTGAAAGCGCGTCGATGTGTGTGTGCGTGCATGAACGCGCGCTCCAAACATCTCCAAGAGGCATAGATCCTCAAGCGCCTGGGGGGCTCTTGATAATCTATTCCTCCTAAAGATGCGCGCATGTTTGTGTGTGTGTGTGTGTGTGTGTGTGTGTGTGTGTGTGTGTGTGTGTGTGTGTGTGTGTGTGTGTGTGTGTGTCTGTCTGAGAGAGAGAGAGAGAGAGAGAGAGAGAGAGAGAGAGAGAGAGAGAGAGAGAGAGAGAGAGAGAGAGAGAGAGAGAGAGAGAGAGAGATGATGATGAATCTTTATTTATTCAGGATAAAGCTATTAGGCAACTCAATGCCTGTCTTACAAGCTGTCCTGTAAACAAACAACATAACAGGAAAATAAACATAGCATGCAAATAATAACAATAATAATAATAAGAAGAAGAAAAACTACGGGAAAAAAACAAACAAACACAATAGGTGAATCAATGAAAGGGGGAGAAAAAAAAATTCGTATTGGAGAAGTAGTAACTGCCACCAACACAAAAGTAAGAGAAATAAATGAGTGCATAGCATTAATATTATACTCAGCTAAGACAGTGTCAAAGAATCAGCAGCATCAAGAGCATATAGCGACACCGACAAGACCAAGGATTATCAGTTTACAAATGTAAGGAGAAAGATAAAATACTTGACTTTCACGTGTTATCAACAACAATACTCTGATATGGCAAACTGTGAAGTCAGGCTGAATGGAAGTGCGTTCGCAAAGCTCGTTTAAAATGGGTTTTACCTGAACATGATTTAATGTTCAAGAGAGAGAGAGAGAGAGAGGGGGGGGGGTGGGAGGTGGAGAGAGAGAGAGAGAGAGAGAGAGAGAGAGAGAGAGAGAGAGAGAGAGAGAGAGAGAGAATGACGTCATATTTAGAGTATTATGTAAGTGTCTGCGTGGTGATGGATTTGCCTCTTTTACGTCACCGCCACTGTCTGACTTTCTCTAGAAGTAAATGATTTTGGGTGTTTTAATTCTTTTCTGAAAAGAATTAATTTTTACTAAAGAAGTTGAAAGGATAACGAACCCATCCAATTTCTTTCTCCAAACTAGCTAAATGCAAAGGTTCAAGTAACTATGACAAAAATTACGGTCTCTAATCTGGGTCAACCGACTTCCTATAAACGGTTGTTTATGTGTTAAATGAGACATTCATTTACAATATGCTCGGAGGCGCTCTTAGCCACCCACTTGAGAAAGTATTTCGCCAAGTTTCAAGCTTGTGTGTACAGAAATGTCGGAGATTCTCTTGTTTACATACATACGCACACACATACGCACATACGGCGTTCACGCCAAATGTACGTTCAGCTGCGAGGTTAGCGTAACTAGAGATGACGTAATTTTTATCTTGTTACTTCGATTGTTAGAGATTTAGCTTGCCCGCCTTTGACATCATGGACATGCTAATAAATTCGCCCCACCGAGAACCGTCCTAAAAAGTCCCTTCTATAAATAGAAAGGACTTTAAAACGACATGAACCCGTTATGCATGCAGCCACTGATAAGTGTCGGTGGCTGCGTGCATACAGCAGTTACAGATTATTTTCCTGAAAAATATTATTGTGAGGACAAGGTGCAAATTTACCCCTTTGCCGCCAGTGGACGAAGACTGCATTTAATATCATTGTAAATGCAACGTCAAAAATCACAAGCCGTCAGTAGTGGATACATAGTGATTTCAGCGAGAGGAATAGATCCTCATGAGCCCCTGCAACTGCGGGGGCTCATGATAATCTATCCTCTTGCATCTGGGTGGTTGTTCATGTTGGGCATGCAGCTACTGTTTGTGCAGGCAGAACTGTTGCTGCATGTACAATGATGCTGCCAGTACATTGTAATTCAAATGTCGCATTTCGCATCAACACAAACAATATACGCGCCAGGAGATATGTCTCATTATGTGCGCACGAACAAACTCATATAAAGGGACACACGATTAACATGTTAGTGCCAAGCACAGTGTCAGTTCTATATACTAGCATGCCCACCTGACCTACGTATTAAAAAATATTGTCAGGAATACAAACAAGAACAACAATTAGCATGAAACATCAGCAAACACGAGCAACTCGATATCAGCGACAATAATTGTTGCCTGTTCTGTTTTCACAAAAAAAATGACATTCACGTTTCCAGTTTCGTCACAGATGTGTTGTGTCCAAGCAAAGATACGTGTGGCCCAAACTCAAAGGTCCTCGGGCCGATGTCGGCCGCCGTTGGCCCGCCCACGGCCGCGCAGGGGGCAACAGGGACCAATGAGGACCCAAAAACCCTTTGCACATTTTAAACCCATTACGCAAAGGCCATTGGACCGAAGGCGGCCGCAGTGGGCCCGTGCACAACAGTGCGCGGGCCCGCTGCGGCTGACTTCGGCCTGATTGCCTTTGCCGTGCTAGGGAGCTATCATTATAAACGTGAAACAAAGGACGCATTGTTATTCTAGCACGTCATGTTACTTTCTACACCCCCAGCTGTTGTTTCAGTTTGGTAACACATGTGTATGTCTACAGTGACGGCAATGAAATAGACTGATGTTGGTTTTGCTGTTGCACATACTAATATTGACAAAATGCCGCTACCGGACTGCGTGAAATTATCTTATTGACACTTGTGTAAGCAACAACAAGAATACCATTTGAATATCAACGAAATGGCCCGACTCACTCACTCATCTACACCCTAAAAGCTCGTTGGGAGAACATTTTGCCTAAACAGACAGCATAAAGAGAAAACATTTTCAATTATATTATTGCGAGCAATAACAACAAGAACAGCAACTACAACAGCATCAACAAAACAACAAAACAATAACAAACAACAACAGCAACAACAATAAAGCATCTGCGCGTAATGTTTATCTGCAGGGAAACTTCATCCAGATTTCTATGCATACATGCTCGACTATTTCCCAGTGCGCAAAGGCCGTCGGGCCGACGTCGGCCCGACGGCCTTTTGAGCATTGGGTTAGGATGACGATCATGTCCATTTAAATAGAGTGTGTATGCCGTCATAACAAGTCTGTTCGAGGCTCTTCGGGAAAGGCTTGCCAAGGACAGAATAGAACCCTCGAAAAGATAAACAGACGAGGAGAGAGTCTGTTGCTGAGTTTAGTTATAAAGTGAAGTGGCCGCTGATGAAGTGAGCTTCATCTGCTTTCGGAAGTCGCTCCAACCCTCAACATAGAAGAGATGCTTAATTTTAACTCTTTCGCTGCCAGTGTTTTGCTTACTGCGTTCTGTCCAAAATCATATATTCTGCAGATAAGTGATCAGTGTGGCGTAAAAAAAAAAAGACTTTCGCGCGGGAAAAAAAAAGATCTAGATGGGACTTGAATTGGCATAAAGAACACTGGACCAAGAAGAGACATAAATCCTCCTGAGCCCCCGCGACTGCGGGGGCTCAGGAGGATTTATGTCTCTTGCAGCTGGGTAGCGTTCGCTTTGCCCCGACAGCGAATGAGTTAACACACATTGTCTATTTGAAAAAAGTACGACAGCTCTATTTCATCACCCAACCACAAGCTGCCACCAAACAGTAGCATTAAACTACCTGATCTTCAGTACAGATTCACAACAAAGACACACAAATACCTTAATTATAGCCTCCCTAAAAAAAACCAATCAAATAAAGAGAACTGCCTCTTCGAAATCTTACATAGGGAAAACAAAAAAGATGTTTACTAAGAAAACCAGTGTCCATTGCCTGAGGCGATTAAAAACCCCCCATCTAAAACAGCCAGCTACGAATTATCCCAATCGCCATCACCTCAGGCCCGTAAAAAGGGTCCTCCCACGTAATCGGCTTTCAGTATATTTCGTGGCAGCGTTATTAACCCCATTAAGGCCAGTTGACGTAGACAGTACGTCTCCAATAGTGGTTAATTTAACGCCAAGGAGCCGAAGCCGTGTCAGGAACATGGACTCAAAAGGGCCCGATTTACTGCCCTTATGGCATTTAACTCATTCAAGACCACATGCCGCGTATCCGGAGGCGGCACGTCTCAAATGAGTTAAAATGATCCGGGGACTTAAACGCCTGTCAGCAAGAGGCATATATCCTCATGAATCCCCGCAGCTGCAAGGACCCATGAGGATCTATGTCTCTTAAAGTTGGATTGTATTGATGGGATTAATAAAAGAGTTCAGGTTTCAAACGTTGACTCATTCGAGACGTGCCGCATCCGGATACGCGGCATAAAAACTCGAATGAGTTAACCAACAAGTGCTAGTTTAACTCTTTCACTTTCAGCGTGTGTCCATATGGGGAAGGGGGAGTAATCTGGATCCATTCAAAACACACTCCGATCAATTACCTTAAAGAGGCCCTCCAGATACATGGGAGATTGGAAGATGTTACAAGATGCTGTAACATGTCCTTAAACTGGCATGACTGTTTTTCGTTTAATCTTTTATACACTTCCCCTTCCACAAGAATGTTAGAGAAGAAAAGGGCCTCAATTTCCATCCTTCCCCCAAGAAACAAATACTAAGAAGCATACGACAAAGGAGACAGCTTTAAAAATAAAAAAAAGCAGCAAGAGGTGGGTGTTCAAGAAATGTGAAAGAATTCTAGTCAGCTGAATTTCTTTATTTCAAAGGTTGTTCTGTAATGGTTACGATTCAGATCGGCCTACTTACTCCATTTCACGCACAGGATGCTGTTTCAGCTGCAGTAATCAGTGCAATCACAGGGGTCTAAGTACAACGCTGAACTTTTTGAAACACAGAGAGAGAGAGATAGAGAGAGACAGAGAGAGACAGAGAGAGAGAGAGAGAGAGAGAGAGAGAGAGAGAGAGAGAGAGAGAGAGAGAGAGAGAGAGAGAGAGAGAGAGAGAGAGAGAGAGTTGTCCTCTGAAGGTTATCTAGCAAAGATCGACCATAGTAGTTCAAGGGTGGTGCCAGAATAGCTTGGCGCCCACAGGCGCCAAGCTATTCTGGCATCACCCTTGAAAGACCATTGTCGATCCATATTCTGGAGTACCGTGTTAGGAGGGAGAGAGAGAGAGAGAGAGAGAGAGAGAGAGAGAGAGAGAGAGAGAGAGAGAGAGAGAGAGAGAGAGAGAGAGAGAGAGAGAGAGAGAGAGAGAGAGAGAGAGAGAGAGAGAGAGAGAGAGAGAGAGAGAGAGAGAGAGAGAGAGAGAGAGAGAGAGAGAGAGAGAGAGTGTTCGGGGCCGCAGGTGCGGCGAGACGCTATTTCATGTCTTTACTGTTAACACAGTTTTCAATTTCAAACACGGACAGGCCATTTTAAAAAGAATGCGGCGGAAAGACGAGAGAGGAGGCTAAAATGGGACAGAACAAACTCTCAGAATGTGAGGAAAAAAGAGAACATGTTTTGAGGTTGTCCGCGATTTGTGGAAATGAAAGACCCTTACAAGCAAGAACATGTGCAGAAAATCACTTTTAGCTTGAGAAAGATATCTACACATTGGACTAAAAAAAAAATGCAAACAAAAAGTAACACGTTTAGGGCTGAAAGTCTTTCGTCCACTATTAGGGTGATTTCAGAAACGGAGGATCAGTTGGTTTCGAAACCGCGACCTAGGCTTTCGTACGACAGTCGAACACTCTACCACCTGACCTCTCCCACATTGGATTAAAAGTTTTAACTATCGACCAGGATGATTCAAGGGTAGTGCCTTTTAATTCGCCAAGCTAAGCAGACACAACCCTTAGACTACGTGTCACCGTCGAGCCTTCTCCTCCAGTTGGTATGATTGACGACGCGCCTCTAAAACTACTAAACCTACTTTGCGTTGCAAGTGCTAATCATCTGAGAATGTGGAACGCTTTATACGTGCGTCACGCAAGTTGATTTTCTAACATGCTGATTTCATTTTGGCAGCTCTGCCTTCTTCTTGTATTTTTGGCTCAATACGTACGTGCGGAACAGTAAGCTCCTATAGTCTACCTCCCCCCTACCCCCCCTCTCTCTCTCTCTCTCTCTCTCTCTCTCTCTCTCAGTCTCAGTCTCACTCAGTCTCTCTCTCTCTCTCTCTCTCTCTCTCTCTCTCTCTCTCTCTCTCTCTCTGTTTTTTCATGCTCATATAAAGTCCCACGTTGATTATGTCTCCACAGTGTGGGACGGCTGCAGTGATGTCCACATGAAGAGGTTAAACTCCATATACAAAAGAGCTGTAAAAATGATAGATAGACGGCCCATCCCTACCATAGACAAATTTAGACACGTAAACATTCTCGGTCTGCGTCAGCAACTTACTTTAAACAAATGCGTCTTTATGCATAAGATACTGAATAATATGACACCCCAGTATCTAATCACTAAATTTATATCTCACCAAGAACGTGAACAATACCTTACCCCTACCACTGTCAGGAATAGAATTTTTTAAAACTAGTATGGCATTCCCTGGTCCGTTTGCTTGGAATTCTAGCCCTGCACACTTGAAAACTATTACCTCACCAAGAATTTTTAACACAAAACTTTCGGATTACCTGATGAGCCAAACTTAGTGCTTCTCTCAGGTACTGTAATATCTCCTGTACCTCATGTATTTCATGCAGACGGTTGGTATGTGTGTGCGCGCGTGTGTGTGTGTTGTGCTCGTCTTTGTTTGTGCGTGTGGGTGTATATGTGTGCGGCGCGCGCGCGCATGCGTGTGTGCATGTCTGTGTAATGAGTGTTATCATTTTTCTGTATATAATGATGCTATTGTTTTTTATGTAAATATATTTTTATAGTTTCCTCTTTTTATACTGTAGATGTTAGCAACGGCAAGTTTGTAAAATGATGATTTGTTTTTTGTCAAAACGTTTTACCGTTGAAAAATAAAGTTTCATCATCATCAGCATCATCTCTCTCTCTCTCTCTCTCTCTCTCTCTCTCTCTCTCTCTCTCTCTCTCTCTCTCTCTCTCTCTCTCTCTCTCTCTCACACACACACACACACACACACACACACATACACACACAGACACACACACACAAACACACACACACACACACACACACACACACACACACACACACACACACACACACACACATCTAGAAAAAATCTAGAAGGATGCCGATAACACTTTTTCTAAAGTCTCAGCTGGCTCACGAAAAATCTTTTTCCTTTAACATCCCAAGGCAAGGTCAACTGTTTTAAAGACGCGTGTGTTAAAATGTCACAATGACTTTCATTTTCATCGACTACACCTGCAAACAACTTTATGTGTGTATCTGCATGATTGGAACTTTTGCAGACGCTAACATCTATGTGTACAGGCCGCTTGACATCGGAGCGCACAGCACTTTTCCCAGATTCTCCGCAATTAAACACGCTTCTGTACTACTTTAACTCATTCTACCCCAGACACACCACAGCAAGATAAGGATCGACCATGATAGTTCAAGGGTGATGCCAGAATAGCTTGGCGTCTACGGGCGCCAAGCTATTCTGGCATCACCCTTGAACTATCA
Source organism: Semisulcospira habei (assembly GCA_036245525.1). Classification (NCBI taxonomy): domain Eukaryota; kingdom Metazoa; phylum Mollusca; class Gastropoda; family Semisulcospiridae; genus Semisulcospira; species Semisulcospira habei. The sequence goes on from BTPG01000008.1 coordinate 106,026,221, forward strand.
TGGTCGATCTGTGTCCTGCACTACACTGCAGTATTCAGAGGACAACGGCAAAATTTGAGGATTTCGGTGTTGGGGTAGAATGAGTTAAGAACAAATATAATTTAATGCCAACTGACCTAATATGGAATTTTTTTTTTGTAATTGAACTCTTATGATGTGTCGATTCTGCTGCACAGTCGCCAGCAGTTGGTGAAAAGACAAGAGCAAGCTATGTTCAATACCCTAATAGTGCCTCGATAGATTTCAGTATTGAGGTGAAGCATGCAGACTTCATGAATGCCTGCGCTGTTTCAGGTTTGAAAACTTGACCAATTCACGTGAAAATTGACCTTTCTTATATTGGGATTAATATATCTGGGCACATTTAGGGATGTAAAACCAGTCATTTCATGAAAAAAATCCGATTTTTTGCAAGTGTACAGTAAAACTGATACATTGTTTGAATTTATTAAAAGTAAATCGCATTAGGTCAACTGTCACTGAATGAAATGCGTTCTAAGATAGGTATAGAAAGTTGATCTTTGCAGAGATATTTGCGAAAAACGTTGTGCGCTCGGATGTCAAGCAACCTATAGCAACAATAAAAATGCACAATGAAATAACACCCATCAGTCCTAACAACACGACTCACAGTGTAGTAGTCATCTGACTGCTACGTCCAGTCGATGGGTTACAAAACGGTAATGTGCAAAATGCATCTGTCAATCTTTAGCTGCTCTATAGAAACGTTATCTGTAGACCTAATTGGTAACAAGCTAAAGGGATGCTGAATTTGACATCCGTTTCCGTGCGACAAAGAACGAAATCCGCCGAGTACCATGACTTTCTAACCGCAAATCCTACTGGAGGAAATTAGGGCCACACGCACGTGACCTTGCCAGTGCTCTAAGATGATTGGCTCTCATGGGACGTATCGCATCATCACGTGACGTATCTCGATCAGACGACTGTCGCGTACCAGCGCACCGTCCGCATTAACACCTTAGTCTAGCGATCTGCAAAAGGCATAGATTCTCATGAACCCCTGCGTCCAACAAACTGATTCAAGCTGTGTGTGTGTGCATTACGGTCAACCACATACAGTACTTTAGTCCCATAGGATGTAGGGTTACCAAATCTAAATGCATGCTGCTCGAGTCAGAGACAATGAGTTCAAACTCCGCCGTAGGCCTATGTAACATGACAGCCATGTGAAGGCAAAAGACAGTAAGTCCATTTTGTGAAGAGCAAGATTTAAATAGTGCTACAATGGAAATCTCGCTTTTCCCCAAAAATCTGCTTACTGTCTTTTGCATAATTTACAGTGCAGATATGCAGTCACTAAGTTAAACCACCAAAGACTACCTCAATCTGAGAAATATAAAAGCTCATCTTGATCAGTAAGAGGTATAAATTACATTGAGCCCATGCGGCGCATGTGAGTCTATGTCTTTTGCTGAGAGAAAGGGTTGGATGCAAGACTTTATGGGACAAATCGTGGCCTCTGTCAAGCAGTTTAGGAAGACGATTTGCCGTGTCAGCAAAAGTACAGTGCAGTGGCCTGTCAGTTCCTAGAGTGAATACGATTAGCTTTCGTTTGCAACAAATTACTTCCAAAATCTGGAACCTGTAGCTCAGCAAGAAATGTTTATAATCCCCTTGTGAAAAAGCTTTGGATCACGTATTCTGAACACAGTGTAAAATTATTGATACCACAAAATTGCTAGTTACAAGGATGTATGCGTACATCTTTAAGACATTCAGCCCCAGGACCAAAATCCCCAAATTTCGAAGTTGCCCTCTGAAGACTGTATGGAAACAAATCGAGCGTAATAGTTCAAGGGTGGTGGCGGAATAAATTAGCGCCTATGGGCGCCAAGCTATTCTGACACCACCCTTGAACTTTCACGCTAGATCCATGTCTTGCTGTTGTGTGTCGGGGCTGAATGAGTTAAGTTGTTTTCGCTTGTGAAGGCCGACCCTTGATTACACTGGCATGTTTTAGTTTGCTTCCTGGTGGTAAAAATCAGTCTGAAACATCATAGTCGTGTAGATCCACCAAACTTTGTACAGATGACTGTGCTATACAGGTAAACAAACATACAACGGTGATAACAGTGTTGAGGCGTTGTCTATAAACAAAACTAATCGAAAACAAATCCCGTCATTTTAAAATGACATAAAACAGATCAACAAACAACTTTGCAAACTGTTGACTACTTAGTTTGCTGTCTACATGAAAGAACACAACCGCTTTTGTTCGTAAGTGTGTATCTGCGTTGGATGGAGAAATGCTCTAAACGGATAAATTAGCTTCACAAAAGATGGAGAGCTCTTGCGACGCGCATGTCTGCAAGATGGTACAATGAGGGTTAACTAATTAGTAATCAGTTAATCATACGGGCGATGCACAGCACTAAACTCCTTCTCTGCTGAGAAAGGTCAACACGATCCGGTCGCAAGAGACATAGATCCGCATGAGCCCCGCAACTGCGGGGGCTCATGAGAATCTATGCCGCTTGGTGACACCACTTTTGTATCCATGCTCTTTGATGGCTTGGGATGTCTGGCATAGAGTCAGGAAAGACTTCAGAGACCCAATCTGCTACCACTGGCAGTGAAGTGTTTTAACTACAAGAACATGAACACAAAAATAAGGACTCGAGATCTAAGGTAAAATCAGCCAGTATTACGTCATTAACTCATTCTACCCCAACACCGAAATCCCCAAATTTTGCCGTTGTCCTAAGAAGACTGCACTCTAGTGCAGGACATAGATCGACCATGATAGTTTAAGGGTGATGCCAGAATAGCTTGGCGCCCATAGGCGCCAAGCTATTCTGGCATCACCCTTGAACTATCATGGTCGATCCTTATCTTGCTGTGGTGTGTCTGGGGTAGAAAGAGTTAACAGAAGTAGGCGTTGGGAACTGTATGTGGGTCTCCATTAATTCTGCCAGAACAAAAGAAGCTTAATTAATTGTGCAAGACAAAACACCTATGACCTCCACTTCCAGAATAAGAAAGCACATGAGTGAAACCGACAAGACGCAGAGATCCTCATTAGCCCCCGCATTTGCGGGGGCTCATGAGGCTCTATGCATCTTGCACATTGTAATTAAACCATAATAACTAACCAACTATCTCTTGCACATTGCAACATTAGTGTGGAGAAGCCAATGGCACTCTTCCCACTTCCGATAAGATCAGAGACGGTGAGGGGGTAAAAAAAAAAAAAAAAAAAAAACTTGAGACTGCGCACACACTTGCACATGCAACAAATTCAAGGACATATATCCTCATTAGCCGGCTGCAGACTGAAAAGGTGGGCTAATGGGAATAATCGAGCAGACGATCCAACTTGGAGTGAGACTGTGTTCATCGTAACCTGCGGGCCACGTCCAGATTCTCTGGAGAAAAAAAGTGAAATGTACTTTGTGTGGGTAGATGTTTTGTTATTTTTGCTTTTTGGAGGGAGTGACGGGGGAAGGGGTTAAGGGGGTGGTGGGTGGGGGGAGGCAAGCGGTGAGACGTTGGTTTGAGAATGGGATGGGGAAATGGGTGGGGAAGAAAGCATAAAACGGAGCGTAATTTAGTAATGAAAGAAAAACAATGAATCCACTTGCATCTATTTGATTGATTTGTTTGTTACACGCAAGACGAACGGTTAACGAAATGTGATACGTGTATTAGAATTCCAAAGCCACGAAGCTCATTTACCCTTGGGACACAGACCGCCACTACGGGAGCACAATCGTTGTATCGAGTGAAAATCACAGTTGCTGGCAGTCACATCACGTTTGCCAATCCACAGTGTGAGACGCCCCCTGGTGGTCAGCAGGAGGACTCTCTCTCTCTCTCTCTCTCTCTCTCTCTCTCTCTCTCTCTCTCTCTCTCTCTCTCTCTCTCTCTCTCTCTCTCTCTCTTTGAAATCAGCCTTGTACCTAGACCCCTACTGTCACAAATAATTACTCACTGTGAGTGAAATGGGCAAGTAGACCTTCGAAATCCAAATCATTACAGATCAAACGTGTCTGTGAAGAAACTGAGCTGACCAGAATTCTATCTCATTTTCTCAGGCACCCATGCAGTCCTGTTTAAGAGCTGACATTATGATAAATCCTACTATTGGAATTGTGATAAATCCTAATATTGGAACTGACCCTGTAAGAAGCGCATTGTACATCACCGCTTGAGCGAACAATACCAAGACGGCTTTCCGTTAAAAACAAGACCGAAGTCGCAGTTGTTGCTCCAATGAACATTAAACAGAGACTTTTGAGTTTTCTTTACCCTTTTACAGCTGTGAGATTTATCACTCGATCGAATAACACTTTAAGCTCAAAGATCAAAATTCCCTAATTTTGGGAGTATCCGCTGAACACCACATTAGAGCTCAGGAGACATATTGACCATGCCAGTTCAAGGGTAGTGCCAGAACAGCTCTACGCCTGTAGGCGCCAAGCTGTTCTGGTACCACCATTGTACTATCAAGGTAGATCCATTTCTCGTTGTTATGTGTCAGGACTGAATACTTTAACATTTGCAACAATTATTCACGGAAAACTTCAGATTTTTATTATGGCAATGTCGGATTAAGCATCAGCCACTCCAACGAACAGTATGCTTTAAAAAGACAAATTGTTCTTTTAAAAGCTGGGAAATCTCCAAATGGCCATTAAGCAGAACTCTAAAAGTGAAGTGTCGAAGTGAAGTGACGATAAGTGAGGAAAAAATCACATTAATTGACTCTCGGCGAACTGGCCAAATTAGCTAACTGGCAATCACACGCTTAAATCATATAAACTCTCCCCGACCGAGTCGCACAGATAATGAGTTAAGGAGGCTAAGATCCAGACTAGCAAGAGACATTTCCGTTTTTTTGTGTATCCTAATTAGTCATTGACCTTTTCATTGCCAGTGGATGCAAATTTTGTTCTCGAAATCATTGTAAGCTTACCGACAAAGATCCCAGCCATCAAAGGACCATCGATACCAAATGCTTGCAGCAAGAGGCATAGATCCCCATGAGCCCCCGCAACTGCGGGGGCTCATCAGGATCTCTACCTCTTGCAGCTGGGTGGTGTTCAACTTTCATCGGCAGTAATGGAATTAAGGTAGATATGCAATGTCTAAAGAACAGCAAAAAGCGAACGCGTTCAGCACTGACAAATCGCGGCTACAGGGGCTCATGAGAATCTATGTCTCTTTTACAACAATTCAAGGGTAGTGCCAGATTAGCTTGGCGCCTTCAGGCGCCAAGCTAATCTGACACTACCCTTGCTGAAGGAGAGGTCGTGGCCGCATCCTGACCGAAAAGAAGCCGATGACAGTTAATGAATATTTTTGCGTCCACTTAACCGAAGTGTAGATAAGGTCAAGTGTGTAAAAGCGTTGGAGGGCCGCTCGAAAGTCGGTAACAGGTGACGAAACCTGAAGTGTACGACATTCATTTTGCAACTTCAAAGCTTAAAAAAAAGAGAAATATCCATATTTCTTTCTTTCGCGAAATCAAGCGTGTGGGCGCGCGATGACGTCATGTAGTCATGTCTTCTCTTTTATGTCAGTGGTGATTCTGCCGACGTCTGCAACGCTAATTTTGCAACTTCAAGAAGTTAACAAAAATGAGTTTAACTCATTCGAGGCCAGCCGCATCCGGATGCCGGCATAAGCCGCGCATCCGGATGCGGCTTGCCGCGAATGAGTTAACACTTGACTTTGGGTAGTGCTTTTTGTCGAGATGATTCCTGCCAGAATCACCTCAACAAAACGCGCAGCCGACAGCCATAGGGTCAAGTGCTTTGTAAAGGCGAAGATCTCGTCCTGCAAGAACCACCTCAATAAAACGCGCAGCCGACAGCCATAGGGTCAAGTGCTTTCACTTGACTTTGGGTGGTGCTTTTTGTCGAGATGATTCCTGCCAGAATCACCTCAACAAAATGCGCAGCCGACAGCCATAGGGTCAAGTGCTTTGTAAAGGCGAAGATCTCGTTCTGCCAGAATCACCTCAACAAAACGCGCAGCCGACAGCCATAGCGTCAAGTGCTTTGTAAAGGCGAAGATCTGGTCTTGCCAGAATCACCTCGACAAAACGCGCAGCCGACAGCCATAGGGTCAAGTGCTTTCACTTGACTTTGGGTGGTGCTTTTTGTCGAGATGATTCCTGCCAGAATCACCTCAACAAAACGCGCAGCCGACAGCCATAGGGTCAAGTGCTTTGTAAAGGCGAAGATCTCGTTCTGCCAGAATCACCTCAACAAAACGCGCAGCCGACAGCCATAGCGTCAAGTGCTTTGTAAAGGCGAAGATCTGGTCCTGCCAGAATCACCTCGACAAAACGCGCAGCCGACAGCCATAGGGTCAAGTGCTTTGTAAAGGCGAAGATCTCGTCCTGCCAGAATCACCTCGACAAAACGCGCAGCCGACAGCCATAGGGTCAAGTGCTTTGTAAAGTCGTGGCATAACTGAGTCCAGTGTTATGGCGTAATTAATCTGACAGCCCCGCTCAAAAGATCCCATCAAACAAAGAAACAAACAAAAAGAAAACAGAAACAACAAACAAACAAGCAAACAAACAAACAAAATTTAAAACATAAGATAACAGTAACAACAGAGCATAACATAACATATCATAACATAACCTGACATCTAGAAGTAGTGAGAGCAACATTTCAAATTGTACAAAACATAACATAACATAATAACACTTTGGTATCAGTTTCAGCCCACTTAATCAAATTTCAAATACAAACGATTTTGAATTTCCAAAAACTACAGTAGCTCGCTTGAGCTTGCCCTTAGCACCACGTGAATGTTCTGTGTTTATGTACAGTGTGTGAGTGAATGCGCGTGATTCACGTGAGCGTGCTTGTTGGGTTCAGTTCGCGGCGGCGCTTTGAGCCGATTTTCAATTGGGATAAAGCGCCTATTTAATGCGCTTATTATTATTATTATTAATAACAACACATAACATAACATAGCATAAATAACAACACATGACATAGCATAAATAACAACACATGACATAGCATAAATAACAACACAAATAACACAACATAGCATAAATAACAACACATAACAACACATAATAACACATAACATAACAACACATAATAACACAAAACATAACATAACATAACACAACACAACACAACACAACGCAACACAACCTAACCTAACCTAACCTAACCTAACCTAACCTAACCTAACCTAACCTAACCTAACATAACATAACCTAACCTAACATAACATAACATAACATAACATAACATAACATAATATCTAGAAGTAGTGAGAGCTACCTTTCTAATTATACAAATCTCCCCATCCTTTCGTCGCAATAACTAGCAAAACACACCACAGCTTGCTTTGCGCGGTGTAATCTTTGCCTATGTATTAATATGCCTCGAAATAAAACAGTTTACCCGTTCACTGCAGATTGCGTTTTTGAAATCTCTGTAATGTAACGCCAAAGAGCCCCGGCCGTGCAAGAAACAATGGATCCAAAGTAGTGTCAGCAACAGGCATAGATCCTCATGAGCCCCCGCGACAGCACAGCTTGCTTTGCGCAGTGTAATCTTTGCCTATGTATTAATATGCCTCGAAATAAAACAGTTTACCCGTTCACTGCAGATTGCGTTTTTGAAATCTCTGTAATGTAACGCCAAAGAGCCGCGGCCGTGCAAGAAACAATGGATCCAAAGTGGTGTCAGCAACAGGCATAGATCCTCATGAGCCCCCGCGACAGCGGGGGCTCATGAAGATCTATGCCTTTTGCAGATGGATTGTGTTCCAGTTTCCTCGGCAGTGAAGGGGTCAAATCAAATGCCAGACAGTCACAAAAGAAAGCACCGGAGACAGAAAGTATCCATTGTGTTCTCAGATAAAAGTCCAATCGATATTTCAACACAGTAAAGAACAGTTTTGGGTGGCAAGATGAAGGCTATAAAAGGACAACGGATATCACAAACAGTTCTTACCACGGCGGCAAAAACTGCGTGAAAAAGATTTACGTTCGATGGCTCTTTACAACAAAAAGAAAACGTAGAAAGCCAACAAGCACATATATCTAAAAGATTTCAGGAAGTTTCACACTGTCTTGCATGATAAGCCTACCGCCTTCTTGCTGAATAAACTAACACATAAAAATTTAAAACAAGCCTCCTACGGCTTGTTTTAAGCAATCACTTTTTTTTTAATTCTAAGAAGACAGTGGTCATAAAGGACAGATGCGCTCCCAGCAGATGTCCTGAAGGGCAAAAGTATGTCATCTGTCATTAAAGAACATCATTAGAAGAAAAGAAAAGTGGTTTTAAAGGACATAATTATGCTCTCCCAAGAGAAGTCTTAAAGGGTAAAAAAAATGTCAAGTGTCATTAAAGACCATCATTTAGGTGGCTACAGCCACCTAAATGATGGTCTTTAATGACAGGTGGTCTCTCATAACGAGAGTCGTTCAAAACAGGTTCTTCTGTAGTAAAAGAAATGTGTCTCCCAAGAGATGTCTGAAAGGGTAAAAAAATGTCACGGGTCATTAAAGCCCATCACTTAGGTGGCTGTAGCCACCTGAAAGGTGGTCTTTAATGACAGGTGGTCTCTCATAACGACAGTCGTTCTAAACAGGTTTTGCTGTAGTAAAATAATTTTTTGTCAGATTCAGGATCATTTCGCAAAGCCGTGACTCTGTAATCCCAAAGAAACTGCATTAGTCTGCAAGAGCCCGCAGGGACTGTGCAAAATTTCTGTCTATTGTTGGCCGTGGGCGGCGCAAGCTTCCCCTCAGACGGAGGGTGTAATTGCGGTCTAAGTTAACGAAAAGACTAGGGGAAAAAAGAGGAAAAAACTCGCAAACAAAGGAAGAAACACAGCAAGTGGTAGAGAAAGGCTTTTGTTTTTACATTGACTAAAGAAATAAATACTATACATTGATACATATAGTGATACATATAGTGAAAACGTATTCCTCTATCCCCAGCCTGTGGGAAAAAAATGACGTATCCCAGACCTAAAACCAACAAACTATCCTCGCAAAAAACCGGCGTCATAATTCAGATTTCGTGTTCGTGAATGCTGAGTAGAACATTACTGTTCTCTATTTCACCCCAACGTCACAATAATCCGCATTATAAAGATCATCCTCTATTCTTTACCATCCAATCACCGTTAGCTTATGTTTGTCGCTTGTAGATAAATCACAGTTAGATAATATTCGCTGTTTGCAAGGTGTCAAACAAAAACATCGTCGCCGTTAGATAATCGTTGCACGCACGGCGTGCCAGCTGCAAAGATTATCTAACGGCGACGATTTAGGCCAAAGGCAAGATGAGAAATCAGATCAGTCTGTCAAATCAAGAATTGCCATTTCATGAATTCAACAGCTAAATCAAATCAAATCAAACTCACCAAGTTTGCAAAGCAAAGTATGACGCCTCATTCCAACTCACAAGAACTTATCTCCAAAGAAAACACACACTTCACGAGAGCCCCCTCGTTACACGCCGCATCAGTCAATCCATTCATGACTGATGGGCAGTGGGCGCGTTTTGAAAGGGGGATGAGCGGCACATATGGAGCCGTGGCAAATCTTTAATATAGCGCGATTAACTTCAACGATCTCATCGATCCGCTCAAGCGCTAACCGCGGTGAACAGTTACCGCCCAGGCCGCGGCGTGGCGCCTTTCCAGCTGCTGACTCGCCAAGGCCAAGGCGACAGGAGATGGAGATCTGTTGTACGACAAAGGCCAAAATGTCCATTTTTGAGTAAAGCGAGATTTTCATTGTATAACAACGAAAATCACGCTTTCCTTAAAATTGGACATAATATTTTTTTTTTGCCGTATAAGAGCAAAAATCTAATACTGCTCTGTGAAGGCAAAAGACATTATTGTGAAAAGCACGAGTTCCATTGTCTTGCACGAAAAAAGTTGTCTTACTCTCATTTGCCTTTGCAGGGCGCGGCGGAAGTCTTTTAGGACTAGAATTTTTTTAAAAAATCACAAACCAGATAGGTGAGGCTAGCGCTGGTAGGATTGTACACAAACCAAGGGGAATTACACAGCGCTGGACAGACAAACAGTTAGATCCCCTGCCCCCGCCTATCATGCACCCAATCGCCAGCCCACAGAAAAATACGCAGATATAGAACCAGACGATCATCTACATCCCTGGAATAAAAAGCTAAAGGGACTAAGAAAAGTGTAGGGCATCGCAGATAATCCAGTTAAATGCAAATGTGATATATATGCGCCCTAAAACTAATTCACTTTATGGTCATGGCGCAAACCCTTGCGCAAAAGACCGTCAGGCCGACGTCGGATGGCCTTTTGCGCATTGGGAAGGTATTACCAATATAAACAGATTCACCGTCGAGAAAATATGCTTTAAATTCTTTAACCCATTCAGCCCTGACGCACTACAGCAGGAGATGAGTCGACCATGATAATTTAAGAGTAGTGCCAGATTAGCAACGGGTGCATAGTCATTAGATGACGTCTCCAAAATTTGGCAAATACGGCCGTCGGGCCGAATGAGTTGATCGAAACTCAGAAAACCTTCTTGGCTTTAGTTCAAGGGTAGTGCCAGAATAGCTTGGCGCCTAGAGGCGCCAAGCTATTCTGGCACTACCCTTGTACCTAAACTATGTAATGAGAAAGTCGGATAAAACAACTGCCAAGCGTGTAAAATTCAAAGAATTTCCCATCGAAGAAAAGAAACACGCTTAGAAAGGAACAAAGTACAACACAATTTCTTAATAAATTGTTTTGTACTAGACTTTTCTACGAGTGGTCCTGCCTTGTTGGATATTTCTGGGGGAGCTGAGCGTCTCGGTGGTAGAGCGTTCGATTCTCGTCCAAAAGATCGTGGGTTCAAACCAAGCTGAGGTCAAATTTGAACAGACCTCTTTTCGGTGCCCCATCTTTCAAATCACCTTCGTGGTGGACAAAAGACGTTAAGCCCTAAAAAAAAACCCGTTTAACATTTTGGATATTTCTGGCGAAACCAGACCGACATCGACTGTTTACATATCCCCATAAAAAGTGAATTGCAAGATAGTTTACGCAGTGTCATCATCTGCAATGCTTCATTTTTGTTGTCGTTTCTATTTCCTGGACCACTGTTTCAAATCGAGGAGAGGTCGCTCATACTAAACAAACTGCTCACAAATTCAGACAGGAGATTTGCTTTGGCGTCTGTTTGTCTTGATTGACTCAAAACGTGACCTTGGAGAGAAAGAAACATGAGCGCATACCAGGCAACCAACCACAGCGATAGACGATTCACAAACAAAATGTCAGTAGTACCCGCGAGTCTCAGCACTGAGGAAACAGAGCAAAATAGCACTACTGTACGGTACCGTTGACCATAGCGAATGTACCCCTGTGATCGAAGGCGGTGAGCTTTTTTATGATCATGCAATGACAAGCCGTCGACTTAGTTTATCCATTGTGACAGACAGCACACATTAAGGGAGACAGAGCGCTGAAATTAAACATGGAATGGGAAAGAAAATGGACGCTTCAATTTGGGGTTGGAACATAAAAAGTGGACAGATTACCCAAGGGAGGTGTTAGTTATTATATGTGTGCTGGTCTGTAATTTTGGACCTTACGGCCGTAGGCCGTAAGGTCCAAAATTACAGATCAGCATACAATTATGTAAATTTGAATGACATGAAACCGACTGACCGATTTTGACTTGACTGTAATTGACGACACCGCACGGCGAAAAAGACGCGTAGTTATGCGTCTTTTTTTGCCGAGCGGTGCCGTCAGTAGTAGCCAACGGGTTCTTCATCTTTATCGTTTTGTCTACAGACACTCTCAACTGTCTTGCTGGTTACGCCGGGATGTTGCGGGGGGGAAAAAAATGGACTGGCCCTCTTATGTCTATAGACTATAATACGGAACGTCAGAAGACGTATCGATGAAGCATCGCTTGAATGGCGCTAAACTAATCACTCACAACACTTAAACTATCACGGTCCATATCGATTAAAAATCTTCTTTTTTTTGTTTTTTGAATGAGATAATTTTGATAAAGAGTACAGAAAGCAATTTCATACTCACCTCGAAGAAATAGAAGCGCGCCGCTTTCACCACCGAAGAAAATAAAGCGATTTACGGATCGCACGCATAAAATCACTGAAAATCCACGTACTGAACAGTAATCGACGTTAAGTCACTAGATCTGCTGACCGCCGTGAGATGGCTTTAGTCGCCTGCTCGCCGTTTAACCCAAATAACTAAATAGCTAGATCTGATGAGGGTCTAACGATTTGAATAAGTACAATTCACGTGTGACGATATATGTGAAAAGTCATACGATATAATTATAGGCTATTCACTTTTTTCTGTTCTCCACACCAAAAAGGTGACTGCCAACCGTGTAGAAATGCTGGGAATAACCGGAATAACTGTGTTGTAACTGTCTTTTTTAAGTGTGTTTCTTTCTTCGTTGGATTTTTCTCTACTTTACGTTGCAATTGCTTTTGAGTCGCTAGAAAGATATCACTGGCCAATCTAGCGTGAAGTACAAACGCATTCTACAAATCGGCAAGACGGATACAATATCCTCCAGCATAACGTTACAAGGAACGTCATGTGACACTAAATGCCCGCGTCTTGTTATGCAAACATTGCAGATGCCAGTCCTCAGATACCACGTAACAAGTTTCGAGCATAATCCTTGATCACTTGCTACAGAGCAGCAAAGATCTAAATGTGGAGAGAAAGGTAGCAGCAAGAGGCATAGATTCTCATGAGCCCCTGTCGCCCTGGCGGCAGGGGCTCATGCGAATATATGCCTCTTGCAGGCTGGTGTCTGAGAAACTGGTGCGAGTCGCAGCGGAGAGTAATACCAGAGAGTCTTAGTGCTAATGCCTGTTGGATAATCCAAGTCTCGGCAAGAAGAATCACAGCGGGACACAGGAACATAGCACAGCAGACTGCATTGATTGTCCAGCCAGTAGATTCTTGTCTGAGCGCTGGCCTGTGATCTTCGGCCTTACGGCTGGAAGCTGCAGGACCGAAGATCACAAACCAGCACACGTAAAGTTAAGATACTCGGACAGAGCACATGCACGTTCCCAAATTCACCGACCAGAGCAAAATGATAATCATGTGTCGATGAAAGGAGGAAACGATTAGCTTTGTTATCTCGAGATCAGTGCTGATCCTTAACTGAACAACACCCAACTGCAAGAGGTATAAATCCTCATGAGCCCCCGCAGTTCTATACATCTTGCTGAAACCACTTTCATTGTATCCATGGCTCTTTCACATCTGGGGATCTTTGACGCTGCATTTATGACGATTTAAAACAAAACAAACAAACAAACAAACAAAAAACAATCTGCGTCCTCTGGTAGCAAAGGGGTTAAGACTGACTGGGAGGAAAACTACATGACGAGATGGTGGTAGCGGTTATTGGTCCATGAATCACGTGCCAGCAACTCTGAGCTAGCCCAGTGTGCCAGACACGTTTGGGATTCCCCCAATCTGAGTGGTGTCCCCAGAGTGAACTCCCGACTCAATAGTCGGCTGGAGCATGTGGTCGATTAACACATGATTGTAATAGCTTAGGGACTCCCAGCCAAGAAAGGAACACGCTTATAGAGGACAATTACAACACAATTATCAATCCTGTTATAGTTGTCCTTTCTAAGCGTGTTTCTTTCTTTGTTCGGTTGCGTGTGTGTGTATGTGTGTGTGTGTGATGGTGTGTGTGTGTGTGTGTGTGTGTGTGTCAGTGTGTGTGTGTGTGTGTGTGTGTGTGTGTGTGTGTGTGTGTGTGTGTGTGTGTGTGTGTGTGTGTGTGTGCATTGTACACAGTTGTCAATCGCCCCTTTTCGTCTAGATCTTGCAATAGTTGTACCTACCACAACCCGGGCTTTGTAGGCGTTCGCCTTTTTTCTATTAAAAAATTCTTTGACGTTTCCAGGGTGATTCGTACAGGATTCGTGTTAGCAAAACGTACTCAGACAGCATTATTTTTTCTTCTGAAATACTGATGATTCGCAAGCAACAAAGGAAAAGAGCTAAAAAAAACGAGCTCCCTCTAAAATATCGACGAAGCGCAAAACCACAAGGGACAGCGTTAAAAATTGCCTCTTTTCTCGAGCATTGCAATAAAGTGCAAACCCGCAAGGGGACAATCCGAGAGCGACGTTTGTGTGAAATGTATATACTGAGGAGCAAATCCACACTGGTTGTCTCCCTCGATGCGCTGCGCTTATCAGCGCAGCGCATCGAGGGAGACAACCAGTGTGGAACAACATCCACCAAAGTATTGAGGACGCAACAAGAGCTAAGTGTGAAGTGTAGGTAACAACATCTGGATGGTTTCACGTGTTCCTGTTTTACGTTTAAACTGGACTTTGATTTTGAAACTCAGGGCTTTAACCCTTTCTCCGACCCTAGACGCATGTTTTGTTTCTGAATTCTTTCAGCGACCAAGAGCCACAACGGTCCAAAGGACGCGCATACAAATCGGCAAGAAATACTGATAGATCCTCATGAGCCCCCGGGTCGCGGGGGCTCATGAGAATCTATATCTCTTGCAGTTGGATCGTATTCACTTTCCCTCGACAGTGAAGAGGTTAATGTGTATCTAAAGCCGATCACAGATGAACACGGTCAAGAATTGTCCGCGGCCACATCAGGTATTATCAAAAAGAATTAACAAAGGGTTATTTGTCCCTTTTCGAGCTGCACAAAGCCTAATGGTTTTCCGTGTTTGTGGTTTCTGCACCATTAGTTCTAATTCCTCACCACATTTGTTTTTACCTCTGTGACATACAGCGCTGAAACACGACATCCGGTGAACAATATACGTTATTGGTAGCAGGTGTTTGCTACACGGACCCTTGTATGCCTGAGGGAGATCAAAAGAACCATTGCACCCCGAAGGCCAAAGGCCTTCATTTGACCTCCCGAAGGCCTACAAGGGTCCGTGCAGCAAGCACCTGCTACCAATAACGTATTTGTTTTCATTCCTCCAATGTTTTCGTTAAAAAAAGTCAAGAAGAAATCTTCCGACCTGGATCACGCCAGACATGACTGACGACAAAGGATATACATTTATACAAAATAGACTTATGACGTAATTTAAAATCTTTCATGGCGTTGCCGTCTCCAGTAGTGTGCCTGTGTTTCGAAGAACACTAAGTACCTTTGTACTTTAGAACGTGTTGATGATCTTTTATAGAACAAAACTGGTATCCAAGACGCGTCAGAAAGAGCCGGACTACAAAAAGGCGGCCATTAGTTGCTACAAGGGTTTTTGGTATCCCGGTCACATAGTACGGTTTGTGCTAAAGCGACTGGTCGCGTGACGTAGGGATTAAAACAAAGAGCTTTACCGCCCGGGCGTGATATCCTTTAGTTTACTGTGATGTTCCTGTTTTCAGCCTATTGTTTTAACGCATTCGAGACGTGCTGCACTCGGATACGCGGCTTAATGCCGCGTATGAAGATGCCACACATAGCAAACGAGTTAAGTGTATTTTCTGCCGAGATAAATTGAACACCACCCAATTGCAAGACGTATAGATCCTCATGAGCCCCCGCAATTGCGGGGGCGCATGAGGATCTATACATTTTGCTGACACCACTCTGAATTCATGTTCCCGGAACGGTTGGGGTTCTTTGGCGTTAAAATAACGATGCTTTCAGAATCAGAACTGATCTGCGACCAACGGCACTGACGGAGGTTAGAGTTCTTTTTTTTTTCCCTTTCTCCCTTGATCCGCTTTATAGTTTTTTCTTCTTCTCCATAACTAGATTTGCATGCCGGCAACCGCAACGCGGCACTCACGGGCCAAACTACGTCGGACGTTGGCCCGAAAACCGTTAGCTTACTGAACATTGCTTCTGCTTTCGTCCTCTTGTTCTTAGCCTGCATCCTCTCCTGACCCCCCTAAAGGCTTTCCCCGCAACTAGGTTTGCATGCAGGCGCCGTCTGTGCTGTCACTGGCGTTTTACGTCAAGTTATTTTGTGTGACCACCTGGGGGCTCCGGCATCAGACGCAGTTAACACGTTTGCCTTGGAGCTGCCAGCGCTTGGCGAGAGTACATGAGTGAGCAAGAGTCATCAGTTGAAATTTGAGACTGCTGAACAAAAGTCCTGAAAACAGCGTCCCGACTCTTATTCCAAAGCCCTTTTTCTTGTTGAGAAACTGCCAACAAAATTCACTTGCAAGTGTGACCGCCCTATGGTCCACATCGAGCGAAGTGGCTTAACCCTTTCAATGGTTAAAAATAAACAAAGTCAACATTCTAACATTAACCAACTGCAAGAGGCGAAGAACCTCATGAGCCCCCGAATTCGCGGGGGTTCATGAGGTTCTTTGCCTCTTGCTGGTCATAGTCATAATTATCTGTGTGCCTTCGATTGATGGGATTATTCGGCATTGAATTTTCCCTGCTTTCAAAGACATAATAATTTTCCGTTCACTGACAGTGAAGTGGTTAAGTGACAAAGAACCTCATGAGCTCCCGATGAGTGCAAGTCCAAGCCCAATGCGCACAAGGTCATCGGGCCGACATCGGCCGCCGTTGGCCCGCTTACGGACGTGCGCGGGCCAACGGCGGCCGATGTCGGCCCGATGACCTTTGTGCGCATTGGCAGTTATTCAAACGTTTCTTTCGATGGACGGAGATATTTGGCATTAAGTGTGCCTGGATTTCAAAAACGCTGTTTATGACATCCGTTTGATTCCAAATGTGGATTTTTTTTTTGTTTGTTTGTTTCTTTCTTTCCCTTTACTAACGTATCGTCAAAACAGACCTCGCACACGCAAAATCGGACGGCAAATGTTGTGTTACATGAAGAAGAGAACTGCCTATTTATTGCCTTTACAGGTACACCTGTGTAAGGCGACCAAGCAAGGGTTTCTCAAAAAGTGACCGCCTTAGACACGTGTTCTTCTTACATAGGTATCTGATTAACTAAAAATGGGTGGTCTGCTAAGCTATCCACGCATAAACATGACACCAGCAACACTGCAAGACGTTAAAAATTGCATCGGTTGTGACAGACGTATTGGCCATGACAGTTTAATGGCAGTGCCAGATTAGTTGGGTGCTTTCCCAGGCGCCAAAGCAATGAAGCACTACTCTCGAACTATCATGGCCGATTCGGAAGGTGACAAACTAATCTGGCACTACCTTTAAACTATCAAGACCGACACGTCTCCCGCTGTGAGGTCTTGAAGGTAATCGAGCGTGTGAACCACAGGTCAAAAAGCTGGGACACACCACACTCGACTGAGAGCACACTGGCCGTCTCCCTCTGTTCGCTGCGCTAATCAGCGCAGCGAATCCAGGGAGGCAACCAGTGTGACTTAAAAGCAGCAGACATAAAATCTGAGCGCCTCTTTCTCCAGAAAAATGCTTGTCAAATACTGCTGATTGACCTAGTGCGTCATGTGTTCGCCAAATGTCAGCGGAAGGATAGAGCTGCGATTCAAGGGCGTCATAACACGCCAGCATCAAGGGCGTAGTACATCAAAGAACATCATCGAAAAGTGGTCCTGGCCATCGAGTCAGACGGACAGGGACAGGACCAGCGAGCGAAAGGTCGTCGGGCAGACGTCGGGCGCAGTCGACTGCGGCCAACTTCTGCCCGATGACCTTTTTGCGCTCTGGAGGGTGGGGGTTGCTGAATCAACCGAGTCCGTCACGGGCTTGGGTCACTAAACGCGTTTGTCGTGATGTGCACTAACTTACACTATTGATCTCTCGTTTACTGTCAGAAATGGGTTACATCAAGAGAAAAGATACAAATGAGCCTGTGACAAAAGGTCGCTTGTACCAAAAGTACCAACCAACAGAAATGTTCAAAGTAACAACCAACAGAGATGTCTTAAAAATATTTAATAGGCTTATTTTAGGCGCTGGTTAGTTTTGATGTATCTGGCATGTGGGCATGTGAAATTAATTGATGTGAATGCAGAAACGTGGAGTAAAGAAAGACTGGTCCCACCCAGGTATGCGTCCTGTCACTCTGGTCCCTAGTGGTCCCACCCAGGTATGCGTCCTGTCACTCTGGTCCCTGGGGACCAGAGTGACAGGACGCATACCTGGGTGGGACCAGTCTTTCTTTACTCCAGCGAATAATTAAATCTGGCTCTTTCTGAAAATGCTGACGTTTAGACACAGGCTGAAATTACATGTATACAGTCTACTTCGCTTGTAACAAGGTCGGATATAATAAAAGTCGGAAAAAGCAACACTTTATTTCTGGCCGAGTCCCGACCACAGTATCTGTAGGTAATGTATTTTGTTCATAAAAAAAAAACTCGGATAATATAACACACAAAAATAAAGCTTGGGTTCCAAAATGTTATATCCGAAGTTTAGCTTACTTATATTATGGCACTGAATTGCGTGTTTTGGGTTGCTTCAATGGTTTCCGCGCTTCGGTCTGATAGCTTCAGAGAACTACGTACCACGATGTTCATAGCCTATAGCATACGCCCGGTTGCACATAGGCGTGTTATATTTTGCCGCTAATATTTCAAAAGTTTGCCAGTGGTACTGCTTCAAAGTAGTAAGTGAAAACTACTAGAAATATGTAGGAATGACGTGCGGACCTCCTTCACTGGATTCAATTGACATGACTCCGAAATCGTGAGCACGAGGCTGTGCGGTAGACGAAAGACAAAACGTGGTAGACCTGACTTCGTAGATCAAGCAGAGTCCGAAATAGCTCAGGCGGTTAAGCGTCGGAGCAGGAGAGCGAAGGGAATCGCCGGGTCGTGGGTTCGAATCCCCGTCCCGGCCCCGGCAGCTAGACTCGCAATCAAGGGGGAAAAGACGGGCTTGTTCAATAACATGTCCGTTGAAAGGTCCTGGTAAATCAAAGTGGCACATTTGGAGTGCGCCTGAGTTGATCAGTATTCAGGTCGTACTCCATAGGTAATAGATGTCCCTGTCCCCCATAACCTGCCCGTTAGGGCCGTCCATTATCACTTCGGTGCCGTGGACGTTAAACCCGAACTAACCAGTTCGTAGATCAAGCATTTTGTCACACTGACGAACTCTCTCGCTAGCCACCAGCTAACACACGCTTTCAACAATAAATTGATCTTTTCAACGAACAAAAGCGCCACATTTTCTTTGATTTCTATTTCTTTCTGTATCTGTGGCTTTTTGAAACATAACAGACGTATAGGCCATGATAGTATAATGGCAGTGCCAGATTAGTTGGGCGCTTTCCCAGGCGCCAAAGCAATGAAGCACTACTCTCGGACTATCATGGCCAATTCGGAAGGTGACAAGCTAATCTAGCACTACCTTTGAACTATGAAGGCCGACACAGTGGAGAACTTAGAGCAGTCTCAGTTTAAATTTTCGATTGCGGCATAATGTGTGTATCACTTGCATAGTGTGCTCTCCTCCTCGCCTTTTGGGACACAAAGTAACTCCAGTTACTTCATACATCAAAATGATAAAGTGTAGTTCAAGGGTGATGCCAGAATAGCTTGGCGCCTATGGGCGCCAAGCTATTCTGGCATCACCCTTGAACTATCATGTATTTGTAATTCCTGTATGTATGTCTATTATAAAAACTTGACAATTTAACCCTTTTGGCTGTCGGTAGCGGTTTCAGTTGTCGCGATGATTCCTCGCGGACAAAACCGCTACCGACACCCAACGGGGTTTATAAAGTATGTTATACTTGTCCTTTCTAAGCGTGTTTCTTTCTTGGACTTTGATTCAGTACAGACAGTGGTCTCGTTTACGTGGATTGCTCTTCTCAAATGTACTCTTGTGTCATTAAACTTTATGTTACAATAACAGGGATACGGTGTCTCTTTGGAAACGTAGCTTATTGGTTTCTACAATGAAATTTTAGCGAATATTAGTTTAGTTGCCGCTGAACTGCAGTATTTTTCATATAAGGCTAATTATTGCAAACGTCAAAGTGTGCGGCATTTCGTTTTACAACTTCACCTCTGCATTTTCCGTAATAATATCGGATCAGAATCAGCAAACTAGAACAGACAAGTTGTTCGCGAAAATGTTATTTGTATTTGAAGAGTTTGTTAAAAAAAATAAAATAAAATAAAAAAATAAAAACACTTACTTTTAACACTTGTAAGTCGGATTTGAAGCCGTATGGTCGATAACGACAGACCAGAAGGCTCAGATGCACGAGTGAGTGTGTATTATTGCGCAAGTCACTAAGCAAGGTGCTCCGCTATAGCGCCACAACGCCAACCCCGCGATAGCGTGGCACCTTGCTTAGTGGCTGGCGCAGGACTAAGCTCACTCACGCAAATGAGCCCACCACACTTAACTAGTTAGCTTTTTTGTTTAACCCACTGTGTCCCAGGTACGAAATACCCACATTTTGGAGTTGTCCTCTGAGGACTGCGTTACAAGTCAGGAGAGAGATCGACCATGCTAGTTCAAGGATGGTGCCAGAATAGCTTGGCGCCTATAGGCGCCAAGCTATTCTGGCAAAACCCTTGAGCTAGCATGGTCAATCCATATCTTGCTGTGGTGTGTCGGGACTGATTGAGTTAAACACGCATGGGTATCACTTTTCAAATGCGTGTGACCCCCGACTCTCAGGGCGTGTTTTTTGTAACTATTGATTTTTATCTACTTAAAAGGTCAGTAAGTAAGGCAAAAGGTATATTAGTGCATGAGTGGTGGTTTGTAATTTGCGCTTTGCGGCTTTCAGGCGTAAGATCTAAAATCACAGGCCAACACTCACAGACTCAATTTACTAGTAGCTGTTTGTTTTTAGGGGTAGAATAATTAACTGCATGACCTCCAGAGGGAGAGGACAAGTGGGAGGGGAGGGGAGGGGGGTTCCATCTTTTTTGTTTGTTGTTGCGACCTTCAACCTTAGAAAGGGATGGTGCTTATATAGCTGACCTTAAGTTGCTTCCCACTGGCCAACAAAACAAAAAGCGGGTAGGCATGAGGTTGGGGGTAAGGGGTGGTGGGGTAGTGGGGGGTTGGGGGTGGGGGGGGGTGGGAGGGTAGGCGGCGAGCATATGTGTGTGTGTGACCTTAACGCTTTTACACCCCTATCCCCCCCCTCCCCCTCTTAACAAATATTTAAATATGATAGTCCCTGATACTAGAGATAGGACATAGGGACAGTAAGCCAGATTCAAGCAAACGCTTCTACCAATTAAATTTTCAAGAAGAGAGCAGGGGTTTGGCCGGGGTGGGGATTGCAGGGGGTGGGGGGTTGGGGGGGGGGTGGTGGGAGTCAAACCTAGAAAAGGGAATTTGATATAGCATTTTCAAGTTTTTTGTTTGTTTTCATTGGTGGGGAGGGGGAAAGGGGGAGGTGGGAGGAGGGGGACCCTCCCAGCCCAGATAAAAATTATGTCCATGGTCTTAGTGCTGCCGCCGTACAGTCGGCCCCATTAACAGACTACGTACTACAAATATTAACCCATTCAGCCCTGACGCATTACAGCACTGACATGGGTTGACCATGGTAATTCAAGGGTAGTGCCAGATTAGCTTGGCGCCTGCCCTTGAATTATCATGGTCGATCCATCTCCTGCAACTGGCGCATAGTCATTAGATGACGCCTCCAAAATTTGAGAACTGCATGACCTCCCGAGCGCACTTTTGTTTATCAAGCCCCAATATTATGGAATACACTTCCTCTTGAGGTCAGAAACAGTGAGTCTGTCTCTGACTTCAAGAGGTCGTTGAAAACTCACCTCTTCAAGCTTTACTTTGAATAACTGCCATGTGTTTGATGCCTTAGTTGTAGTTCTGTAATCCTTCTTGTTTTGGACTGAATGTTAATTAGAACATATTATTTATGCATTGTTGTTTAGTTGATTGTAAAAGTGATGTGTTCGGGTATTGTGTTTTGTTTGTTGTGTGCATATGTCATTCTATTTTTACTTTTGTGTTCAGATTTGTAAAGAGCTTAGGGCTTTTGATTAAGATTAAGCGTCATATAGATACTCATTATAATAATAATAATAATAATAATAATAATAATTATTATTATTATTATTATTATTATTATTATTATTATTATTATTATATTATTATTATTATTATTATTATTAAATACGGCCGCCGTGCTGAATGAGTTAAAGCAGTTATACAATATCATCTGTTTGCTATGGCACGGTCGCCGCCTTGCAAGTGTATGCGACCCCATCTGCCGCCTCTCTGCTTTTGATTCATAACTAATGTTTGTTACACGATCCATTCGCATCGCAATTAGATGTGCGTAACAGGCAATTACCAGTCAAGTGCCGGCATTACTGTAGCTGAGCCTTTAGCCTCCTCGATGCCTGTGGACGCACAATTATGTCTTTGAAATCAGGACGAATTCGGTAATACCGAATAGTCCAATTAATCCAAGCAAAGCGGATATAAATAGAGATATAAAGACAGTCAACAAACAGAGTTAACAAGAGGCAAAGAATCTCATGAGCCCCCGCATTTGCGGGGGCTCATGAGATTCTTTGCCTCTTGCAGTTGAGTGGCGTTTGTACTTTTATGGCAATGACGGGGTTAATGCTTTTGCTTTCAGTGCCAGCCGTAAGAGATTGGCAGTCAGCTGAAGCTCATGGTAGCCAATGATAGCGCAAGGACCCGATTAGCTAGGCGCCTCGACCGTGGTACATCAAGGCATATTTTCCAGTGCCAAGCTAAATCAAAGACTAATGCCTCCGGATGGCAAAGGTCAATAAGTCCACTTTGTTGAAGGTGAGATTTTTACTGTTTTACAATGAAAATATCGCTTTTCCCCCAAATGCATGTATAGTCTTCCCGACTTCAACGACCAGCCCTACCGTACTTTAACTAAAGCCTGTGTGTCGTTTCACTAAAGGCCCCGCCACACATGCCCGATTTTGAGGCCGATTCTCGAGCAGTTTCGAATCGGAATGTGATCGGGCTGGACTATAAAAATGTGTGCACTGCCACACATTTCCCGACCTTTTTTTTAGCCGACCGGTTTGAACCGAAGATCAAAGTCGTACCTGTTCTGCAAAATGGCTGCTAGTTTTGACAGTGATGATGATGTGCTTGCATTATCAGCAGCATAATGGTTTTGCATCATATTCGGGAAGAGGCGTGCGAAACATCACTGCAACGAAGGTGGTACTGATCTTCCGCCATTTGCAAACTGAAACGACGTGCATTGCGAGACGCGCTCTGATTGGTTGAAGCTTACATTCGGGACCGATTCGGATTGGAAAAATAAAGCAGTTTCTAAACACCCGATTCCCAGCCGATTGCGATCGGATCGGATATATGACGTCATCCGATCGCAATCGGATCGGAATCGGCTTCAAAATCGGGGCACAACCGGCAAGTGTGGCGGGGCCTTAAGAGAAGCGAGATTTCATTAAACAGCAATAAAAAGTTCACGGCTCTTCCCAAATACGTTTATTCATGGAAGTGACAATCAAGGCTAAAACCAGAATCGTGTACGCGACCCAGAACCCGCTGGTCAAATATTTAATGTCCACACAGTGATAGAACGGCGTTTGTTTAGTTTCGCGCTCGGTCCTCTAGTTATGACACCTGTCTTTACCTTTACGTAACTAACGTGTTGCGCATGGTCGTACCAATTAGCGGCTGTCACAACACATGTCAAGATTTCGAGGATTAAAGATGGATGCTTATGTTATATCGTAGTCCACCGTTAACACTATGGCTGTCGGAGGCGCTTTTTGACAAGATGCGCTGCCGAAAGCAAAGGGATTAAGGCGAACGCCACTGTCCAGCTGCAAGAGACATAAACACTCATGAGCCCCCGCGATTGCGGGGGCTCATGAGGGTTTATGTCTCTTCTTAATCCTATATTCTGCATGCCTATTTTAATTTGGGGTCCCTTCTGACATACGCGAAAGTCGGTCAGTGTGCAGTGGTTTCAGACGCGAAATTCGTGATCACTGACAGCAAAATGGTTTAACTGCTATCACGTTTGATAAGATTGAAGTTTCTGCATGTTGTGATTGCTGTGTAGTTCTTGTTGTTTATTTGTCTTCCTCGTCTAAACACTGCCATGATCGGCCTGTTGGGGATCGTATGAGTGATGAACTGATGAAGGCAAAACACAAACGCAACAAATTCGATCAGATATTTCATCAAGTTGAGACGTGTATGTGTGTTCCGAACAGCTCGACTAGCCGACCTTCTTTTGTTCAAACTCAGTTATTATAGAATAAACCGACACTTTTTACTTTCCTCAAAAACAACATATTTTGATGATGCTCTGTCACGATCTAGTCATGAAAAAAAAAAAAAAAAAAAAAAAAAAAAAACGCACAGGTCACGTGTGGCGATTTCAACATGTCTGTCCTTTAAATAACCATTTGCAGCAGAAAAAAAAAAACCCGTCCATAAACATGAAACAGTAATAGCTTTTCGTAGTCTACTACAGAAACCAAGGTGCTCACTGACATTAATTATTCCCTTAGTTACAGAAATACTGAGAGCATGCAAAACCACTCCTGATAAGTACATGTAAAACGATTATAGCTTCTTGAATTTTATCAGTTTGCATTGCTAGATTTTTTTTGCACGGGGCGACACAGGAAGAGATGGGGTGCATAGTGCATGGGGTTAACCCTTTCACTGACTACAAAAAATGAACACCATCTAACTGCAAGAGACGTAGATCCTCATGAGCCCCCGGCAACTGCTAGGCCTCTTGCTGAAACTCATTTGTATAATGTTTCTTTTACAGTTATTTTCTGATTATTATTATTATTATTATTATTATTATTATTATTATTATTTTATTATTATTATTATTATTATTATTATTATTACATTAAATTCTCTATTTCAAAAGCACAATCTGCGTCCACTGGAAGTGAATGGGGATATGAGGGGAGGGGGTGAGGGAGGGAGGAGATTTCAAGGGGTCGTTTTGGAGAAAAAAAAGTGCAGCAAAATTACACAAATTGATGGAGCACTAGGGGCCTATATGCACGTATCACTAATTCTAACAAATAGCCTTTGATGTCACGGTGGAAATGATAGTGCGTTATGTCATGAACGTAAATCCACTGAGAGGTAGATTTCCAGCCATTAAGGAGAAAAAATAACCAATATCTCCGCATTAAGTACGCACCTAGTTCTCTTCTCTGCCAGCCAAGCCATTGCCGAAAGCATCCTGAGGATTAATATTGATGTGCATGGATCCAGCAAGAGGCATAGATTTTCATAAGCCCCCACACCTGCGGGGGCTCATGAGAATCTATGCCTCTTGCAGATGTAGTAGGCTACGCCAGCACACGCCCTAGAGAAAACCTCAAAAGCCGAGGATCAGTTGCTAAGGGAGATGAAACGGAAATCGGCTATAAGCTAGATGGATCAGTGGTCAGAATAGCGAGGCGCCACTGCGCCAGTATACATTTCTGGCCGAAAAACAAACTTACTGCGGTTCTGCGGTTCTTGTTTCTGTAAGTACACTTATTTCACACCCTGAGCCATCCCAAAAAGGTGACTGATCAGCGATGTTATCTGGGGTAGTAGTACCTGAATAGCTTGTCTCCGGCTTATGCGCCCGGTTGATCTGATGACTAATTTTAACACCTTTAATGTCGAGGAAAAGTGAACACAATCGACTGCAAGAGGCATAGATCCTCATGAGCCCCCGCAGATGCGGGGGCTCATGAGGATCTATCCCCATTGCTGGCGCCACTTTGTATCCATGTTACTTGCACGGCTGAGGCTTTTTGCCCTTGAATTACTAACGAATAATAATAATACTAACTGATAATTTCTGAAACGAAAGCTGCATCTCATGGCAATGAAGGGGTTAAGAAAACTATTCATTGTGTTTTTGGGTGACTACACCATCTTTGCCATTTCAGCTGCAGCAATGTTTTTGTAACCCTTACATTAGAAACGGAGTAACCCAAGCACATGACGCAGTGTAATAAAGCGGTCACAGCTATATTTTTTTATTATGAAGACAGACACAGAAACGTTGACAGCCACCTTAACTGATTCAGCCCGACGGCCGTATTTACCAAATTCTGGAGGCGTCATCTATGACTATGCATCAGTTACAGGAGATAGATCGACCATGATAATTCAAGGGCAGTGCCAGATTAACTTGGCGCCGACAGGAGTCAAGCTAATCTGGCACTACCCTTAAATTATCATGGTCGACCCATCTCCTGCTGTAGTGCGTCAGGGATGAATGGGTTAAAAAAGTTATTAAAAAAAAAGTTGACGAGTACCGAACAGACACGTTACTGAAATGCACTCAAACAAGCTGACGGATAACCAGACAAATGACTGCCATGGGAAATCCAGAAGATGTGACAATTGATGAAAGTTGAATGACTCAGCGACTCGGTGGCATCTCATGGAGAAGGCAGAACAAACAGTAGAACAAGGAAAAGAGTGCCGTGTGCGCATGAGAGAGAACAATGAACAAGAGAGACAGACAAACAGACAGACAGACAGATATACAGACAGATACAGAGACAGAGAGACAGAGAGTCAATGGCAGAGACAGACAGAGAACGAATAAATTAATAAATGAAGGCCGAATATTTTTAAAGGAGGGAAAAAAAACGAGAGAGAGAGAGAGAGAGAGAGAGAGAGAGAGAGAGAGAGAGAGAGAGAGAGAGAGAGAGAGAGAGAGAGAGAGAGAGAGAGAGAGAGAGAAATGGAATGAAACTTTATTTTCCAATGGATAAAAGAATATGTGCGCACAGAGAGAGAGAGAGAGAGAGAGAGAGAGAGAGAGAGAGAGAGAGAGAGAGAGAGAGAGAGAGAGAGAGAGAGAGAGAGAGAAAGTGAATGAGTGAGTGTGAGTGAGTGAGTGAGTGAGTGAGTGAGTGAGTGAGTGAGAGTGAATGAGTGAGTAAATGAGTGAATGAGTGAAGGAGTGAAGGAATGAAGGAATGAAGGAACATTTTTTTAAGGACGGAAAAACAATTGTGAGAGTGTGATAGAGGGAGCACACTACGACGGTGCAAAATCTAATCGGGCTGTGCGCGGGCCGACTGTGGTCGACGTCAGGTCGATGGGGTTTTGCGTAATGGGGCATATAAAAGTGGGCTGGTGCGCGACTTTGGACCTTAAAGGGTAGAGCAGTAAGGTGACAATATAGCGCACAGATTTAGGTGGCTGCAAATTAGGTGTCATTTTTTTTATTTTGTTTTTGTGGTCTTCACAAAGCACACAAATTGAGATTTTAGTTGTCACGAATATTCGCTTTCCTTCACGAATAAAAATATTACGATGATGCTCTATCACGATCTAGTCACGGAAAACCAAAATATACGATCATCGCGTGTCACGATCGTAACCAATGTCCACCCCTTTACTGCATTCTACACAATCTGGGACATGTAGGTCGCCGGCATCATAACTCCCTCATTCAATGTACAGCATAACAGCCGACAAAACAAACAACAGGGAATAATAGAGCCAATTTCGGGGAACAATAGATGTGTGCTAGTCTGTGATTTTGGACCTTACGAACATAGGCCATAAGGTCAAAAATCACAGACCAGCACACACATTATTTTCAAACACAACGGGGCCAGATAAATGCCTCTTTGCTGTAATCAAAAACCATTTTGCCCAGTTTCGCCCGGCATTTCAATATCGTTGAACCTCATCTGATGAGATGATACAGAGTGTGGTTCGCGGCCAGCAAGAAGTATAGATTTTCATGAGCCCCTGCGGCGGCAAGGGCTAATGAGAATCTATGCCTCTTGCAAAAGGAAGACTGAGTGATAGCGGCATTGGTGCCAGCATTCTTGCACACGAGCGACACGAGCGATGTAACAGAGCACTCGTTTTTGTGTGATGTTATTTTGACATGCGTCGACATTGAATGTCTTGTGCTGTTGACTCGAGACATTATTTGTAAAAAAAAAAAATACAAAAGAAACTATACGAGATCATCTGTCATTAAAGACAATCATTTAGCTGGCTTTTGCCACCTAAATAGTAGTCGTTAATGACAGGCGACTTCCCGGATGTCCGTAATATTTAGGTTTATATGAATAGTTGCATTATTTTGTAAACTAACCATCTGCATACTGTACATGGAATAGAAAGAGGACATGATGCCTTTATACGAACTTTTATGTTTTGCTTTCGTAATATTTAGGTTTATAGGAATAGTTTAAAGTACCATTACAAATTAATTTGAAGACACATTTCAGCACCATCTGCGATTGTTATGCCTAATCGACGCACCTAATGAACTTTAACAGCAGTTTGGACACGCAGCAAAAGCACACGCGTAATCGCACTTATTTATTCTGCGCTGCCGTTAGCGTGACAGTCTATTTTTAGCGGTTTCTCGCACTGATAGCGTTGAATTTCTAGAACGGAGTGGAGTCATTGTCAGGTTACTTGATATAAAGACGACGTGTTTTTTTTCTGAACTGGATTGTCCTGTGTCTAAATGAACCATGACCAGACCTGTGTGCAGCGTTTCGTAACCACCTGTTACAGAAGTGCATCTTTGAACAGTTCCGGCGCTAGTGGGCCTTTCATTATTTTGTACTATATTGTCAACTAACCACGTGTATACTGTGCGGCGAACAGAAAGAGGACATGCCAGGAAACTAACTTTATACGAACTTTTCAAGCTAGTGCACAATGCAGAGAATATAAAGAGACCATGATAAGAAATTAACTGCATACACACTGTGTGAGCGACGTACCTATTTTCACCCTTTCACCGCCACTGATCACGAATTTCGCGTCTGAAACCCCTGCGAACTGACCGACATTCGCGTGAAGAAAACACATGAAATGAGACCGAAAATAGGCTTAAAGAACTTTAGATTAACAAGAGACATAACCCCTCATTAGCCCCCGCGACTGCGGGGGCTCATGAGGATTTATGTCTCTTGCAGATGGAAAGCATTTGCCTTGTTTCAACTGTGACGATGTTAAGTATCCTGTATTAGGAAAGTGGTTAAGATAGGAAATTGAGTAATAATGCAACTTCCCGAATGTCCTTGATGGCTAGGTTTACAGGACTAGATAGTTTTACTACCAGGTGTACAGAACAGTGTTGTACAATGATAAAATGAATACTAACTTATCGTGGAAACTGTTTTGAGCAAACACATTTGCGCAAGAAAAAAAGTGGTCCGCCCTGAAGGCAGGTGGTCTATCTCAAACTGGAAGTGGCAAAAATTATCACCTGAATTTTGAAAACCATTATTTGGTTGGCTGCAGCCACCTAAATGATGGTCTTAAATGACTTGTACTATATTGTCAACTATCATCATCATCATCATCATCAGTCCCTTGCCCGAACTGGGCGTTGGGGGGACTGAAAGGCAGCAGCAACAGACAGTGCTCTCCACTGAGTTCTATTTTGGGCGGTGGCAAGCAAGTCTGGCATCTCGAGTTCGGTCCATTCTTTTATGTTTGCGACCCAACTCTTTCTCTGACGACCTCGCCGACGACTTCCTTCGAGAGTGCCTTGGAGGATAGTCTTGGACAAGGTGTTGTGTCGGGTCACGTGGCCAAACCAAGCAAGCTTGCGCCGTTTCACGGTTGCCAGAAGGGGTTCATGTGGGCCCACCAGGGAAGTGACGATGCTCCGTACAACTAACCACGTGTTAAAACCGTGGTCGCTAGCAAACGTTTCTGCTGTATCAACACAAATGTCAAAGCGTAGGCCTACACGACGCCTTCATTTGAATTATCTGGAGGTCTTAGCTTAATTCCATTGGACAGAAGCATTAAAACAGAATTTCCAACGAGTCTAGTCATAGCAAATAAAAGACATAAGATGTATGCGCGTGTTAAGGTGTGATTCAATTTGTTAGCTCTTACCACAGGGCGAGGAAATGAACGAGTTATGTGCCCCTGACCGGCTCCGAGCGTCAGTGACACTCTGCGCCGATCATGGGCACATAACTAAATCATTTCCCCCCACCTGTGAATTCACGTCTTCGAACTGTAAGATGTACAAAATAACGCAACAGCAAGAAGACATAAATTACAGGCGCTGTTGTCTCACCTCTTCTCCCCGATCACATATGTGCCAGCGGGACATAAAAAGGAATAACTAACTAAAATAACTAACTCTCACCTCCCTTTGGTCCATGATTTGTCCAACGTTCAAAGCGAGGGTGTCGGAGATTACAGACTAACTCAGGAATAGAAAAGCACAAAACTAAACGCATCAAATAACTTCAGCATTAGCAAAATAAGTCTGGTTGCTAATTCGAGTTTTATGACGTACATTGCATGCTTAGCCTGTTCAGTACCGATAACAAAAAAAATGAACACCACACACCTGCAAGAGGTATCTATATCCTCTTGAGTCGCCGCAGTTGCGGGGGCTCATGAGGATCTATGCATCTTGCTGACACCACTTTGAATCCACGTTCCTGGAACAGCTATGGCATTTGCGTGTTGAATTAACGAACATCGCAGAATCACAATCTGCGTCAACTAGCACTGAACAGGTTAATCCCAGCGCTAAAGAATAAAATAAAATAATTTCGTTTGCGTGCAGAAACAAATGCAACGTAAAATTACATTTCGCATCTGTCGAATTATTTTTTCTCTGTAAAACTAATGTGATATGCGTCAGGACTCCAGTTCTGTGACGTGAAGCCCGGAGTTCGAAATTCTGAAAAAGTTTACAGTTATCCTGTAGGTGTCTACATTGCGGTTTAGGACTGATCGACCCTCTATAGGCGCTGAGCTATTCTGGCACCACCCTTAAAATATCATGGTCGACACAGATCTTGTTTAACTCATTCAGCCCGACGCACTCCAGACATACCTACGCGCACACGCCTACGCACAAAACTATAAAATGAGTAAAAATGCCAAGTAAAGCAATAAACAGAAAATCATGAAGTACATTAGAGTTCATACAGCAAGGGCAAATATGTATGTAGGTGATCTCTCTCTCTCTCTCTCTCTCTCTCTCTCTCTCTCTCTCTCTCTCTCTCTCTCTCTCTCTCTCTCTCTCACACACACACACACACACACACACACACACACTCTCAGAGAGAGAGAGAGAGAGAGAGAGAGAGAGAGAGAGAGAGAGAGAGAGAGAGAGAGAGAGAGAGAGAGAGAGAGAGAGAGAGAGAGAGAGAGAGAGAGAGAGAGAGAGAGAGAGAGAGAGAGAGAGAGATTGATTGATTGATTGATTGATTGTACATTGCTTAACGTCCCGACAGCAACAAGGCTTTCTCAGGACGTGCCTGCACTGCTTGTGGAAAAAAAAACAAAACAAAAACAGAATATTGAATGTATGTCGCCAGCCGGTCCAATACGTTAAATAAACCTACGACACGGGGCCTAAATAAAGCTAAGACCATTTAGCAACACACATCCAATATCAAGAACTACAAGCAGCGCAGACAGTAGGGAGAGTTTAAAAAAGAAAAGAAAAATACAGGTGACTGGACCAAGGGTAGACAGAAACACATGCCCCAGAATAGAGGAGAAAACCCACCCTGTGGGGCTGACCAGGGTGACCATGGGAACTAAAAAGTAGTCAACCCCACCCAAGTCTCCCAGGGCAGACCCGGGTGGGGTGTGAGAGAGAGAGAGAGAGAGAGAGAGAGAGAGAGAGAGAGAGAGAGAGAGAGAGAGAGAGAGAGAGAGAGAGAGAGAGAGAGAGAGAGAGAGAGAGAGAGAGAGCAAATACATTACAACGTCTGACAGTATAGGCGTAGATACTGGAAGGGCGCCAACAACAGTAACGGAGGGTTGCCAGTTGCTAAGTTACAGTTATGTTTTTATGACATTTCCTTGCACAGCACACCTCTTGCTGGTAGATGTATCACCTCTGTTGTTTGCCACAGCACATGCACATCAAATGTCCAAAGAAACTTGGCTTTTCTTATCTCTTTCACGTCTGCTGCAGGAGGACATTAAGTCCACTTTTGTAAAAAGCGAGATTTTCGTTGTAATACAATGACAATCTCGCTCACAAAAAAATTGACTTGCTATCTTTTGCCTTCCTAGGTCAGACTTGTTGTGGGACGTCGATCATCGTAGTCATCTTGAGAACAACCTGTAATTAGGGACTACCCAATGTGTAAAAGGCCATCGGGCCGACGTCGGCCGCCGTTGGCCCGACCACGACCGCACACGACTTGATATAAAGACGACGTGTGCGGAACTGAATTCTCCTGTGTCTAAATAAACCACGACTAATACTGTGTGTGGCGTATCGCAACCATCTGTTACAAAAGTGTATCTTTGAACAGTTACTGCGGTAGTGGGCCTTTTACCTCTTCGCTGCCAGTGATCACGAATGCGCGGCAGTGGGGGCTCAGGAGGATTTGTGTCTCTTGCAGATGGGTGGCGTTCGCCTTGCGCTAAGCAGTTAAGGGGTTAAAATAGGGCATTTTCGCGACTGAACCGGCGACATGCTCATGTGACCTTGTCAAATCACAGATGCAGCACCTCCACCCTATGTGTGCCCCAAGGTGGTGCTTAGCACCCTGTTCCACGCAGCCCAAATCACTTGAATGCAGATGCAAGCTTCTTTTATGCACCAAAAACGAAGTTATCACAGATTCAGAACAGTTTCAAAATCCCAACGGCCGCAGAA
The DNA here is from genome assembly GCA_036245525.1 of Semisulcospira habei. NCBI lineage: Eukaryota > Metazoa > Mollusca > Gastropoda > Semisulcospiridae > Semisulcospira > Semisulcospira habei. The sequence continues at coordinate 106,058,736 of BTPG01000008.1, forward strand.
TTCCCGCCACGTTTCGTCAATTTGAATAACTCAAAACGACGGCAGGACCGTTGCTTGTAATTGTTTGTGCTTTCAAAATGCATTTCAACATTTCCCTGCCAGTGGACGTAGCTTTTTGTTCAAAGCAGGGCAAATTCAGCACCGATTAATCCATCAAACATGGGGTTCTTTGCCTCTTGCACAACCCTATCCATATCCATGTTCAAGATTCAAGATTCTTGAATCTTGAATCTTGAACATGGATATGGATAGGGTTGTGCAAGACGCAAAGAACCCCATGAGCCCCCGCTGGTGCGGGGCTCTTGGGGTTCTTTGCCTCTTGCATTTATGTGATGTGAACACGCATATCTTTTGCAGCGAAAAGGTTGACGCATTTCAAAAGCCTGCTGTATTTCAAACATGCTACTCTGACGAAATTAAAGCGATTGTTTATGCAAATTGCAAGTGCATGCCCCGACCTGGACTGATAAGCAGATGTTTGGATGGCGCGTTTACACAAGGGGGACTGATCGCTGGACCTTGTGCACTGGATAACACATCGCTAGGAACTAGCGTTACAACGCGGCACCTCTCAACCACGAGCTTACGTCAAAATATTTCTCATGTTTGACCCAGTGCAAAGCACATTTCGAAATTTAAGCCCCTAGAAATGAAGTAACAGAGAAACTCCAACAAAATGAAAAGTTGCATCTTTTCTACTACGAGTTTACATCAAAATATGTCTCTTGTTTGGCCATGTGCAAAATACATCCGGAAAGTTATGCTGAAAAAAAGTTAGGAATAACTATAAAACATCGGAATAAAATGGCATCGATGTATAATCTGAAACATAAGTCTATTACTATAATAGTAAATAGTCTTATATCTGAAATTAATCCCGAAGCTCCGTAAAAGACAAATGTTATATATCAATTGTCTATATTCTGACTGTGTTATCATGCAGAATACTGCTACTTTGTGTGACTATTTATCATCATCTTCTTCTTCTTCTTCAGCGCTCCCGACTATTTATCATCCAAAACAAAATCAGTCTTATGGTGCATGTGATGGCAAAACAATCATTTAGGATTTCACTTCCACAAACATGTATAATTTTTACTGAGACGCATACATCTTTCTTCCCCCTTCTCCTTGCATTTGGTGGTTTATGAATTATTAGTTGCGTACTCGGAAAACCTATGGTTTACATCGATAAAGTCTCAATATTCAAACCAATAATCAACTAGAAAGTTTCCGACTTATATAACCCTTTGGGAATTGGTAGCTGGTTTAGTCGCGATGATTCCTACAGGAATCATCGCGACTAAAACCGCTACCGACACCCAAAGGGTTAATAATGAATTTTATTGTCCTTGTCTATAAAAAGAAACGTTCTGAGTGACTAGGACAAGGAAACTGTCTTGTCCTTGCTATGTTGTTCTGGGCATTCCAAGTCATCTTTGTTTTTTGTTTTTTTTTTTGCCTATTTCAGGGCATTTTACACACTTTACAGTAACTCGTTTGATCTCGACATTTTAGTAATCGAATTATGATTAACTCATTCAACGCCACGCACGTATTTTCCAAATTTGGGATGCGACATCTAACGACTATGCGCCATTTGAAGGAGATGGATCGACCATGATAATTCAAGGGCAGTGACAGATTAGCTTGGCGCCGACAGGCGCCAAGCTAATCTGGCACTACCCTTGAATTATCATGGTCGACCCATCTCCTGCTGTAGTGTTCAGGGCTGAATGGGTTAATATAATAACAAGGAAGTAACACAACTACACCGCGTTGTACCGTTCCGCTACTCTGCTAACGAAGCACGTGCCATCCAGTAGAGAGTGTACGCCAATTTGCTCGTGCCACGCGCAATCTGTCCTAGCGCCTCCCAGCGCACGTGCGGCTTGATTAGCGCGTGTGTCAGGAGTAGCAGGTAGGTAGTGTCAGTGGGCGGGGAATGCATGAGTATGTACAGTTATACAGGTAAGTAGTACCTGTCCAGTTCCAGCACCAACAGGCCATTATAATTAATAGCTCGGAAAGGGGTTGCGCATAATTAGTGTACCGTGATCACTCAGCACGTCGATCATGCACGCAGATATTAACCCATTTAGGCCCGACGGACTGCAACAGGATAGTGCCAGATTAGCTTGGCACCATCAGACGCCAAGCTAATCTGGCACTACTCTTGAATTATCATGGTCCATCCATCTCATGCAACCGGTACATAGTCTTTAGGTGTCGGAGGGGTGAGTTAACTCATTGAAAACCTGCTGTATCCGGAAACGTGACACAAAACCGCTTATCCGAATGTTGGCTTGTTTGGATGGGAGGGCTGGGGAGGAATGGGCGTTTTCGGAATGTTAGGTGGGTAATATCTTTGATGTACCCAGTGAGCAAATGTCCTCGGGCGCACGACGGTCGCAGTGGGCCCGCGCGCGGCCGTGCGCGGTTCCACCGCGGCAGTCGTGGTCCCGAAGACGTTTTGTTTCTGGGGCGTACGGCTTTGTAATTACAACGTGATGCTAGATCTGTTCTCTAAAGCGTGGATATTACAACGCTGAAACTGAGCATGTGCACTTAATTAACGGAAGCTTCTCGCGGAAAAATAATGAATATTTGTTTAACTCATTCAAGGCGCCCCACATCAATAGCTACGAAAGTGTCGTATAGCGTTGCCGGCGGTAACTCTATTCCACACTTTCGCAGCTATTGATGCGGGAGGCCATGAATGAGTTAAGGTAAAGGTTCCAACGTATTGCAAAGGGTACTTTTATAATACATAAACGGAGCGTAAATCAAACTTCACACTCACATGAACTACGTGAAGTGCAATCTGGTACATAGTGTAATTTACAAATTTATCATGCTGATGGCATTCAAAGCTAATTGAAAGGAGGTGGTAGGGGAATTTTTTTTTTTAAATTTTAACAGCGGCAGATAATAGTTGAGTGCGCATAATAGATTGGCACAAAATAATTAACAATTAGAACTTTTGGTGCCCGTGGGTGCATGATTGTGTTTCTGTTATCTTTCATGTATGCGCCGCCATAGAGCCGAACCAGCAAGAGGCTTAGACCCAGCAAACTGCGGAGGCACATGAGGATCTTTGTCTCTTACAGTTAGAGCGAGTTCAAGGCATTATTAACTCATTCAGTCCAACGGCCGTATTTCCGGCCAAATTTTGGAGGTGTCATCTAATGACTATGCACCAGTTGCGGGAGATGGATCGACTAAGATAATTCAAGGGCAGTGCCAGATTAGCTTTGTTTGACCCGACCTTCTTATTAGCAAAGTGGACTGCATGCACAAAAAAAAAAAAGAACTACCAATACAAACGAGAGCACTCAACGTGTACACAGTGAAGCAAATGTCCTCGTGCCCACGACGGCCGCAGTGGGCCCGCGCACGGCTGTGCGCGACTGAGCCCACTACGGCCGTCGTGGACCCGAGGGCATTTTGCTACTGGTGTTATGTGGTGACCTTGTAAACATATACACACCAATGATTGAGCAAACGCTGCACAGACGAAGAGGAGAGAGAGAGAGAGAGAGAGAGAGAGAGAGAGAGAGAGAGAGAGAGGAGTGAGAGAGAGAGAGAGAGAGAGAGAGAGAGAGAGAATGAATGAATGAATGAATGAATGAAACTTTATTTTCCAGGATAAAGATAGGTGCGCAGACTGTTTTCATTCTTGTCCTTGCTACACACTACAAACAAAATAACGTACACACAAACACGCGCGCGCCGGTGTGCGATTGCCGCGTGCACAGATTTGTGCCAGATTAGAGAGAGAGAGAGAGAGAGAGAGGGGCGGGGGGGGGGGGGGAGGTGCTACGTGTCTCCTCACTGGAAGTTGTTGTCATAAGACCTCGGTAGTACAGCAGGACCTACTTTGAAGAACCACCTTTTTGCAAGAAAAACAGTAGCCTTAAGACACGCGCTCTCTCAAGGGCAGTCTTAAAAGGCTAAGATTGTCACGTGTCTTTTTATAGAGTAGTTCCTTATGCGATAAATGAAGATAAGTAGCGACTGATCACTCTGTTTGTTTGTTTGTATAGTTATGAAAAAGGCCGGTAAACACATGAATTATTAACAAATTGTGTTGTAACTGTCTTTTCTAAGCGTGTTTCTTTCCGCTCTGTTGGTTCTTCTTTGCATTTTACACGTTTGGCAGTCGCCTTTCTGGTCTGAATCACCTAAGTGATGGTCTTTAATGACAAGTGTACCTCTCATAAGATTGGTCGCTCAAAACAGGCTCTGCTGTATGCCTACGAGCCGACAACTGTTCCAGGACTAGTCGTCATTATCTACTAGGCCAAACTAACTGGTCTGTGCATCTCTACAAGAATGTATCCAGCCCTAGACATTTGTCAACGGGTAATCAACATACCAGTTCTGATGTCAACCGGAGAGGGTCAGTCTTAGTCTCAAATCTCTTTCTGTCATTAATGTGTGTGTTGGTCTGTGATTTTTGACTTTACGGCTGGAAGCCGTAAGATCCAAAATCACAGACGCCCAGCGCACTAATATATCTGGCGTATATCATTCTCTTCCCAAGCAAACTTATCCGGCGCCGCTCTTTCCAAACGGTACTAAGTATGCGATAACTGCCGTGTACTTACTCTGGACATACTAGAGCTCGCGGTAGGCGATAGCAAGCTAATCGACTACCTGCAGGACAGGCACGATAGCTCCGACGTGGTTCAGATGCCTCGTTTAGCACAAGCTAAACGGAATTGAAGCGACCTATTGCGACGATACGCTGTTTGAAAGAAAGGGGCTGCCAGTGCAATTTAGAAGGTTCAAGTAAGTAGGTAAGCACTGTCAGGGGAGAAATGTCATGATCGCCAGTGATCTACTGTGGCCATTGCACACAAAAAAAAAGATAAGAAGAGAGGGGCCTAAGAGTGACTGAAAGCAAGCATGGAAGCCCTATGCATTGCTTCAGTCACTCCTAGCGCCCCCTCCTACTTTTTTTTTTTTTTTTTTTTTTTTTTTTTTGTGCTTGGCACAGTAGATCTATGATCATGCGATCATGCACATTTCTCCCTGACAGTGCTAACCTACTTACTTGCATTTGAAAGTGCAAAGTGCTCATAATCATTCCAGCAACATGCTTGCTTACCAGGGAGGGGGGTTGGGGGGGTGGGGGGACGGGGATGGGGGAGGACGTGTGTGTGTGTGGGGGGGGGGGGCGATTTCGCCTGACCCGGGACGATGGGAGTCAAGAGAGAAAAGCTAAGCAAAAAACAGTAAGTTTCACTGACGCAGTGACTGGAGAATTGGACCCTTGAGAATAGGATCATAGAGGAATGCAGGAAGCTAGCCCCAGCGCGACAATGTCATATCCTACTAAACCTATCAATTACAATCTTCACAATCATTTCCCAATGTGCAAAAGGCCTTTAGGCCGACGTCAGCCACCGTTGGCCCGCGCATGTCCGTGCGCGGGCCAACGGCGGCCGACGTCGGCCCCATGGCCTTTTGCGCATTGGGTTGTCTCCATCAGCTAGTTTCATGCCAATACTACGAGATGTAACTCTGCGTGTTCTGCCGCCTCAAGCTCAGTTTCAATGACAAGCACACATTTCAGAGGAGCGAAAACCTCAATTCAACAGTCTTGAATTGACTGTTAGTACACTTCACGAAGCACAAATCTGATTGATCAGGCGACTAAGGCCTTCAAATGGCGATGAATTTACTGTGTAATGTAAATGAGGGTACGTGTTTGGTGGCTATTGACCTATTCAACTCTGGTATTGATCGACGATGATAGTTTTAGGGTGGTGGCAGAACAGCTTGGCACCTACAGGCGCCAAGCTGTTCTGTCACAATACTTGAACTGTCAGGTACGATACACCTCCTTAGCTGAAATGCAAGTCTTTAGAGAAAGAGTCTCATATTGGGGAATTACGTCCTTCGGGGTCAGTGTGTTAACCTCGACGCAAAACTGACGAACCTGCAAGAGGCATAATAATCACATGAGTCCCGGCGGCTGTGCAGGTTTATGTTTAAATACATGTCTCTTGCATATGGAACGGTAAACGGAAACTCCGTTCGTTTTCTGACCTAGTTCTGAGTTCTGGATAGCCTCAATTACAGAAATATCAGGACACACACACACACACACACACACACACACACACACACACACACACACACACACACACACACACACGATAAAATATAAATAAATTAAAAAAAAAACTATTTCAAAGCAGATAAATAAACCGTAACCTCACCAAGAGAGGAGAATGCAGCATGTGTCCGTTCCTTTGATAGCTATTTGTGTGCAGGTCTGTGATTTTGGACCTTGCGGCCCCAGAGCCGTAAGGTCCCAAATCACAGGCCTGGAAACGCCATCCTGTGATCATTGGAGCGGAATGCCAGTCGCCGGTTCCAGATTCTCTCCCCTTCCATCTTTTCGTTTAATAACGTATCGTACAGGAAACGCGCGCAGAGTGATTCCGCTTTAGGAAGAGGAGGATAGGCAAAAACAGGAAATTTCACAGGCAAATGTTGACAGAAGATATGCTGTGAAATTCCGATTGCCTGGGTTTCGGTCTCTTAACTCCTTCCCTGTATGCCAGCCGACGTACATTTCATTTCTCAGTAGTGATATAATGTGTTCACTGAACGACCAAAAGCCGCACAGCTGTCCAGAGAACATAGATACCACTGAGTGAAGTGGTCTGGGCAAGAGGCATAGATCCTCCTGCGCCCTCGCAGTCGCGGGGGCTCACGAGGATCTGTGCCTCTTGCGGTTAGATTCGCGTTCATTTTTTTCTCGGCAGTGAAAGGCCCGGGTTAATTATGCATGACAGAGACCGGGACCGAAATTGGGGGCGATCCGTGGCGCAGTGGTAGCGCGTCGGCCGCCAAAGCTAAAGGTGCGACGTTCGTGTCCTGTGTTTGTCTTGTACTGTGTTTGTCTTCAGAGTAACTGCGTGTGTTTCATGCCTGCGTGTTGGGTTCAGTTTGCGGCGCTTTGAGTCGATTCATAGAAATGGGAAAAGCACCTATATAATGACCGATTTTTTCGATTATTATTATTATTATTATTATTATTATTATTATTATTATTATTATTATTAAAATTATTTATTTTTCTAATAGGTCACATTTGCATGTGTCAGTAATAACGCAAACAGTGGATTAAAAGCCCGGGCAAGCATGTTCGCGTCGAAACAAGTGCATTGTGGACCCACTTCTGATCTCCCGAACAACTTCTATTTCTAATCATGTTTTGGTGATAATACCCTCGCTGCCCATAACGGTTTGTTTTTTTCCAAAGTGATTCCTGCAGGAATCACCTCGACAAGAAGCTCTAAGGACCGGCAAAGGGTGAACCTCCGCCTGTGACATTTATGACGCATCTAGAGAAAACAGCAGGGGGCTATCGTCCTTGTGGACTGCGAACAAGCTATGAAAGAAAATACTCGGGTAAAAAAAAGTTACGAGAAAAGTTATACCTGACTCTTGCAGTCTGAGTTCGAGCGCAACAGTGCGCGGGCCAATATCGGCCAACATCGGTCGGAAATCTTTTTGCGCGCTGAGCTGTAATTGTGTCATGAGTTGTGATCTAAAGGGTGCTTCAAAAGAGAAGCCTATGGCGATGATAATGGTGATGTCCAAAAGTATCCACTCTCTTTTGGCAGCATGTCCACAGTATAAAAATAAAAAATTTCGAAAATACAAATAAATCTGTATAATTATTTATTATGCCCAATTCAAGTCGCATGTGTGATTTCAGGTAAAATTTTCAAATCAAGTACGCCTCCAGACGCCCCCGTGTGACCTGTGCTTAGATCTGTGTGACTGTGACAACAAAAATGATTTGAAAATAAAAGGTATTGATCTTGAACGTTCAAACGTTGATCAAACCTGCTTTCTATCGTGGGTATAAGACTTTCTCTCCCCAGTGCGCAAAGGCCATCGGGTCGACGTCTACCGCCATTTGACCCGCGCTCAGCCGTGCGCGGGCTAACGGCGGCGGAAGTCGATCCTATGGCCTTTGCGCACTGGGTCTCTCTCTCTCTCTCTCTCTCTCTCTCTCTCTCTCTCTCTCTCTCTCTCTCTCTCTCTCTCTCTCTCTCTCTCTCTCTCTCTCTCTCTCTCTCTCTCTCTCATGTCTGGCGGGTGCGCATTGGTATACCTGTCTGCGTTTTTGTGTGTGTCGCTTTTTAACTTTTGGTTAGAATTATTATTTCATTTTCATTCATGTACATATTAACTTTTACTCCGATGTGTGTGTGTGTGTGTGTATGTGTGTGTGTGTGTGTGTGTGTGTGTGTGTGTGTGTGTGTGTGTGTGTGTGTGTGTGTGTTCATTCCTGTACATATTAACTTTTACTCTGAGGACATGATTGAAAAACAGGTTTATGGCCAAATCATTAACCTTGGAAAATAAAGTTTCATTTCATTTTCTCTCTCTCTCTCTCTCTCTCTCTCTCTCTCTCTCTCTCTCTCTCTCTCTCTCTCTCTCTCTTTCTCTCTTCTCTCTCTCTCTCTCTCTCTCTCTCTCTCTCTCTCTCTCTCTCTCTCTCTCTCTCTCTCTCTCTCTCTCTCTCTCTCTCTCTCTCTCTCCTGTAAACCTCATAATATGCGATTATGCTCAACCTGTAAAGCTGGGTATTCCTATGTCACTTTCCCATAACATTTTTCTTCTCTATTGGTTTGTGTTTGTCAAGTAATTTTGCCTGTTCATGTAAAGTAGTAGTCTAGTGCGATAGTATTTAATCAAAAGATTAGCAACGGCAATTTTCAAAAAATGGTTGTTACTATCAACACTTTTACCGCTGTGAAATAAAGAATTATTGTCATTGTCATTGTCATTTGTCATTGTCATGGTCATGCACATGGTACTGTTTGCTCTCCTTTTCTCCTCATCCCTTCCCTCTAAACGCCGTGAGATGGCCTTAGCCGCCTGCTCTGCGTTAAACCCAAATAACTAACTAACCTTCCCTCGTAAAAAGGAATGTAGCTTACTTCATGCTACCCGAAATATTTTTCCCCCATATTTTCCCCCTCGCAAAGCTTATATTTGCGCTTAGTCTGTCACGCTGGACCTCACGCCTCGTAATTAACATATCAGAACACAAATTAGCTCTGAGACCAGTACATTATTCTCGCATCGTAGATCATGGAAGTGAGTAGGCCTACACGCGATTAACCCATTCAGCCTTGACGCACTACAGCAATTCAAGGGTAGTGCCAGATTAGCTTGGCGCCTGTCGGCGCCAAGCTAATCTGGCACTACCCTTGAATTATCATGGTCGATCCATCTCCTACAACAGGTGCAAAGTCGTTAGAGTGACGCCTCCAAAATTTGGGAAATACGTGCGCCGGCTGAATGAGTTAAAACACCCTCCGATTGTGGATTTCTCTATACCACAGACCTTATGCTATGCATGTTACAATATTATTGTACTTCCAAGGTTGACCGGTCTCAGAATCAGCTGGGTAATGAGCCTGCGGCAGTTAGCACTCGGTGTAATTATGGACGTTCTCTATGAATGAATTAACCAGAGTGTGAATGGCTTGGCTGGGGAAAGTTTCACGCGACTATGATGATCCATCATATCGTATGAGCCTGACCTATTCACGATGGCACAAACAGCGAGGGACGATAAAGTAGCATAGTCACAGTTAAGACACCACGGCGAGAGATGATTTGGATAACCCAACGGAGAAAGAATCACGCTTAGACAAACAGTTACGGCTCAATTTATTTAAAATGCAGAGAAGAACCCAACGGAGAAAAAAACACGCTGAGCATAAAGAAAGAAAATAAATTGTGTTGTAACTGTCTTTTCTAAGCGTGTTTCTTTCTCGCTGGATTTTTCTCTGCATTTTACACGCTTTTGCAGTCCCCTTTTTGGCCAAATTGCTTTTTGGAGAGATGATTTGGCAATGCCAGTTCAAGGGTAGTGCCAGATTAGCTTGGCGCCTTCAGGCGCCAAGCTAATCTGACACTACCCTTGAACTATCATGATCGACCCATTTCCTGTTCGTGGATGCCTCCCAAGTTTGCTAAATGTGTGCTTGTGTTAACACAAGGAAAAACATTCAAAGTGTAGGAGCTGTCCTCTATTTAACACACAATTTCATTTCGCAAGGCAGACCGATCATGATAGTTCAAGGGTGGCGCCAGAACAGCTTGGCGCCCACAGGACCCAAGCTATTCTGGTACCACCCTTGAACTATGAAGATCGATCTATATTGGGCTGAACGGGCTAATATACAATCCACACTGTAAATGCAGACCGTAAAGTTGCAGCAATACGTCAAGGAACGCGTCCTCCCTTTTCGTGTGCCTTTTTATTCCGAAGGCACTGACGTAACAAATCGTAGCGATACATCTTACATGATAAGAAGAAGGGAGACGAAAGTCATAATCACGATACGTGTCGTTAACGCCATTCATTCTCGACAGGCGTTAACGCCAGTCATCTCGACAAGCCTTGAACCCCATTTATTCTTCGCAGGCGCTTCATCACTCATTCACGAATTCCTGAGCAAGAACTTTTTTCTTCTGCCATTCATTTCTATTCTAGAACAGACACACACACACACACACACACACACACACACACACACACACACACACACACACACACACAAAAACACACACACACATACACACACACACGCACACACACACACGCGTGCACTCACACACGCACACACGCACACACACACACACACACACACACACACACACACACACACACACACACACACACACACAGAGACACACAAACAGACACACACAAACACAAGACATCTTTTGATAAGCATACGATTATCAAATCAACTTCCATTCTTTGGAATACGGGAAAAAAGGATTAAACGAAGAAAGAAACACGCTTAGAAGAGACAGTTACAACACAATTTATTAATAATTCGGGTTAAAACCCGAATTAATAATAAATTGTGTTACATCTGTCTTTTCTAAGCATGTTTCTTTTTTCGTTGCGTTTTTCTATGTCCCATTATACCTGTAGCTAGGACAGTGGTACAGAAGTGCAGAAGTGTTTCAAAGAAAGAAACACGCTTTTAAGCGTGTTTTCTTTCTTCATTTGGGTATTTCTTTGCGTCTCACATGCTTCACAGTCAACGTTATGGTCTGGATTTCAGTAAAGCAGAAGAAATTGATTCTGTAAGCAACAATATCAACTTCATCTGTTCCGCTGTCTAGGTACTGATAATGGAACAGGCAAAGTCGATAGTGCAAACTGAGACACACCAGGAAAACGCATTCCCCCACTGGAACATTGGTCTGCAACTAAATGGCTCAACTTGCAGAATTATCGGCTGAGTACAAACACGCTGAGGGTCATGGATGGCCATTGGTAACTTCACTGCTGGAACATAACAAAAAACACCCAAATGCAAGAGGCATAGATCCTCATGACCCCGCAGTCGCCTCATGAGGATCTGTGCCTCTTGCCGGCCTCATTCATCTATGTGTGCATCAGTCGGGCGAGTTTATCTGGCAATAAATCTGCGATGGTTCGTTGAGGACGCTAATTAAAGTGTTAGCATGCCGTCTGTAAAGCCGCCAGCCACCGTACTAGTCGAAGAACGATACAGCAGCAGCAGGAACAGAAGCAACATCAACAACAACAACAACCGACAACCGAGACAAAACGACACGCTACACCACATCACACCAAACCACGTCACGTCACGATACGCCACACCACACCACACAACACCACACAATACAACACCACCAAAACTAAGATGGGATGAACCATAGCCCACAAAGTCCCTTCTATATGAGTGCTGTCTTCGCTGTCAAGGGTCTCTACCTTCTGCCTTTGACTTGATTCTGATTTTGAAATATCTCCTTCTTTTTTCAGAACGGCTTTTTCAGCCTCGCAGATGTGCCAATGCGTCATAGTGAACTCTAGAAGGGGCGCGCACAGTGCATGCGCGTCATTATTTTGTCAAACGCCATTTGTCATGACGTTTGTGTGTTTACGTAATTTTATATTTAACGTGATATGAGATTCCCTTTCGCTTCAAGACTTGGGAAAATGGTGACAAAACTAGAATATCACGGTACAATTTCAATCTTACTATAATTTGTGTGAGATCAGGTTGACTTTACATGCTATACTATGTACACCTGCATGCTCTTCTGAAAGCGCGTCGTGTGTGTGTGTAGATGCGTGTGCGTGTGCGTGCGTGCATGCGCGCGCTGCAAACATCCTCAAGAGGCATATATGTTCATGCGCCCTCCGGGCGCTTGAAGATCTATGCCTCTTGGAGATGCGCGCATATGTTTCATTGGTTTGTCAAACGTCATTTGTTATGACGTATTTTTATTTTTTTTTTGTTTTTACGTAAATTTATATTTAACGTGATATGAGTTTCGCTTTCGCTTCAAAACTTGCGAAAATGGTGACAAAACTATAATTTCAGGTATAATTTCAGCCTTGCTATGATTTGTGTGAAATCAGGTTGACTTTACCTAGCTACATGCTATACTAAGTACACCTGCATGCTCTTCTGCGGCTCGTCGATGCGGGTGTATGCGTGTGCGTGAGTGCATGCGCGCGCTCCAAACATTTTCAAGAGGCATAGATGTTCATGCGCCCTCCGGACCCATGAGGATCTATGCCTCTTGGAGATGCGCACATGTGTGAGAAAGAGCGAGCGAGCGAGCGAGAGAGAGAGAGAGAGAGAGAGAGAGAGAGAGAGAGAGAGAGAGAGAGAGAGAGAGAGAGAGAGAGAGAGAGAGAGAGAGAGAGAGAGAGAGAGAGAGAGAGAATGAATGATACTTTATTTCTCAAGGATGGAAACAATAGGCGCACAGGCCTCTTTTCATGTTTGTCCTTGCTAAACTACAACATTAAAAGCAACATTAAAACAATATGTTAAGAGCACAAAACAAGCGGCTACACCCACAGGTCACTTGTGTTACATTCCGATACAAGTTCCAAAGTCGCTGAAGATTACACACACACAGCAAAATGACAGGGTCTTGGGGGGGGGGGGGTTGCTATGTAAAGTGTGTTTATAGAAAGCGAAAGAGAGAGAGAGAGAGAGAGAGAGAGAGAGAGAGAGAGAGAGAGAGAGAGAGAGAGAGAGAGAGAGAGATGATGATGATGAAACGTTTTTATTTTTATTCAGGATAAAATGTTTTAGGCATAGCAAGGCCTATCTTCCAAACTGTCCTGCTACTCTACACATATAAAAATACATAAGACGATACAGAGAGAGAGAGAGAGAGAGAGAGAGAGAGAGAGAGAGAGAGAGAGAGAGAGAGAGAGAGAGAGAGAGAGAGAGAGAGAGAGAGAGAGAGAGAGAGAGAGAGAGAATGACAATGACAATGAATCTTTATTTTCCAAGGATAAAAAGATTTAGGTCTGAAGACCTTTCTTCCATCTTGTCCTTGCTAAACTACTTACACACCCACTCACGGGGCCGCACGCACTGACACACCATAAGCGCCCAACAAGGCGAGTCATACTGGCTGCCCCCCTCGATCAGCTGCCGCTCGAAGGTGACAGCAGGGATACAGCCAGTGTGTACATATGGCGATCATATACAAAAACATCATAAACACATTAATACACATAATGAGATATACATGCGCTACCATCTAACAAGTGTACCATAAGATTACAAAAAAAAATAACAAAAAAAAAAAAAAAACAATCAGATAGACAAATTCAAAATACCATGTCATTCTAAAACAAAAGCAGTTTACGATTGCATTTGTAGCAAATGCTGATGAAGCCGTGTCTTGAAAGCATTTATGGTCGTGATAGATTTTATTTCTTTTGGAAGTAAATTCCATTCTTTGGCTGCTGAATATGACAAGGCCGATTTAAAAATGTCAAGGCGGCGCCTAGGCACTACCAGGTCGTTCCTCAGTGTCGGGTACGGAGTGTGAGGAGCCTTAAAGAGAGCAGCGAGATATCCAGGTGATTTTGAAAGTGTGATCTTACGCATAAATGCACATTTATTGAATAAAAAGTGCTTACGAAGGGGCAACATATTTAATTTTGTTAGTTTATCGTCGGTAGTCAAAGGGGTGTGGGAATCTTTTAGGATAAGCTTTGCCGCACGTCTATTGAGTGAATTTATTCTTTTTAAAGAAATATCGCTGCATCCATCTCATACTGTCGATGCGTAATCTAGATGGGATTTTATGTGTGCATTTAAACCAACTGCCTGGTTGAAACGTCGGTGAATAGAACTAGTCTAGGTAACAAATATAGATTTTTTGACAAAACCTTACAAATAAAATTAGTATGCGAGTGCCAACTGAGTTGGTCGTCGACAGTGACACCAAGCAAACGATGTTCTCTAACTTGCGCTATTGGTTGCTGTTCAAGGTAAAGTTTGAGGTAAAGAGAGAGAGAGAGAGAGAGAGAGAGAGAGAGAGAGAGAGAGAGAGAGAGAGAGAGAGAGAGAGAGAGAGAGAGAGAGAGAGAGACAGACAGACAGACAGACAGACAGACAGACAGACAGACAGACAGACAGAGAGAGAGAGAGAGAGAGAGAGAGAGAGAGAGAGAGAGAGAGAGAGAGAATTACGTCATATTTAGAGTATCAGTGTTTGCATGGAGACGGAGTTACTTCTTTTACGTCACCGGCTCTGTCTGACTTTCTCTAGAAGTAAAGATTTTTTACTGTTTTAATTATTTTCTGAAAAGAATTAATTTTTGTTACAGAAGTTGAAAGGATACAAAGCTGGCTAACGAACTCATTAAATGTCTTTTTCCAAACTAGCTATATTCAAAAGTTCAAGTAAATATGACAGAAATTATGGACTCTAATCTGGGTCAACCGACTTCCAATAAACGGTTGTTTATGTCTTCAATGAGACATTCAATTACAACATGCTCGGACACTCTCTTAGCCACCCACTTAAGAAAGTACTTCGCAAAGTTTCAAGCTTATGTGTACAGAAATGTCGGAGATTCTCTTGTTTACATACATACGCACACATACATACATATATACGCACATACATACGCACATACGGGCCAAATGTACGTTCAGCAGCGAGGTTAGCGTAACTAGACATGACGTAATTTTTATCTTGTTACTTCAATTGTTTAGCATGCCCGCCTTTGACATCATGGACATGCTATTAAAATCGCCCCACCGCTACCCGTCCTGAAAAGTCCCTTCTATAAATAGAAGGGACATAACAACAATCGTTTGGTGTGTTTGTTTTTTTTTTAAAGAAAAAATGTTGTTTGTTTGTTTGTTTGTTTTTTATCCATTTTGGCAAGTTTGGTCTGTTTCTGGAGTGTGATAGCATTATTCAGTCTGTTCTTTTGGGTTTGTGTGACATTTTTTTAAGCAACGTCTTGGTGTCCAACTGCGTTCCCCTGTGCGAGAACTTGAACTTAGCATTTGTTTGTTGGAATGCGATTTTGGACCTTATGGCTTGAAGCAGTAAGGTCCAAAAATCACAGACCAACATACACGCACGTTCATTATATTATAGATTTGAAAAATAGTATATACACGTAATGTCAGTTTTCTACAAAGACAATACAAACATATTTTCTGTGTGGCGCAACAAGTCACTAATATCACCACACATGAACACATTAGATGTATACTCGTATTGTGAAATCTAATATTGGCAATAGATCAATGTATTTCTTTTGTGTATGTCTCTGTACCCATTGATCTCAGAGTGTATGCACTCGCGCTGTTGTATGTGCTTAGAATAGTCACGTGGGATAAAGTGACATAATCAATGCCAAGAACAATATTAGTTGTTTGGATCTGTGACAAAATGATGAGTTTTGGTCACATCGAGACTGTCGCCTGAATAAACGAGACGCGTTAGCCCCCCAGTTTATTCGCGGCCGTCTATGCAATCATTCTGCAAATGGGATAGTTTCTCTCGCCAGACTTGCACTATTTTCTCTAGCCGATCGTAGCCAATGCAGAATTGATGAGAAAACATTACACTCTTTGCCATGACGATAAGACTCATGCGAGACAATTCTTACAGAAATCGCAGAGCCGTTCAATGATTTCCTTTGCGAGTAATCTAATAACCCTTTGGGTGTCGGTAGCGGCATTAGTCGCTATGATTCGTGCAGGAATCATCGCGATCAAAACCACTACCGACACCCGAAGGGTTAATAATATAGCGCTGTAATGCTTGAACAGATCAAAGGCGCAACTGGTTAAACGTTTTTAATGAGACCTGAATTTTTGTTTTCATTTGCTGCTTTTTAAGTCTCTTCAATTTGTAGAATAGACATTTTAGGGTATTTCTTACACACCTCCTCCTTTGCTACCTTTGAGCATGTGTGTGATACAGCCCTGCTGCGTGATCAGCCACCTGTGCACAAAATTGTCTCGTACAAAGTCAGGTCAACAAAAGGTACGGGCACACGCGATATTGAAATTTGACCTACTTTCAGCCCACGCGCAATGGCATCATTTCATATTGACGACTAGGACTCTGGCGTCGTATATTGCGCTATTACATCATCATGTAGGAACATTTGTCTGGCATCCAAAATGTTGAAGTCACATTACAAAATAAATTGCCCAGTTTCCAATCTTACATTTCTATCAAAGATTCTTGAGAAAATTGTCCTTGTTCAAATTTTAAAGCATGTCAACTCTAATAGTCTGTTCAGTGTATTCCAGTCTGCATATCGTCCCCATCGTAGCACTGAAACAGCTTTGCTGAAGATATTCAATGACCTGCTTTGTGCTTTGGACGAGCGTAAGATCACAGTCCTTGCTTTGCTGGACCTGTCCAGTGCGTTCAACACTATTGACCATGAAATTTTGCTGTGCCGTCTTCAATCTGTATTTGGCATTGAAGGCACAGTCTTGGCATGGTTTAGTTCATACCTGACTGAACGATCCCAGATTGTTTCTGTCGACGGCTGTCGTTCTGAGCCATCACCTCTTCGGTTTGGTGTACCCCAGGGCTCGGTCCTAGGACCTGTATTGTTCTTACTGTATGTTCAGCCCCTGTCCGACCTGATTTGTAGTCGCTCCATTTCCCATCATGCATTTGCAGATGATACGCAGATGTACAAAAGTGATACTGTCGAGCGAGCTGTGAATGCCGTCCAAAGTATAAGCCAGTGCATTGACCATGTCAAATCATGGATGACCACCAACAAACTGATGTTAAATGATGGCAAAACTGAAGCAATGTTGGTAGCTAATCCAAGATTATCTTCGTCCCTGCCTTTACCGTCATCATTGTCTGTGGATGGAACACTCATTGGCTTCTCTGCGAGTGTGAGAAACCTGGGTGTTACACTTGACAGCGAGTTATCTATGTCACAGCATGTCAGTGCAGTGTGTAGATCCGCTTATCTGGAACTTCGTCGTATTAGTTCAGTTCGTCACCTGCTGACCGTGGAAGCCACTAAAACACTAGTTTGTGCATTTGTGCTGTCCAAGCTAGATTATTGTAACTCTTTGCTTTGTGGCTGCCCTCAGTATTTCATTGATCGCCTCCAAAAAATTCAGAACAATGCAGCCCGGCTTGTTGTGAGAGTCCGTAAGACTGAGCATGTCACACCCATCTTGAAGTCCCTTCACTGGCTACCTGTGTCCTCACGTATTCAATACAAAGTTATGTCAATCTGTTTTAACTGCCTTTCAGGCACCAGTCCAGAATACTTGTCCTCTTTGCTGCATGTGTATACACCCTCTCGTGAGCTCCGCTCCTCTTCTGATAAACGGAAGTTGTGTGTAACTTCTGTCCAAACTAAATCATTTGGTCAGCGCACTTTTGTTTATCAAGCCCCAGTGTTATGGAATACACTTCCTCTTGAGGTCAGAAACAGTGAGTCTGTCTCTGGCTTCAAGAGGTCGTTGAAAACTCACCTCTTCAAGCTTTACTTTGAATAACTGCCAGTGTTTGATGCCTCAGTTGTAGTTCTGCAATCCTCCTTGTTTAGACTGAATGTTAATTAGAATATAAATTATTATGTATATATTGTTATTTAGTTTATTGTAAAAGTGGTGTGTTCGGGCATTGTGCTTTGTTTGCTATGTGCATATGTCATTGTATTTTTATTTTTGTGTACAGATTGTAAAGCGCTTATAGCTTTTGAGTAAGATTAAGCGCTATATAAATACTCATTATTATTATTATTATAAATTACCTCAGTACAAGATGGCAACTCTGGCATACCGTCACTTCGACGGGTCTCTCCCGGTTTACCTTTCCGCTTCACTCTGCACATACCAGCCTTCACGTTCTCTGCGGTCCTCCAGTGAGAAACTTTTGAAGGCTCCGAAACGTAACTTGAAAACTGTTGGTGAACGCTCATTTAGCTTCATTGCACCTTCAGTTTGGAACTCGCTGCCCGCCAGTCTGCGAAATCTCCCTACTCTCTCTCTCTCTCTCTCTCTCAGTTTAAGGCTCAGTTGAAAACTCATTTCTTCCAGCTTGCTTTTCCTCAGTCGTAGATCCGTGGTCCTGTTGTATTTATTCGTAATGTTCCATATCGTCTATGTGATGTTTGAATGCGTGTGTTAGCGCAAATGCGTTTTTGCCACAAAAAGATTTTGCGCTATACAAGAACCTTTCATTATTATTATTATTATTATTATTATTATTATTATTATTATTATTATTATTATTATTATTATTATAATTAAGATCTTTGCCAAGACACAATGGCGACTGTGTTGTGACTGAGCGTGTGCCGAAAAGCAAATCACATCGGATTTATACAAAAAAAGATGGGTGTTTCGGTGATACTGAGAATCTCACTCTCGTGGTCTTATATAGATTATTACATCGGTGTTTAGGTGATACTGAGAATCTCACTCGAGCGGTTTTAAAACCATATTCTACGAGCGAAAGTGAGCAGGATACGGTTTTAAGACCACGATAGTGAGATCCGCAGTATCACCTAAACACCGATGTAAGAATCTATTTCTTACTCACCTTTTCCTGGGCATAAATCACATGTGAGTAATGTAGGTTTTCGGCACGCGCCTAACCACAACACAGCCGCCATTGTGTCTTTGGCAAAGAACATGGCATCATTTACTTTGTAATGTGACTTGGAAAATTATTTTGGATGTCAGAGAAATTTTCCTACACGATGACGTAATAGCGCAGTACATGACGCCAGAGTGCCAGTCGTCATTATGAAATGGCGTCATTGCATGTGAGCTAAAAGTAGGTCACATTCAATATCGCGTGTACCTGTACCTTTGTGTTGACCAGATTTTCAACAAGACAATAGTGTGCACACGTATCCGTCCACGCACAATGGCTGATCCCACACGTGTGATACAAACAGCTTTTCCATTCAATGGCGGTAAAGAAGGAGGTGTGTAAGAAAAAAGCTTATCCTGCTCGGGTTTCGCACCCCCACCCGGGTCTGCCCTGGGGGACTTGGGTGGGTTAACTACTTTTTAGTTCCCAGGGTCACCCTGGTCAGCCCCACAGGGTGGGTTTTCCCCTCTATTCTGGGGCATGTGTTTCTGTATTTATAGATCTACCCTTTGTCCATTTACCTGTATTTACCTTTTTTAAACTCTCCCCACTGTCTGCGCTGCCTGTAGCTATTGAAATTGGATGTGTGTTGCTAAATGGTCCTAGCTTTATTTAGGCCCCATGTCGTAGGTTTATTTAACGTATTGGACCGGCTGGCGACATACATTCAATGTTCTGTTTCGTTGTTTTTTTTCACAAGCAGTGCAGGCACGTCCTGAGAAAGTCTCGTTGCTGTCGGGACGTTAAGCAATGTACAACAATCAATCAGTCGGTTTCGCAAAAGGTTTTAAAACCACTCGAATGAGATTCGCAGTATCACTGAAACATCGATGTAAGAATCTATATATTCATGACAAACAAAGTTGTAGCAATAGACGATGAAACACGCCTATTTAACTTTCACGCCTCTTATCATCAAAGAAGACATGATAAGTGCCGTACTCAACATTGTGACATAAACCAGAATGCTTAGTGATACAGAGATAAAGTAGTTTCCACAAATATGCTCTGTGAAGGCAAAAGGCAGCAAGTCCATTTATGTAAAACTCGAAGTTTTCACTGTGCTGCAATGAACCTCTCGCCGTTCACTAAAAATGGATTTGCTGTCTTCCACAGAGCAGAAATGTATGCCCTGAGCCGTCAGGTTCAAATCTCAGAAAAGCATACAAATGATCCCATAATAATGACGGAATAAATCTCCCTGCCAGTTTAACCCTTTCACTGACGGAAAAGAATGTGCACCACCCAACTGCAAGAGGCATAGATCCTCACGAGCCCCCGCATTCGCGGGGGCTCATGAGGATCTATGCCTCTTGCTGAAATCATTTTGTGTCCATGTTCCTTTGACGACTCGCGCTGTTTGGCAAGATTTCAGAAGCACAGCCTGCCATCACTGGTTGTGAAGGGGCATAGTATGCGTGTCTGCGTGGTCCAAAGGTTGAGCGGCGATCTTTGACGTTGAATTTACAATAATTTCAAGAACACAACCTGTGTCCACTGGCTGTGAAGGGGTTACTGGTATCCAGAAACTGCTTTGATTGAAGAAAGATTTATTGGTGTTTGAATAATATCTTCCACCACTCCCTTCTCCTCCCAACTCCCTTTTCCTCACTAAAAAAAAAAAAAAAAAAAAAAAAAAAAAAAAAAAAAAAAAAAAAAAAAACCACCCCCAACTAAAAATTACAGAATACAAGCAACTTATAACATCCTGCTTTAAAAACAGACATTATACATTCTGATGTCAAAACAGAAGCACCCAGCATCATACAGCATCCCTTTAAAAAAAAACTAAACTAACGGAATCCGTGGAAGTAAAAACATCCTGACGTAAAACAGAAATCCTCTCCGCAAAAACCTTTCCACCGGAGGTCAGAATGACAGAATGCATGTTTGCCCGTGGTGCTCCCCCAAGCATGGGGCCGGCGTCATGATGTAAGAGTAATCGTTCGAAGCGTTATGCCAAGCTGGCAAAATGTCTTCGGGTCGTCGTAGGACGTAGCCGGCCCGCGCACTACCGTGCGTGGTCCCGCTGCGTCCTACGTCAAGACACGATGACTTTTTGCTCGCAGAGTCCACGTCCCAACCGATTGTTCCAGCCAAAGACTTCTGACAGACAAGATGGATGGATGCGCGATAAAAGCCTTTGAGCGTCGCTCCCAGAGGTATGCGATCAATCGTAATTTGAAACCCTCGTCACCTGCTCCTTGTGAGTTAATACGGATGTAATTTGGGGACTACCTCTTCTTTTTTTTTTAATAGCCGCATAGGCACAAACATCTACACTCCTGCATTGTCTTCATTTCAGCAAGAGGGGTACTGCGCCACTGTAAAGATCTGTGCAACTTTGCAGACAAAATGGGTTCGAAGAGTTGCCCGATCACTTGTCAACTGAAACCCTGCCAACGTACTTCGCCAGAAGAAGATGCACGTAACTCTACAATGGGTAGATTCCTGCAATCATGTAGCTGATGAGCTCCTTCAGTCTTTGAAGGAAATATGGATGTATGCCTTAAAATTACGAGACGGAGTTCCGAGAGGCGCTGGATTATTTATAACAATAAACATTCATGCTCCGATACGTCGGAGTTTCACAATACTATACAAATTGGGGTGATCTTTGCAAGAGGAATAGATCATCAACATCAGGAGGATCTATTCCTCTTGCAAATGTACAGGTTTCGCAGAGGTACCACCCGATGTGGTCTGGCTTTCGTCGCTGTACAAAACGTCCACGTTGCGTCGTAAAGAATTCGGGAGAAAGTCGTAAAATAGCCGCTAGGGATAACGTAAATGCGACCAGTGCCATGAATTCTGAATCTGTATAGATCGACTCTGATTATTCGATGGTAGTGGCTGATCTGTACTGTCGCTGCAGACAGATCTAGGTTCGATGTTAGGGTCTGATTAGAGACGCATCGAAATATTAGGGCATCATGCTCAGTAAGCGCTGGGCCCAGGGGTCGATGTTGGCCGCTGTAGGCCAGCACAAGTCTTCGGACGACGTCGGCTCGAAGATCCTTGGTAAAATTACTAACACCTTCACTTTTGGCCCACTTTGACCCCTTCAATGCTGGTGGACGTACGTGTTGTTTCTGAAATCTTAGTTTATATAACGATCAAAATCGTAACCATCCAAGCAACATGGACACAAATTGGTCTCAGCAAGAGGCATAGATCCTCATCAGCCCCCGCATTCGCGGGGGCTCATGAGGATCTATACCTCTTACAGTTGGGTAACGTTGAATTTTTATCGGCAGTGAAGGGGTTAAGCGATTAGTACCTA
This sequence comes from Semisulcospira habei, assembly GCA_036245525.1. Lineage (NCBI taxonomy): Eukaryota > Metazoa > Mollusca > Gastropoda > Semisulcospiridae > Semisulcospira > Semisulcospira habei. The sequence goes on from BTPG01000008.1 coordinate 106,080,985, forward strand.
GTGCCTCTGTGAACTCGTGCACAAGTTATGTGCAGTGTCCCTATAGAGACTAAAGGGAATTTTTTTTCCCAGTTAAGCTGTCGTGGTCAATGTGTTCTCCCCAGAGTTTCGCAGAAGACCCTTGATACAAGTCAAGTTAAAACAACAACAACAACAACAACAAAAACACCTGTATTCAGTATCCCACAAAATGTACGGAATCGTACACTTAAAATGAAATTATGAACATTTGGCACTAATGCGGAAATTGGCAAACTTCGGAGTATTCCTTACTGAACAATAGTACAGATACAGATCGACCTTAATATGTCTGCTATCTGTGAACACAAAAGAGAGTATTACGTGCTGTTGGTTTTTGTTGTTGTTGTTGTTGTTGTTGTTGTTGTTGCGAAAAGCAAGTTTTCCGTTGAAACAAGATGAAAATCTTGCTTTTCACAAATAATAGACTGTCTTTTGCCTTCACTGACATAAATCTGGCACCGCCCCTGAACTATCGTGGTCATTTTTATCTCCCACTGTTTTGTATCAGGGATGAATATATAGGCTGAACACAAATTACAAGATTTGGCTCTGGAAGTCGTGTGCACATTTTGGCTCTGCGTGCGCAAGGGACGCTGGGTGATGTATGGGCAAGGCTTGTAGGACTGGAGCTTTCTTGGGGCTGTTGTGCACGAGGATGGGGCTTGGTTTTGTATCACAAAACGATTACGGCCTAGTGGGTCAGTGGTTTGCGGGCGCCGCAAGGGTCAAATGTCAATAACGGTTTGTGTGATATTCGTGATAGTTGTGATCATGGTCCTGGTGGTATCGATCAAAGCACACACCCACCCCAACCTAGTAGGATAATTCTGCCCTAGAAACGCAAAAGAGACAAAAGAACATGTAAAAAGCGAGATTTTCATTTTACTACAATGGAAATTTAGTTTTCACAAAACTGAACTTTCTCCGGTAGGAAAATGACTGGGTACTTTTTTCTTTTGCCTTCTCAGGACAGAATTCTCCTCTGTAGGGGCTTCATCTACAACATGTATAACGTGCGACCAAGAGGAACATCAAAAGCAGTTGCTATTTTGTCTGTATTTTGTCTGGGCAAGAAGACAGTAATTAAAATCAAAGCCTATTTGAAATTTGGAAGGCCTCTTTTCGTCGATCATAATTTGAGAGAGAGAGAGAGAGAGAGAGAGAGAGAGAGAGAGAGAGAGAGAGAGAGAGAGAGAGAGAGAGAGAGAGAGATGAGAGAGAGAGAGAGAGAGAGAGAGAGAGAGAGAGAGAGAGAGAGAGAGAGAGAGAGAGAGAGAGAGAGACTCGATAAATCAATGAATTAATGAATGAAACAATGAATCAATGAAACTAAACTTTATTTTACAACGGTGAAGGCATTTACATCGTCGTCGACACAGCCATTTCGCAAACCTGCCGCTGCTAACAACTACAAGACTATCTACACACAGGAAGATATACATAGAAAATATGTATACATGCTTATAAGTAAAACATAATACTTGCAGACACTGTTCACATAAACAGACATACTCATAGACACACAGAACCAAGAGAGAGAGAGAGAGAGAGAGAGAGAGAGAGAGAGAGAGAGAGAGAGAGAGAGAGAGAGAGAGAGAGAGAGAGAGAGAGAGAGAGAGAGAGAGAGAGAGAGAGAGAGAATCAATGAATCAATGAAACTTTATTTTACAACGGTGAAGATATTAACACAGTCAGTGACTATGTCATTTTTCGTACCTGCCGTTGCTACAACTACGACTAACTAAGTACAAAATATACATAAAAAAGAGACATCAAAACACAGTGATACAAAATATATAGTCCACTAAACACAAACACGCACATACGCCGCGCACAAACGCACTCACGCGTCCACACACACACACACACACACACACACACACACACACACACACACACACACACACACACACACACACACACACACACACACACACACACACACACACACACACACACGCACACACACACATACACATGATTGTTAGAATATACACGTACATTCGTGTGTCTACGAATAACTAGATATTATTATTTGAGTAATGTCAGATACCTATAAAGACTTGCCTTTAAACGAGATAATGTCGGAGTGGCTTTAACGTGATGTGGGAGTGAGTTTCACAGTGTGGAACCCGCAAATGACAAAGTAGATTTAAATATATCTATTCGGGGTTTTGGAACAATATAAAGACCCCTCATGTTCCCATAGCAGGAATCGGATGTTTTAAACAACGCTGTTAGATATTCTGGAGCGCTATGGTTCCACACTTTAAACATCAGTACCCCTTTGTTATATTTAAAATGATTTTGAAGGGGCAGGAATCCAGCTTTACTGAGTTTTTCCTCGGTCGTCAAGTGCGGGTCGGGAAGAATTAATTTTGCCATTCTCCTATGTAAGGAATTTAGTCTTTTTAAGTGGACATCACTGCAACAATCCCACACCGTCGACGCGTAGTTTATATGTAACATGATGTGTGCACTACTGAACAATTTTCTGGTTTCACTATCTGTGTAATACTTTAATTTCGATAACATAAAGACATTTCTAGAGACCGTTTTACAGACATTGTCAATGTGCATCTGCCATCTGAGCTGATTATCAATTGTGACCCCGAAAAGACGATGTTCGGCTACCTGTTCTATGATGTCGTCGCCGAGTGATAGATTAAGCTTTACTGGTGCTTTTGGCGTGTTGCAATAATCAGAGATTTTGTTTTAGTAGTATGCAGAATCATTGAGTTGACTTTACACCATGCTGATATATCGTCGACACTTTTTTGAAGGCCGTTTTCAACTTCACGTATATCTTTGTTAGCTGTGTGGATTGAGGTATCATCGGCGAACATATCACACTGTGTTGCTTCGCAGGTGAGACTTAGAGGCAGGTCATTGATGTAAATACAAAATAAAAGAGGACCTAAGATTGACCCCTGCGGAACCCCGAGTTTAACATCTTTAGTAGAAGAGTAGGCTCCATTAGCAATTACTTTCTGTTTTCTGTTTTTGAGGTATGACATAAAAAAGAAAACAGCCATGTCGTTTCGAAGATAATGCTTAAGTTTGGAAATCAATATTGTATGGTTCACTAAGTCGAAAGCCTTTTTAAAGTCAAGATAAATTACACCTGTCAGCTGCGAATTATTCATATTTGAAAGCCATGTGAGAGAGAGAGAGAGAGAGAGAGAGAGAGAGAGAGAGAGAGAGAGAGAGAGAGAGAGAGAGAGAGAGAGAGAGAGAGAGAGAGAGAGAGAGAGAGAGAGAGAGAGAGAGAGAACGAAATTGTATGTTAGGCCTGCAGACCTTTCTTACATTCTGTCCTTGCTAAGCTTTTTTTTTTTTAAAGGAGAGAGAGACAGACAGATAGAGATTTCTATGATCCACGTTCCCAAATTTGAGAGTTGTCCTCATAAGATCACATTACAGTTATGGAAACGCCAAGTTATTCTTATTCCGGCACCACCTCTGGTCTATCATGATCTATCAAGATCTTGTTTAATTTGTCAGTTCTGCAGGTGCTAATACGCTGGTTTCCGTCCATGTGATGCTACGCGTTAGCCGCCTCGCTTACAGATCGCTTGATTGATTGATTGTACATTGCTTAACGTCCCGACAGCAACAAGGCTTTCTCAGGACGTGCCTGCACTGCTTGTGAAAAAATAAAAAAGAAACAGAACATTGAATGTATGTCGCCAGCCGGTCAAATACGTTAAATAAACCTAACACATGGGCCTAAATAAAGCTAAGACCATTTAGCAACACACATCCAATATCAAGAGCTACAGGCAGTGCAGACAGTAGGGAGAGTTTTAAAAAGGCAAATACAGGTGAATGGACAAAGGGTAGACAGAAACACATGCCCCAGAATAGAGAGAAAAACCCACCCTGTGGGGCTGACCAGGGTGACCCTGGGAACTAAAAAATACCTAACCCCACCCAAGTCCCCCAGGGCAGACCCGGGTGGGGTCTTACAGATCGCCCAGGCTTTGCAAAATCAATTTCCGTATAATGCAGTCACGCAATAGACAAATTCAAAACTAAACTTTTCTAAGCGGCATTCGGTGTGGCATTTTGTATTAAAAATCAATGCGCCTTTAACCTGTTATAGCTGGGGCATGGGAATATATGGGCTCATGAGGGTCTACGCCTCTTGCCACTCTCAAATTGTATCTGCTTTTCTCAAGCGAAGAGGGTAACGTAGTCAAAGAACATGTAGACACACTAGAGTCAGAAGAAGACATAGATCCCCATGCCCCCCCCCCCCCACCAGCAACTTCACGGGAGTCCATGAGGATCTATGTCTCTTGCAGATGGTTTGTGTGGACGTTTTCTCGGCTTTGTCAGTGGTGTTGGCTGAACTGTAGCGCTGCTGGCACTGTCCCGTCCCAAGTGACACCTTTTTTAATTAAATTGTTTGCATGTTTTTTTCTCAATCTCTTGGAAAGTGCTAATTAATTTATTAACTGCATCGGAAAGGTGTTCGACGGCCCCAACTGCATCTGAGAGGCATCTGAGAGGCATGTGCCCTTATGTGCTCTTGTTAGTCCTGTGTTCTGTATGCCTATTTTTGGCCTCATTTACAGTATATCGGTTTCTTCACGAGAATCAGTAAGCGTGCTGTCATTTCAGACGCGAAATTCAATGGTAAATGGCAACAAGAGGTTAACGCATTCGAGACGTGCCGCCTCTGGATATGCGGCATTAGTCGCGTATCCGGAGGCGGCACGTCTGGAATGAGTTAACATCTTACACAAAAAATTTGCAAGCAGTCTGGAAGAGTAGACATACTTTGAATCGCTTTTTTTGTTCTCTCTCTCTCTCCCTCTCTCTTTGTCTCTTTTCGACTAAACACCAACACATGTCCGCATCAGTCACTACGTCTTAGAGCAGTAATCGCTGATACATCGAAAAGGACAGGGCGAGCTAAGGAATGCAGACTATACAAAGTAAAGTTTAACACAATTTGCCCAGGACCCAAACCCCCAGATCTTGCAGTTGCCCTCTGAAGGCTGTATTCCACTTCTGGATTGTATTGTACATTGCTTAACGTCCCGACAGCAACAAGGCTTTCTCAGGACGTGCCTGCACTGCTTGTGAAAAAAAAAAAAACAGAACATTGAATGTATGTCGCCAGCCGGTCAAATACGTTAAATAAACCTAACACATGGGGCCTAAATAAAGCTAAGACCATTTAGCAACACACATCCAATATCAAGAGCTACAGGCAGTGCAGACAGTAGGGAGAGTTTTTAAAAGGCAAATACAGGTGAATGGACAAAGGGTAGACAGAAACACATGCCCCAGAATAGAGAGAAAAACCCACCCTGTGGGGCTGACCAGGGTGACCCTGAAAACTAAAAAATACCTAACCCCACCCAAGTCCCCCAGGGCAGACCCGGGTGGGGTCTCCACTTCTGGAGACAGAGCGAGCCTGATAGTTTAAAGGTGGTGCCAGAATAGCTTGGCGATACCCCTCTTCACTGAAACAGCTAGCCAGCCTTTTGCAATCGTCTGTAACCGGTAGGTAATGATGCAATGAAACTTTATATACGAACGCTTGAGGCTTTGGCGTTGCCACAGATTTAGCCGCATGGGAAATGGGCCGACCATAAAAGCTCGAGAGTCGAGCCTGATTGACTCTTTGAGCGACCAGGCCTTAACCCCTTCCACTTCAAGTGACTCTGTTTCTGCAATCGACGTTAAATTGTGTACCAAAGAGCCCAGCCGTCACGGAAACATGGATTCATAGTAGTGTCAGGAAGAGACCTAGATCCTCATGAGCCCCCACAAAATGCGGGGGCTCATGAGGATCTATGTATCTTGCAGTTGGATCGTGTTTCCGTTTTCGCGGCAGTCAAGGGGTTAATATTTGGGAATACTAAACACACAGAAAGCTAGGCAGTGGGGTCATTGAACTATACCCACGGCTGATCCGTCTACTGTCGGTCACCACTGTATTTAACCTCCAGCCGCCAGCGCTGTTAACAGTACCGGTGCTGCATGCACAAGAGAGCTAACCCTTTCACTGCCAGCGGACGCAGATTATGTTTCTGAAATCACTGTATTTTTTTTTTTCAATTCTAAAGATCTCCATTATTCAAAAGTACATGAATACAAAGTTATTTCAGAAGAGACATAGATCCTCATGAGCCCCCGCAATTGCGGGGGCTCATGAAGATCTATACCTCTTGCAGTTGAATGGTGTTCAAGTTTTCTGGGCAGTACAGCGGTTAAGCTAAGACTGATCTAGCTAACCCCAAGAGCAAATGCACAGGAGCGCGGAGTAAATACACAGCGGGTACCTACAATTTATTCATGGCCCCCTGGGGTGTTAGGAAGAGCAAAGAACAGATACGGTTCCAGAGGGTCGGAAACAGGCAGGTAATTGCAAGGGAATCCGAGGAGAACGACAAACAAATCACCCTCTGTGCTTGCTAACTACAAAGGCAATGATGCCAGAACATCGATCCACCCACAACCAACCTCAGCCCCCCCCCCCCACCCCCCTCCGCCACCCCCTCACACACACCAACCCGGCCCCCTCTTCCCTCACCCCACCCTTAACCCCATTCTAGAGTAGTAGCAAAAATTATAGAGGCCTCTGTACTTTTTGGTAGTAGCATCACTCTTATAACCGCACGTTCACTATTTCCATTTCAACATGTAAGCGACTCAGCAACCAAGCAACCAAATATACCAGATTTCATGTTCAAATAGGGCGATAACTCCCCCATCATTAATGATGAAGGAGTGACGGCCCTGTTTTAAGAGGACACCTACCAAGCACATAAAAAAAATATTCAGCAAACAAAGAAGCAAAAAAAAAAAAAAAAAAAAAAAAATCGAGACTACACACATCCACGAATTTCATCTTCCAAACTCCTGCGACAAACAACAATATTATTGGCTAGAACTCATTTCAAGTTGTGCCTTTCTCCTTTCTCCAGAGCGGAATCAGTGTAACAGCACACTAATCGGGCAGATGTCGACCGCAGTTGACCGACTGTGTGCCGGCCATCTGCGGCCGACATCGGCCCGATGACATTAACACACTGGGACCTCGAGGTCCTATCGATAAATGAGTCCCAGACGTCTTCGTCTATACTGACACCAACTACGAACAGGAAAAAGGCCTACCGCATCTCTCTTTCTCTCCTTCAGTTCCCCCCCCCCTTCCCCCCCCCCCCCCCCCCCCCCCCACACACACACACTCGTCCAACCTCAAAGACCTTGTATCACCTGTACTACTTCCTACCTCCGTATTCTTGCCCTCTCTATGCTTTTGACCCCCTTTGTGCACGCAGCCTGCGGTACTGTTAACAGTACTGGTGTTTGCATGAACAAGGGAGTTAACTGACTGAGTGATTCCGGCCTCACCTGGCGGCATACATCGTACACCTGAAGCACAGCCGTTGGACATGAATCACTTGAGAGTGGTCTTGTCTCGTGCCCTGAAACTCTGTCTCTAGGCATGACAGGGGGAGTTTTCGACCATCCTCTGAGAGATTATAGAGGGTGTTTTGCACGACCCAAAGCGCAGAAGTTCATCGGGCCGACGTCGGCCGCCGTTGGCCCGCGCACGGACGGCGGTCGACGTCGGCCCGATGGATTTTGCGCACTGGGTAGGCATTCGACAGTTATTATTTTCATGACAGTGCTTTTACCTCGTGCAGCCTGAGACTACTTCCCGGCAATGACCGGGCCGAGCGAGTTTCGTCGCGCCAGTGTGACCAGTCCAGGCCAGACAGCAGAGGGAGTTTCGAAGTGCGTGGTAAGAACGCCGTAGAGAGAAAGACAGATGAAGCCTGGTTTCGTAGCATCTGATCACTGAGTCGTTTTCATGGCGCTCTGAAACTTCCTCTTTCACCGGGAGATTCGAACCGCGAGGTCGGTAAGAGTACCACTCTCGACCAAATGGTTCACTGTGAAGGGGATGTCAGAGGGAAGTGTTCAAGTGCCCTAAAATGATAAACCGCCGTGTGCAGGCGGTGCTTATTCACCTGTGGGAAGGGAGGAGAGAATTTTGATGCTTATCTCAGATACACACCAGCAAGCCGCCACTCTCTCTTTCCGCGATGTGCCAGTCTCCCTTTTTGTCTAGCTCTTTCTACTCTCCCTGATCTTTTATCTGTGTCCTAGTTTCCTCATCAGGCCTGCTGCTGGTTTTATGAGCAACGATAAAATCAGTGGTACCCGCTAGCTGTTATTAATGTAACAGGAAAAAATTTATATCAGAGTGAATTACACGATATCACGTTTTAACCCATTTAGCCCCGAGTCTGTACAGCAGGAGATGGATTGACGCCATCAAGCTCATCTGGCACTACCCTTGAATTATCATGGTCAATCCATCTCTTTTCAACTGGTACATAGAGTCATTGGGTAGCACCTTCAAAATTTCGGCCTTTGGAAATGCGACAGTGTGGTTAAATGGGTGAAAGCTTGACAGATATCCAGTGATTTCCTCCTACAAATGAATTTAGCCTAAAGCTAACAAAGTTTTGCACATTCGAAACGCGCTGCATTCGGATAAGCCGTTAGCAGCCTGGCAGTGCACCGAAACCGCCGGATACGGCACGCCTCGATTGCGTTAACCCCTGCCTTCCCTGCTGCAGCGCCGAATGGACGCACATTTTGTTTCTGTAATCTCTGTTAATTCAAAGACCAAAGGCCACATCGGTCCAAAGAAGACGGATACAAAGCGGTCAAACTGGTATCCGAGGCATAGATCCTCATAAGCCTTCGCAGTTTCCAAATGTCTATTAACCCATTCAGCCCTGACGCACTACAGCAGGAGATGGGTCGACCATGATAATTCAAGGGTAGTGCCAGATTAGCTTGGCGCCTGTCGGCGCCAAGCAAATCTGGCACTGCCCTTGAATTATTATGGTCGATCCATCTCCTGCAACTGGTGCATAGTCATTAGATGGCGCCTCCAAAATTGGGAAATACGTGCGTCGGGCTGAATGAGTTAATTCAACGACTAAAAGCTTCATCCGTCCACGGAAGAAGCAGACGAACTGGTCTGGGATCTATGTCTCTTTCATGCAGTTGGATCGTGTTGAAAAGACCACGAGCAAGAAAAGAAAAGAAAAAGGTGGAGAAAAGCTAAAGTTGTTACACCAGAAATACCTGTAATACTGAGCTCAATTTGATACAAAATATACATGTATAGGCCTACAGTCTTTATAGAATAACAATGTAGGGCATAACACAAGTCGGACATAACTACTTTTTTTCAGTAGTGCCGACAAAACTCTTTTTATGTGAACTATTTCGTTTATTATAACAAACTTTGAATACATAACAACAAGACAAATAGGGCCCTCTGGTGATTTTTTTTTTCCCGAGGTGTGCTAAGTCAAAATTGAAAAGTCATAACCACTGGTCTGTGATTCATACATTACAGCTCAAGATCGTTAGGTTCAGAAACACAGACTAACACATCAGGTTGATTGATTGATTGATTGTACATTGCTTAACGTCCCGACAGCAACAAGGCCTTCTCAGGACGTGCCTGCACTGCTTGTGAAAAAAAACTAAACAGAAAATTGAATGTATGTCGCCAGCCGGTCAAATACGTTAAATAAACCTACAACATGGGGCCTAAATAAAGCTAAGACCATTTAGCAACACACATCCAATATCAAGAGCTACAGGCAGTGCAGACAGTAGGGAGAATTTTAAAAAGGCAAATACAGGAGAATGGACAAAGGGTAGACAGAAACACATGCCCCAGAATGGAGAGAAAAACCCACCCTGTGAGGCTGACCAGGGTGACCCTGGGAACTAAAAAATACCTAACCCCACCCAAGTCCCCCAGGGCAGACCCGGGTGGGGACAGAATTATGTGAAACTAGACACCTTTTAGAGGGATCTATGTCTCTTACATGCAGTTGGATCGTGTTCACCTTCGGCAGTGAAGGGGATAACTTCACTCAAAATCTAGAGGCATCATCAGCAACGATCAACACCAACAACACGAATTTTCTGTTATCGTGGCAAGTCCCCGACGTCAGTTATTATTGCAGACGTCGATCCGGATAAACGACATCATCAACAACAACAAACGTACAGGCGTCCATCAAGCAGTACAGGAGTGACTGTTTTCAAAAATACACAATTATTTTGTGCACTGAGGGGACAAAGACGTAACCAGATGAAGGATTAGGAAGCGATATGTACAATTTCAGGCGTTTCCTTTTCTAAATCTTCTCCTGATTTTTTCGAAAGGTGTGAGGCATCTTCTAGCGAAATGTTACAGGATGCAGGAGAATGAACATGATATTTTAAGGATAGCGCCAGAGTGGCTTTGAGCCTTCAGAGAGTTCAAGGGTAGTGCCAGATTACCTTGGCGCTTGAAGGCGCCAAGCCAGTCTGTCACTACCCTTCAACTATCATGGTTCTTGTTCAACGGCAAGTATGAAAAATGGCCCGTGTGCTATTTACTTTATCCGTTGGTAAATAAAATTTCATGGTCAGTATAATTTAGTGCAGTGTCGTGAACAAAGCCTACAAACATATTACATACTCTCTTAAAAAATAAAACGCGTTGTCATGGACAAAAATTTAGGGACGCAACACCTACTCTTTGAAAAAAAATATGCCTAGCATTTTTGTTGTGAGCTAGCTTTCGAGAAACCTAATTGGTTCTGTTTGGCAGCTGTGCACTCAGCGATCATCAAAGGACAGAATACTGTATCGCAGAGAAGACAGAGACGCCTACGCGTGGAACATTGTTGAAAGGATTACAAGCAAGAAAAGAAAAGAAAAAGATCGAGAAAAGCTAAAGTTGTTACACCAGAAATATCTGTTATACTGAGCTCAATTTGCTAACAAAATGTACATATATAGGTCTACAGTCTTTATCTATAACAAGGTAGTACATAACAAAAGTCGGACATAACTACTTTTTTTCAGTAGTGCCGACAGCACTCTTTTCATGTAAACTATTTCGTTTATTATAACAAACTTTGAATACATAACAACAAGACGAATAGGGCCCCCTGGAGATTTTTTTTCCCCCGAGGTGATCTGTGATTCATACATTACAGCTCAAGATCGTTAGGTTCAGAAACACAGACTAACGCATCAGTATTATGTGAAACTATACACCTTTTAGAGGACAAAGAGTTTTACGGATAGAAATACGATATACTTCGTACGAGGAAGTTCACTAAGATCTCGTGAACATCTAAACACTGTCTGCTCTCGCGTTAAATTCAGTGGAATTTTCCTCACGACTGTGGTGACAAAACATGAGACAAAATGTACAACTGCGCTATGTGTGTTTGGGATCAGGTGAACCAAATAATTATGTGTGCTGGTCTGTGGTTTTGGACTTTACGGCTTTCAGCTGTAAGTTCCAAGATCACAGACCAGCACAAAAGCGCGAACCAGTGACACTAGCAAAACGCCGTAAAAAGTTATCTCCCCGCCTTAATGGTTTCTTTCCTTTATCAGTGTTTTCTTTTTTCCTACATACTTGATACTTTCCTTGTCCGTTCACCCCAAAAAAATAAAACACTCCACCGAAATGTACAAAAGTAAAAGAACTCCTGTAGCAATTTAGATCTCTTACACCTGCTGTCTTTTAAACACATCCTACCCTAGAACCGAAATCCCCAAATTTTGAAGTTGTCCTCTGAAGGACTGTATTACAATTCTAGAGACAGATCGAGCATGATATTTCAAGGGTGGTGCCCAAATAACTTGGCGCCTACTGGCGCCAAGCTATTCTGGCACCACCCTTGAACTATCATACTTGATCCATGTCTTGATGTGGTGTGTCGGGGCTGAATGAGTTAATGATCGACCTATTCATGGGCAATGACGTTGACAAGGACATGTTATTTTCCAACGCTGACAACTGTTAAATTGAATGCTACGTTTCTCCACAGGAAAAAAAATGAAAGAATTTTTGGAATCAGAAAACTTACACCTGACGTCTGATACGCAGACCTTCAAGACTTTTCACTGACCTATTCACAAACCAGATAGTTGAGGCTAGCGCGGGTAAAATAGTGCACATACCAATGGGAATTACTCAGTGCTGGACATACAAACAGTTAGAGCCCCTGCAGGGGATCTAACTGTTTGTATGTCCTGCGCTGAGTAATTCCCCTTGGTATGTGCACTTTTCACTGACCTATTTATGGACAATGACAATAAGACTTTTATATTTTATACAGGGACAAAAAGTTCGATGTTGAAATATATAGTTTTAACTACTGTACCAAAACAATCAATAACAAGTTTGCTGAAAAGAAAACAACAAACAAACAAACAAAAAACACAACAAACACGACCATAAACAAAAGAAGAAGAAGAAAAGAAACAACACATAATATGTCAAA